>QEPC01009250.1:3043535-3062119 GCA_003113815.1 Sphenodon punctatus
CGCCCTTACCTCTCGCCCCACACACAACATCCTCAGCCCTGATCTCACCCAACACCCTCCAGCACTTCCCCAGCACCGCCCCTACCTCCCCCCCACAACATCATATATGAATGTGCTCATATATTAATGTGCTCATATATCATATATCATATCACACACAGCCATTAAATTTACCAAAACTAAAAACTTTACAGTTTTAAAAAAACATTAATTTATCATAATTTGACAATGAACAATTTTTTCACAGTGCATTAACTCTGTCATTTACATGTATACAAATTGTATACACTTCATACAATATACTGTTAACAATGTCACTGTAGAAAACATGATACAATTTCTTCTACACAATACTGTTCTGTAGAAACAGTTAATGCACTGTAAAAAAATTGTTCATTGTCAAATTATGATAAATTAATGTTATTAATGTAAAAATGTGAAAGTTTAGTTATTCATAAAAATGAATAAAAGTATGTATGGTAAGGAATTAAGTACATACATTACATTTATGTTGATGAGGATAAAATATTAAATATTTCTCAAATTCAGAAATAATTTTCATGTTTTTTGGCGTTTATGTCTTGTTGCAATGTATGGATTTGAATGGTTTTAAAATTATAATTGTAATAAATTTGTATGTTTTGGGGAGTTTAAGCTAGAGTGAAAACGATTTTGTGATGTTTTTGAAGAGGAAACTTTTTAGTTTGTGCATTTAACGTTTTTTTAAAACTGTAAAGTTTTTTGTTTTGTTAAATATTTTAATAGACCAACTACAGTTGGTGATGGTATGCAAGCTTTCGGACCTCACAAGGTCCTTTGGTCGACCAACACGGCACCCTTACTTTCTCAACTGTCTTAGGCACTGAATAGAGGTCCCCCACCCACAAACACACATTTAACCGTTCAAAATTTCATTGTGTTTTTCATTAGGTTTGTGGGAGGTTTTACTGGGTTTCATGCACTCACTTCAGCACTCTGTTTGCTCATTTATTGCTTGGGTTTGTATTGTTACCTCAGAATTATATTCTCTGGTACAGGCAAAAAGAATGGGAGGAGTTTAGAATTCAGTGAGAATCTTTAGTTTCTGTTACAACTGTTTCTTTTTAAGTAAGCAAACAGTAATATTTTACAAAGAGTAAGGAAGTATAAGTGATAGTTCAAGCAAGTGAAATTAAATTGAGTCCATATGTTCCGCACAATTCTAATTCCAAATCTAGAATAATATATAAATAAGAATGGACACACTGCAAAGATATGGTTTATTTGAAAAAAAAATTCACACAAGTTTCAGAGATGATTTTCTGTATACTCAAATTGGGGAATATTTCCAGAGCCAGTAATATTTCTACAATGGGAATGCAATTGCTGCACTTACTGTATATAATGTGTGTATTAAGGCAGGAGTTGGCAAGAACAACTAGAGTTGAGATTACCTAACTTTTAATTATAAAACCCTGAATTCAGTTTCTTATTGCTTTGCCAAACTTTAGCTGTTCATGCCGAACGTTTACATGCCAGGTGCCTGCCTCAGGCTGACACTCAACATTTCAGCCAAAATGGTTAAACCATCTTAGAGTTGCCATTTGCACCTAGTTCAGGCAAGGTTTGCCATCAACTGGCAGCTAAGTTAACTGATAGTTCTGGCTGTCACTTGTTTCAGAGTGGTTCCACTGAAGTCCATGGGACTACTAAGTGATTTCAGGATTGTGACCACTGAAAAGAGCATGCTTTGCAGTCTAGGGCCACACAGAAATTTTCCTTGAATAATCTCTTCCCTAACCTTGTTATTCCCTCCACCTGTCAAGCACTGTTGTGGCACCATGTTGATTAGTCCTTGCTTTCAATCAGGGTCTGATGACACAGTGCTCACAGGATTGGCTTTACCACTGGAGGACTGCCCCAGGTGGGGCCACACAGGGGAAAATGGGGGCAATAAATGGCCCATTCTTAGTTACTGTTGCCGATGGAAGGGGAATCGGCACGAACAACATTGGGACATTTAAAGAAAAGGAAAAAAAAGCTTCTCTAATGCACACAGCCCTTGTGTGTTAATCTCCATTTTTCCCTCCTTGCCAGAGGTTGTAGAGAGATAATAATAATTTTAAAAAACAAGCTGTTCCCTGTACCACTCATTTTTGAATACATTTTCAGAATCACAGACAAAAGGCTGGGATGACTTTTGTTTAAGAACTTCCTAACTTGGCTTACTCACAGAAGCAAAGTCATTGTTTGAGAACTATCATGCCTTGAACACATAAGAATGTTTCGGCAAGCCTAAACCTGCATTTTTTTTAATTGAAGAAATAAAACTAATGTCTTTGTAGTTTTGGGTAGTCTTAGGGCACTTCTGGTGAAATGTTCTTTGCACTCTTTGTAAGAATGAATAGCCACTGGGGCAAATGCGGCTGTTATTTCTGCCCATGGAAACCAAGAGTAACTGATAACGTCAGGGGAGTAACTCTTGATTTAAATGAGCGTAATTGAAAGTCGGCTTTGGTCCTCTTAGTTCATTAAAACCCTGTGTGTCTGAAACAGATATGTGTTTTAAGGAGCTAGCTTTGTGCCATGTTGTATGGATCATCAGTCCAGGTACTTAGATCAAACTATGCCTGATCTATGACAGAACACTATTTGCTGTAGAGGGTAATCTTGCTTGTGTGTGATGAAGATGGGGCATGAGGGTATGTGCAGGGAGCAGTCTTGCAGTCTTATGACTGCCAATAATGGATTAAGAGAAATAATCCATTCAGTGATACTATAGCTCATCAGAGCCCATGAATTAAAGACATATGTTATGTAGATTCAATGTATGGATTAAAATGGATAATCTGTTAGGTGACACACAGAATCTTGAGATAAGTGGGCTATGCAGATTCACTATATGGATTGTGACGGATAATTCCATTTAAGTAACACTGGACAAGTTGAAGGCAAGTAAGCTCGGGGTAGTACTCAGGTTATGAGCAATAATCCACTGAGTGACACTTTGGATCTCATAATCTGTAAATTGTAGACACAAAAGCAGAGGATTCTGTATTTAGGTTTGGGGGTTAGAAGGGAGGGTATGGGGAGAGATTATTCAAGGGGCAAACACTGGTCTGGTCTTAAACCTTTAACTAACAACTCACAGTTCCCCAAGAGATATGTGAAAGCTGTAATGCTTTTAGTAGCTGTGTGAATTTTCCATTTTTAAATTCTTGCTTAAAATATTTTGGCACATTTCTGTCAGATGTGGAACTGGTGTGCTTTCTGTTGTGGATAGTGTTGTATTTGGATGGGAGAGAGAAGGAGGGGGAGAGAGAGAGAGAGGGGCATAAGTGAAGGAGGTAAGATACATGTGATTGTTTGCTTCTAGATGTGATGAATTCAGTATTGATTGCAACGACCTTTGTTTGGGTTATTTTATATACCTAGGATTTTTAATAGTAGCAATTTGGTGACAGTGAACTTTAGCCTTTTGATAATGTTTCAAAAATGTTGAGATGGGAGAGTGTTGGGAGAAACCTGTCCAGCAGCATGCGGGGGAATTCAGTTTTAAGAGCAAACTTGGTAAATGCTGGAGCAGTGGAGGTTTTGATTGTAGTGTGTAACATGAGATACTCTGGCTGCAAGAAGTAGAAAGTGGAAGTCAAGACACGCCAGCTACAGTATATCTTTCAGGCCAAGTTAAAGACTGAAAGGACAGTCTCATTGGAGGAAGGTGTTCTTGTTTGCCCAACAGATGGAGGGAAGTCCAAGGAGTGGAACTGGCACTGTCTTGAGAGGAGCCCACCAAATGGGAATGAGGAGGAGATTCTGTTATTCCTAAAAATACTAAGTAGCTTCTTTCAGATTGCACTGGAATATTCCAGCTTTATTTTACATAATCGTTATGGCTAGTAATAACAAAACTAAAACCCGGGTCCTACTTAAGCCAAACTTCTCTTTATTTTTCACAGTGGTTATTAATGGAGGTGAAAATAGCCTTCAACAGAGCTAATTTAAATAGCAAACGGCAGAGGTTTTGTTTTGTTTGGACATGTGGAAACCAACCTGCTACATTTTAAAAAACATAATACAGAGTGTTGGATAAGAAAAGGAAAAGAAAAAAGACCTTACGTAGGTTCCTATTTGAGTTTAAATTATTTTGTAGATGAGTTGGTGGAGGTGAAAGTAACTGAGGTGCAATTACCGCTCTGTCAAAATTAAACCAATTATACACACACACACTCACAATTTATGCTGGGTTTGTGTTTTTCCTTTGCCTGAGGCTCCACAACACAAACCTGCTAGCATAGTTACAGTCCGATGCCGGAACAATGAATAGTCAGGAAGAAATGCAAAAACACAAATGTTGTCTCTTTCATTTGTAACCGTGACCATAAGTTACTAATCTGCTTAAATACTAATTTAGTTTTATGACAGATACAGAATAGTCCACTGATTTGAATTCCAGCGTTGTGAAATAGGTGGATATGCTGGGTATGCTGAGAAAATGTTCTGTTGAGCAGAAGGCCATGGTTTTGTGTCTGTGACATGTCCATTTATGATTGTAATGTAACGGCAAAAGATGACAGTTGTTTACCAGTTGTTTTAATTCATGCTGAACAGTTTTCTACAAGATGCTAAAAGCTTCTGACTGTACAAATGTTTAGTTCAATATAAATGCCCGCCTTCCAGTCTGTGTCACCCCCTCCGCCCGCCCGAGACCACACTTTGTTTTTCAAAATCTAATACAGAAAACTATGAGTAGACAAGTGGGTTCCTCTTATCAAAAGCTATGGCTCACGTAGTGTAGACCAATCAGAAACTTTCCTTATTTTAAGCTGATTACCCATATCAATCAGATGGAGTCAGTTAATTTAGTAAGGCAGGTAGCTGCATTGTAAAGTGAGGGTGGGTGGCTAGCTTAAGTGCTTAATGAAAAATGCCGATTTTCAGATGTTTATGCCCTGGCAACCTCTGAGTTCCTGGCTTTCAAAACCGCATGCCAGGTCACCATAAACACTCAGGATACTTGTTTCTATAGAACTGAGTAATGAGAGACATGCAGGAAGGTTGTGTGGACGCACACACACACTCACACACACACACAGAAATAGCCCTCTCAAAATGGTCCAGTATGTCAAATCAGCGCATGGTAAGGAGTTTCCAATAAACATAAAAAAGTTCAATTTAAATTCTTTACTTACCCCAGCCAGTTATGTCTGTAAATCAGAGTACATTTTCTGAAAGAGCACAACACAATCTTGTTGTGACCCCATATGTAGAATGTCTGTTGACGTCAATGGTAGTTCCATGGGAGGATCAAGGAGAGAATATTCCATTTTAGCGCTTTGACTTTAAAGGGAACACAGCTAATACACCAAATCTAGAGTCTTTCTACATTCCCTACAATCCTATTGACGTTAGTGGATTTGCATTGGGGACAAATCAATACCAAAGTGATCTTCAGATCAGCTCATATGTGTTACTAAGACAACCTTGGATTTGGGGGAGCGGAGCATCAAGGATTTTGCTAGAGGGAGTGGGTGCGTCTGGAACTCTCAAAAGCACTTGTCCCCAACACTCCCCATCTTGCTTTCTCCTTACTAAGAGCAGGCAGGGACAACGCCTGTTTAAAGAGTGAGCATGAGATCTATAGTCCATCTCCTGTCTCAAACAGTAGTCAGCTCTGGGTGTTAGCAGGCAGCAGATTTAAAACAAACAAAAGGAAGTACTTTTTTATATGACATACAAAATTAACTCTTGGAACTTGTTGCCAAAGGATGTTGTGAAGACCATAGCTGGGTTTTAGCAAGGACTGAATAAGTTCTTGGAGAATAGGTCCATAAATAGCTTTTAGTCAAGTTATTTGGGAGATACAACCTCTGACTGTCAGGAACTGGGGATGAACAGCAGGGGATGGATCATTCTATTATGACCCATTGGGTACTTCTCCAAAATGACTGAGGTTGGCCACTTCAGAGACATGATGTTTGTTTATTTCTTTATTAAAATATTTTTATCCCTCCTCTTCTGCTCACAGCGGCTCGAGGTGGCTAACAACAGCAAAATAAAACATAAATACAATAATACATATATTAAAACACTAAGAATCTGTACAAGTAAATTAAACTAAACTGGGGTTAAAAAATAAATCAACCTGTCACCCTAACCCACCCTTCACACATCTCCCTCATCGAAGGCCTGGCGGAGCAGCCAGGTCTTGCATTTTTGTCAAAAGGAGGGAAGGTCCAGAGCCAATTGGGCCGCCTCTGGAAGGGAGTTCCACAGCCTAGGGCGGCCACTGAGAATGCCCTCTCCAGAGTTGCCCCCCGGGATGCCCGAGGGACCTCCAGAAAGGCGCCCTCGGCGGACCGCAAGGGAGTGAGGCAGTCCTGCAGGGCTTGATGGACCATTGGTCTGACCAAGTAGGCCACTTTGTTCTTCAGAGGAAGTGTACAAACAGATCATAATAGAATATCCCTATCGTTTATTCCTATCAACAGGGCAGTGGGGAATTTTCCAATCCCTGGTTAACCTGGCTTTATGGAAGGTCCACACTGCAGTGGATACAATTGCCCATTTCCCCTAACCAGCTTGTCCCAATAGTTACTTATGGACCTATCCTTTATGAACTCATCCAATCCTTTTTGAATCTGGTTCTACTATTGACCTTGACAACATTCTATGGAAATGATTTCCATTCATTTTTTTGACATTGTGTGAAAAAGTACTTTCTTTTATTTGCATAACGTCTGCTCCAGATAGTTCCACGGAGTATCCCCTAGGGCCAGTATTATGAGAAAAGGTCATCCGCCTGGATGGGAACTTGTCCCAGGCCCGCTGCAAGCAATTTGTCACCTACTTCGCAGACAAGATTGCTCAGATCCAGAGCGACTTCGACACCGGATTGGAGGCAGTAAGTGAGGAGCATGAGGTTGCAGAGGCCCCGTCTGGTCCATCTTCTTGGGTTCAGTTTCAGGAAGTGACGCCAGCCGATGCAGTGGATGTCCTGGGGTCTATTAGGGCCACCAGTTGTCAACTCGATCCGTGCCCATCCTGGTTGGTGAAAGCCTCCAGGGAAATGCTAGGGACGGTGCTGGCGAGGGTTATCAATGCGTCCCTTCGGCAGGGTAGATTGGCACCCAGCCTTAAGCAGGCTGTGGTGCGTCCCCTGCTGAAGAAGCCATCTTTAGACGTGGATGCTCTCGCCAGCTACCACCCTGTCTCTAACCTTCCCTTTTTAGGGAAGGTTATTGAACGGGCGGTGGCACTGCAGCTCCAGCGGCATCTTGTTAGCATATTTCCGTGACCCTTTTCAATCTGGGTTCCGCCCTGGCTATGGTACTGAGACGGCGTTGGTGGCTTTGGCTGACGATCTCCACTGGGAGTTGGACATAGGACGGTTGACATTTCTGGTCCTGCTAGACCTCTCGGCTGCTTTTGATACCGTGGACCATGGGCTGCTGTTGAGACATCTGGGGGGGTCTGGACGGGACTGTTCTTGGATGGTTCCACTCATTCCTCTCAGATAGAAGCCAGCGGGTGGTGCTGGGAGCTGAAACATCATGCCCCCGGGCCTTGACCTGTGGCGTTCCGCAGGGTTCCGTTCTGTCTCCATTGTTATTTAATGTGTATATGCAGCCCTTGGGGGAGATCGTGAGATGGTTCGGGGTGTGTTGTCACCAATATGCTGACGACACACAGCTGTACCTCTCTTTTCAACAGACCCAGGTCCTGCCGTCTCGATACTTTCCCAGTGTCTGGAGGCCGTGGCGGATTGGATGAGGCAGAGCAGACTGAGGCTGAACCCAGATAAGACAGAGGTCATGGTAGTGGGGAGGGCGAAGGAGGTGTCGACTCCTCCTATTGGGGGGGTCTGCCCTCCAGTTGCCCAGCAGGTTCAGAGTCTGGGGGTGATTTTGGATGCGGACCTCCGCCTGGATCGGCAGGTGGAGGCGGTGGATAAAGCCGCCTTCCACCAGCTGTATCTGGTGCGGAGGCTGCGCCCATACATCTCCAGACCTGGCCTGGCCACTATCATCCATGCTTTCGTAGACTACTGCAGCACGCTGTACGTGGGACTTCCCTTGATATTGGTTCGGAGGCTGCAACTGGTGCAGAACGTGGTGGCCCGACTCCTTACGGGGACGGGTCGCCGTGAGCACATTACACCAGTGCTCCTTTCTCTGCACTGGCTGCCTATAGCATACCGAGCCAAGTTCAAGGTGTTAGTATTGGTATACAAGCCCTATACGGTCTCGGCCCCTCTTATCTCGGGGACCGCCTCGCCTTCCGTGACTCAGGACGGACCCTCCGATCCACTGGGGGTGCCTATCTGGAGGTCCCCTGTGTAAGGCGGGGGGCCACCATGGAGAGGGCGTTCTCGGTGGTTGGGCCACGGTTATGGAACTCCCTTCCAAAGGAAGTCCGCCTGACCCCGGGTCTGCTCGCCTTTCGGAGGGCATGCAAGACGTGGCTGTTCGCCCAAGTCTTTGGAGGGGAGGGGGGCAGGGAGGGGTAAATGGGGGAGATTGGTGGGGTGGGGAATTTGGGGGAATTGGAGGGTAGGGTTAGGGTTGGGGTTTTTAAAATTATTTTAAAATGTATGTCAGTTTTGAATGTATTTTATTGTTTTATTGTATTGTTAGCCACCCCAAGATGCCGTGGGCAGGAGGGGGCAGCATAGAAATGCCAATAAATAAATAAATAAAATAAATAAATAAGAAATAAATAATAACGGCACCCTATTTACTTTCTTCAGATCACTCATGATTGTATCACTTCAACATATCTTCCTTTGGTTTCCTGTTCAGTAGTCTCTTTCTAAGCTGAAGGGCCCTAATCTCTTCATTATAGGAAAGCTATTCCATACCTTCCATCATCTTGGTCATTCTTTTCTGTTCCTCTTCCGTTCCTATTATGTCCTTTTTGAGATGGGGTGACCAGTAGGGGTGTACATGTCGTTTTCGTTATTACAATAACAATAATGAAAATTGTGGTTTTCATGATTGTTATTGCAATAATGAAAACAAATAATAATGAAAATAGAAACAAAAATGGCGTTTTGTTTTCTAAAATAAAGGGAAAAGACTGAAAAAGGTATTTCAGGCTATAACATTTTTGTTTCTTATTCAATTCTGGTGAAACCTGGGGAGGTTGTACCCTCAATGGAGGGCATTATGTGTACCAATTCTCGAAATGATGAAATAAAGGGAACTGATTTTAGAAGCAATTGAATGTTGTGATTTTAAGAAAAGCTCCATACACATTCATGACTACAACGTCTTTATCTTCCATCCAATTTGCATGAAACCTGTGAATAATATGTCACTTCACAAGCTTAACATTCCTGCCAATTTTCAGAAATATTGGATAAAGGGTACTGATGGTATAAAACATTAACTGCGTTCCCCGGCGGCCCTCCCGACGCCGCAACCACAAGCGGGGGTGGATTCCATTGACTGCAGTGAACGGTAAGTAAACAGATGTTACTTTGCGTTCACCACAGCCATGGTGTCCTTTCACCACGCTTCTCAGCCTCCTTGCGTCCGGAGGTCCAGAAGCGTGGTGAATGCAAACCCGGGTCACGTTTGACTGTGGTGCACATCTGGCAGCGAACGAACAGATGTTCACCACAGTCAAACGCAGCCCATGTTTAACTGTGGTTCAGGCGGGGTGAATTTCAGACTCGTAATGTCTGAAATCCCCCATAGTTTACATATCCAGGCCGGCCATTTATTATCACAATCACATCCTGCAGCACTGAGAGAGAGGACATAAGAGAATCTCTATTGGCTGAACAGATGCTTCTGACTTCCCAATAACAAGTGGGGGAGAGAAGTTGGGATGGTCACAGCACAGAATGAGGATATTTGGTTGACATTTCTGCTGGCCGATTGGCATCACAAACCGATCTTATACCACAGTGACACTTAAGAGAATCCCTGGCATAGGCTCTTTCTCTGCATATGCTGTGCAGGCATATAAAATTGGGACCCTTTATCACATCTTTCTGATATTTGGCAGAAATGGGGTGATTTCAGACATTACGGCCGGGTGCCTTCACCACGGGCCGTGGGGTGGTTCGGACCACAGCCGCGGGTGAAGGGGGGAGCCAACAGACGTTCCCCCCTTCGCTCCCGGCCGTGGGGACTGCCGAAAGCGCCCTGCTGTAACATCTAAAGGGGCACCCCCCCCAGAGGGGGCGGGGCCCGCGATGGAGCATGCGGCCGCACGGCCCTGCCCCCTGCGCTCCCTGGCCGCCTGCCCTCCCCGAGACAGGTGGCCTATCCAGCTGCTGCCACCACCCGCCACCAGGACCCCAGAACGTGGTGGAGATAAGGTAACAGACGTTATTTTTCCTTCACCGCGTTCCAGATTCCCCCTAACTACGCTTCGTTCGCCACCGTGGTACAGGAGAACAAACCGTGATTAGATCACCGTGGGGGGTGGTTGACTGAGGTGAACATCTGGATGCGCGCAAACACGTTCACCTCCATTCACCACCCCCCGTGGTTGACTGAGGTTGACTGTGGTGATTTCAGACAAACGTAACGTCTGAAATCACCCATGATCGTGAAAGTGTGATATACAGCCCTGCCAAATTACATGTACACTGGTCGGACTACAAAAATGTTACAGTCAGGCATACATTTATAAGTGAATTGCTTATACCACCAGGACCCTTTATCCAATCCTTCTGAAAGTTGGCAGAGATAGTAAATATGGGAAGGGGTATAAACATACCAAGTTTCATGTACATTAAATGTGAGGCAAAGAAGTTACACCTAAGAATGTATATGAAGGTTTTGCAAAATAAATTCAACCGCTTCTAAAAATGGATTCCATTATTCAATCTGTTTGGAATTTTGTACACATACTGCCTTCTATTGGAGGTATAAGCACACCCCGTTTCAGCCACATATAGTGAAAAGCAAAAAAGGTTACAGCCAAAAATGTGTGTTCCATTGAAACCAAATGAAAACGAAAGCAGAAACGAAAACGATAATTTGATATTTATGAAAATGACGTATTTAAATAATCAAAAAACAAAAACAACATGAGCCCCGGGTGCACACCTCTAGTGACCAGAGTTTGCAAATAAATTTAGGCACACCATGGATTTTTATAACAGTAATAGGGTATTCTCTGTTTTATTTTCCTAATAATTCTTGCCATCTCAGCTGCTGATGCCTTGAGCTCATGTTTTTGCACGGTGGCTTCGAGATCCTTTTCCGGGGGGGATGGGATGCTTAATTTAGTAGTGTGTGCGGTTGTCTTCTCCTGGGTATCTTTTCTCAACACCTCCCCGAGTCCCCACACACTGACAGTGTTAGGCTCTGGCTCTGATGGGGATGTGGGGGAAGAGGGACAGAAGTGGCCAAAGCAGCTACTGCAGAATTATGGAGTCCCTCTCTGCTCCTTTTCTCCTCCAGCTCCAGGGTATATCTTCTCCTGCTGCTGCTGTTCTCCCTTCCGTCTCCCTTTCCCTACATTAATATGTCATCTTAATTTTACAGCTAATTATAAAAACAATTGATTTACATAATAGATCCACATCCTTGGGCATGACCAGAATTTCAGTTAGGTTATGTAGCACAGTTGTGGCTCCAACCACAGTGTTTTTCAGCCATGACGTAACCAGTTAAGGGATAACTGTGTTATGACATGGAACTGTGGGTGCCTTTACGTGGATGGCACCCATGGCTCTGCTCCACCTCACACCCGGGAGGCTCGTCCATTTAAAGGTGGGCCGCCAGATGTGCAGGCGGAGCAGAAGCAGAGCGGGCCACCCAAACTTGGGGCACCAGCCATAGGCGGAGCTGCGGTCCGATTACTTGGCGGAGAACCGCTGCAGCTCCACTCCCAGCTGAGGGTTGCCCCGGCAACACCATAGCGCTACGGGCGGCAGCCTAGAGCAGCGGCTGATCCACACCTCTAGGGTGGGAGGGAGGGGGCCCCACGCGGGCAGATTGTGGGCTGCAGCAGCCGTCTGGTCCTTCTAAAATGGACCCAGGTGTGGCTGCAAGCGTGTAAAAGCACAGTATCTTAATTGTGTCAGCCGTGAGCGGGCGCACCTTTTCCACCTGCAGTGTAAGCCCCAGCCTGACCATGGATTTACAGTGTGGGTAGAGCACTCCTGCTACTTGCAAACCAGCTGACTGTTGAGGAGTGGAAGCTCTAAAATGCAAGTCCCCCCCCCCTTCCCCTTCCCTTCCCGAAGGATGCTGAGGTTTGGCGCTTAGAGCAAGTCTCCTCCTCCAAATTAATTCGGGAAACAGGTTGGGCTTCAACCCCACAACACATTAAATATTTCCTGCTCCTGACAGAATGACTTCAGATATACCTCAAGAGCTATGGAGACTTGTGCACTGCAGGCTTCTAATACAGGGTGAGGCACCTCAGGCCCAGGGGCCAAACATGGCATGTGGCTAATTTTAATGTGCTCCCTTTCCAGTTCCTAGATCTGGGTCCTGGATCCTGTTCCTACCCCCAATGCACTGAAAAACTGATCTCAGGGAAAGGGCATGGAGATGAGGTTATGCACACAAGAACAGGGGACAGATCCTTGATCTGGACCCTCCTCTTCCTGAACAAACACCCCTGCCCTTTACTTCTATGCAGCCCTTGAAACTTTCCAAAATGGCCCCTGGGAGGGAAATCTTTCCCCATCCCTGCACTAATCCTTACTTTATATAATTTATATACCAATTAAAGTAGTATAACAATAGGCTTTTAAGATACACAGAGGTTGGAGACATGGATTTTTTCCGCCCCCGGGTTAAGTATTTGTGGCTGGTGACACAGGAGGTGGGTCTTTGGTAACAAAATCCTCCAGCCACCACCTTCAACATTGGGAAGAGGGAATCGAGTCTCCTGGTCACCTGCTACCTGGGTAGGGTGGGCCGTACCTCCCCTTTACAAGAGGACATGGTAAAACATGGATTTTTCATAAGTGTCCTCTTTTAAAGGGGAGGTACGGCCACCCTATGCCTGGGGCTGCGGTTTGTGGGGATTGTCAGAACAGGGTGGGTAGCAGACTGGATTCAGCTCCCCATTCCAAATCCCACAAGCGATGACTGAGGCATTTGCTCTCCCTGATGTGAGAGGCTCGGGGGCAAGTGCTTCCTTTGCCCTCCCTAAAAATAGCCCTGCAATAGTGCCGGAACCAGCCGCTTCCTCACTATGGGTCCCCGTGCACCTCTTTTCGGAACCAGGATCTAGTTAACATAGATGGAAACACACCACATAAACTTGCTATGAAGATGTTTGTTATAAAATTATATCTTTGTCCTAAAGAATTTTATTTCTACTTCATCGGATAGAAGCTTTTGATTTAGGCTGCATTCAGTATTGGAGTACAGGAATCCCTAATTGGCAGTCCTGGCAGGCATCAGCCTGCTCTTTGACCTTAGGCAAGTCACTTAGCCTCTGAGCCTCAGTTTCACCAAGCCTGAAAAAAGGGTAAAATTGGGATTAATAGCCCTTATTTCCCTGCCATGGACTTTGGCAGGATTAATTAGTCAATGTTTAAAAGTGATTTGAAGACCAAAACATCCTCTCTGCTGAGTCAGTCTCCTCCTGCATCTCCCGCACTAAAATGATAAAATGCATTATTATCTTACGTTTTAGCCAACGGAACCAATTGTGCCATTCAAGAGGTGAAGAGTAGCTTGAAAAACGGGTTATTTACGTTTAATGGTTTTTTCCCCCTAAAGCTTTGTATACACAGGACTTTTTTTTTTTTTTCTACCAATAACCCTGTTGTATGATATAAATATAATACAATGTTACTGTTTTTTCCCCGGCTTTATAAGAGCACATTGTTTTCTTTGATTTTCCTTGAAAGACAGATGTTAACAATTCAAAAGCTATTTAGGTGATTACTTTGATAGTAAGCTGACTCGGGGGGATAGGTTTAGCTGTCTGTGCCATTTTTTCCCCTGATTGATAACATTCCTAGTTATTTAATCTAGCAATACTACAGAGATGGTATAGAAGCTGACTTTGGAGTTTAGCCGCTCACTGCCTGTAACAAGGCAGGCTGGCCTCAGTAAGTGGTTGCAGGATCCAGCTCCCAAAATAGTTTTGTGGATTTTTTTAAAGCACTTTTCCGTTTCCACAGTGTGTGTTCTTTTCAGCAGGGGTGGGGGGGACCTTTTCCCTCTCAAGGGCCACTTTGAAAGTTAGTACAAGTTCTGAGGGCCGCATAAAAGTGGGGTGCTTATGGGGGTGCTCTCAGGAAGAGGAAAGTCCAGAATAGATCATGGATCTGCCCCTTATCTAATGTCTTCATCTCTGTTCCCTTGGCCTGAGCTCTCAGTCTTTTGATGCTTAAGGGCAGGAATGGTATCCAGGAGCCAAATTCAGGAACTGGGAAAGGGTCCAAATAAAAATAGCTAGGGGCCACATTTGGTCCCCAGGCCTGATGTTCACCACCCTTGATTTACAAAGTCAATGTCCATTCCTTCCCACGTATGCATACAGTTTATAATATTCCCCCTTTTCTTCTACCAGCCGGTCCCCTTCTCTGCGCTCTCTGCTGGATCTTGGGTTCACCTGTAAGAACAGGCCCTCTGGCTGACACGTTCCTTGTCAGCCGGCTTGAGCCTTCCTGCCGCTGAGACCACCTGGCCTTGGCCCTTTTGCCAGCCAGTTCCCAAGACTGGGCTGGCTCCCTGGCCCCTTCCTCTGAGCCTTCTAGGCAAACTATAGTCCCTGAAGCAGAGTCCTCTTGCCTCTTCCTGGTGGTCTCCAGCTTCTTACAACTGCATCTTGGTCTGACCATTACCTCCTTAAGGCATGCGTCCTGGCGCATGTCAGCCCCCAACAGGGTGCTCTTGTTGGGGGGGGTTCGCCCTCCTATGGTCTCTCAGGTGCAGAGTCTGGGTGTGCTCCTCGATTTGCAGCTCAGCCTTGAATTATTATTATTATTATTATCATTTGTGTAGCACCAGCTGTGTACCTGGCGCTTTACAGAATAATAAGAATGACGCGGTTCCTGCCTACGGCTTACAATCTAATTGACACGGAGGGGAGAGACAAGGAGAGGGGACATAGAGAAAGATGAGGGATAAATAACATTCAAGCAGATACGAAGTCTCAGGTGCATGTGCTTTGCTTGGTTGCAGTTAGGCAGGAGTCTGCAGGGAGGGCAGACAGTAAAAATTGAAAGGAAGTTCTGACAGGCATCGGGAAAGGCGGCAAGGAAGAAGTGGGTTTTGAGGAGGGATTTGAAGGTGCTGAGGGAGGGGGCAAGGCGGATGTAGGCAGGGAGGGAGTTCCAGGCATGGGGGAGAAGAGGTGAAGGCGGTTAGGAGAGCAGGGGAGACGAGGGAGAGCGAGGAAGGGAACAGAGGAGGAGCGGAGAGTGTGTGCAGGAGTGTGTAAGGAGACTAGGACTGAGAGGTAAGGGGGAGCCAGGTTGTGAAGGGATTTATAAGTGAATACCAGGAGTTTGTGAAGGATGCGTTTGGGAAGGGGAAGCCAGTGAAGAGAGGAGAGGAGAGGCTGCAAAGCGACAGGCTGAATGGATGACCCTAGCAGCGGAGTTTTAGATGGAGATAAGGGTGGACAGGTGAGAGTGTGGGAGGCCAGTAAGGAGGAGGTTGCAGTAGTCAAGGCGAGAGATGACCATGGCATGAACAAGAGTTTTGCCTGAGGAGACGGAGAGAAAGGGGCGAATCCGAGCAATGTTGTGGAGGGCGAAGTGACAGGACTTGGCAACAGAGTCAATGTAAGGTTTGAAGGAAAGGTGAGTATCGAAGATGAAGCCCAAGCTACGGGCTTGGGGAACGGGGCGGATGGTGATCCCGTCAATAAGGATGGACAGGGAAGAGGGAGAGGAAGGGTAGGGAGGAAAGATAAGGAGCTCGGTCTTAGCCATGTTGAGCTTGAGCTGATGTTGGGACATCCAGGCGGAGATATCAGAGAGACAGTTGATGAGGCGAGCTTGGACAGAGGGGGAGANGGAGAGGAAGGGTAGGGAGGAAAGATAAGGAGCTCAGTCTTAGCCATGTTGAGCTTGAGTTGACGTTGGGACATCCAGGTGGAGATATCAGAGAGACAATTGATGAGGCTAGCTTGGACAGAGGGGGAGAGAGAGGGGGTGGAGAGTTAGAGTTGAGTGTCGTCAGCATTGAGGTGATATTGGAAGCCGTGGGAGGCAATGAGTTTGCCAAGGGACAGGGTGTAGATAGAGAAGAGGAGAGGGCCCAGGACAGAGCCTTGGGGAACCCCTACCGAGAGGGGGAGGGAGGAAGAGTTGGAGTTGGGAAGAGACGCATTAAAGGAACAGTCAGAGAGGTAGGAGGAGAACCAGTCAAGGACAGAGCCGCAGAAGCCTAGGGAGTGGAGAGAGTCCAGTAGGAGTCAGTGGTCGATTGTGTCAAAGGCAGCAGAGAGGTCAAGGAGGACAAGAATGGAGTAAAGGCGCTTAGATTTAGCGACAAGTAGATAATTGGTGATCTTGGCAAAGGCAGTTTCAGTGAAGTGAAGGGGGCGGAAGCCAGATTGGAGAGGGTCCAAGGAGGAGTTGGCAGATTGGATTTCAAGGCAATGGGAGTAGACAACACGTTCCAGAAGCTTAGAGGTGAAGGGAAGGAGGGAGACTGTCCGGTAGCTATGGAAGGAGGAGAGGGGGGAGAGGTGGTGAGGGATCTCAGGTTGTGGCCGTGGTGGGGAGTGCATTTCAGCAGTTTCATCTTGTCTGGCAGCTTTGGCCTTATCTCTCAGACTCTGAGCTCGCCACTGTCATCCATGCCTTCATCACCTTGAGGCTCGATTACTGTAATGCGCTCTACGTGGGGCTGCCCGAAAAGTTGGTCTGGAGGCTGCAGCTGGTGCAGAATGCCACGGCCCGTCTCCTTACAGGGGCGGGCTGCAGGGAGCACATGACACCTGTCCTCCGGGCTCTGCATTGGCTGCCTATAAAGCACCAGGCTAGGTTCAAGGTGCTGGTTTTGACCTCTAAAGCCCTTCACGGCCTGGGCCCTGCTTATCTGCGGGAACGCCTCATTCCCATGTGCCCGTGCAACCCCTGAGATCATCCGTGGGAGCCTTTTTGGAGGTTCCCCGGGTGAGATGGGTGGCCACCGATGTTAGATCTTTTTCGGTGGCCGCCCCTGTGCTATGGAATTCACTCCTGGTGGAGGCTTGGTTGGCCCCCACCCGCCTGTCATTTTGACATTTATGTAAGACCTCGCTGTTCCGCCAGGCTTTTGGCGAGGTGGAATTGGGGGGGTTGTTTTCTCCCTGCATATGGGATTTTTAAAAACTTTTTAAATGGTTTTTATTGTATTATTGTTTTTTATCTTCTTGTTTGCTGCCCCGAGCTGCCCTGTGGTCAGGAGGGGCAGGATAGAAATCTTTTATAAATAAAAAAATAAATCTTCAGCTGGGTTACATTGTTCCATCAAGCTGGAAATAATAAGTGACACCCCAATTTGACTCCATGGCTATTTAGGAGGAATGGAAATTTCGAATTCCGATAGAACCGACACTACCAAAATGGCTGATTTGGTTCTCTCCGAAAATTCAGATCTTTTTCAATTTTGGACCATTCAGATCTTTACCACTATTTTTTTATTTGGATTTTTTGCATTGTAGTTTGTTTCCTTTGACATCAGTCTGAATCTGAATTAAGATCCAAAATTCCCCCTGGAGTCCCACCCCAGTGTCCAGCTCTTTAAATGCTGACCCATTCTGAGTTGTTGGCTCATGCTCCCTGCCCCCCTGCAATTCCCACTATAGGCTCTAGTGTCTCTGTAGTCCTGGTCCTGGAAAGACTTCCAGTTCCTCCACTACCCTATGCAGTGTCCTAATAATATTCTGTCAGTTTCAAAGTGTTCCGATTTACATAATCATAGGCAGCCGAGGTGGGCAAATGACGACTTAGAAGCCTTGTGCAGTTCTTGGAGACCTGTACTATGGCATTCACCAGAAGTAGCTGCCTTAGGGGGGTGGGGTGTTTGTGGTCATGCACCTGTCTTAGAAGCAAACAAGAGAATCTAAGCCACCATTTCATCTGCCAGAGCGTTATGGGGTCATGGGAGCAGGAGGAACATGTCCTGTACCTCTGTTGCTGTTGCTCGAGCTGGGGGAAGCAGCGCTGCCTTGTCCCTGGGATTGGGGGAAGTTGCAATTGATGTAATTACTAATGCGTGTTGTGGCTTTTGGCAATATAAAAATGTTGGTATGTGGCTTTTGGGCTTTGGAACTTTGCCCACCCCTGGTTTAACACATGGCTGTCCCCATTCTTGGCCGCTATTATTATTATTATTATTATTATTATTATTATAAACATTTGTATAGCACCAGCCGTGTACCTGGTGCTTTACAGAACAAAGATAAAGACGTGGTCCCTGCCTATGGCTTACAATCTAAAAAGATGAGGAGGGGGCAACAAGGAGAGGGGACAAGGGGAAGACAAGGGAGAAGCAAACAAACATGCAAGCGGCTGCGAAGTCTCAGGTGCTCGTGCTTGGCTTGGTTACAGTTAGGCAGAAGTCTGCAGAGGAGGGCAGGCCGTAAGTAATTAGGGGAAAGCAACTAGCAGGCCAGGGCCGTCCCAAGGCATTTTGCTGCTCTAGGCGATGACAAAATTTGGTGCCCCCCCC
>QEPC01009250.1:3063301-3138255 GCA_003113815.1 Sphenodon punctatus
ACCTAGTTTCCCAGCCCCACACTTCTCTTGGTGTGTCTATACTTAATTCTGTTTTCAAACCTTTTTTTTTTTAAAGCAAGACAAACACAGAAGAACCACTTGTTTCTATATAACAGACTTTACTATACGTAGAGGTTCCCTGTAAATATACTTACCTGTTTTACTACATAATAAACTCTTGTTCTTTTGCATGCAGTATGCATTAAGTTTGATTTTTGATAGAAAATTCCCCCACTGCCTATTTCTAAGCTTGGTACGCTCCCATTTGTGAGAATGGGAGGAGCCACTCGAAGAAGAACAGAAGGTTGCTACCATGTAAACAAGGTTCTTCGAGATGGCTCGGAACATTCTCACAAATGCCCACCCTTCCAGCCTCACATGGAATTTTCTTCATAATCGCTTAGGGTTGGAAGGAACTATTGGGTTTAGGTGGGAAGGTATCTTATATAGTGTGGGGGCGCATGAACGTCACGTGGTTTTTAAATTAGTGAGCTTGGTATGTGCCGATAAGGGAAGCGCAAACCCATTTGTGAGAATGTTCGACGCCATCTCGAAGAACCTTGTTTCCTGCCCACCACTCCCCCCCAATCTGCCGCTCTAGGCGGCCGCCTAGGTCTGCCTAGTGGCAGGGACGGCCCTGTAGCAGACATTGGGAAAGGCGGCACGGAAGAAGTGGGTCTTGAGGAGGGATTTGAAGGTGCGGAGGGAGGGGGCAAGGCGGATGTGGGTAGGGAGGGAGTTCCAGGCATGGGGGGCAGTGAGGGAGAAGGGAAGAAGGCGGCTAGGGAAGCTATGGGTCAGATTGACTCGCAGCAGTTTGCTGATCTCTCATCGTGTGACCAGTGTACATTATTTCTATAGTGCAGTGGTAGTCAAACCTCATTGAAGCTTATCAACACAAACTGTGCAAGTTAAATATGCAGGGTTTGGATGTATTATTGCATGTTGTGATTCTGGAATTTTATATTTTATTTAGAAAATACTATGGCTCAACAAATACCTTTTGAGAATTTTATTTGCTCGCGAGCAATCTCATGAGTTTGGGAACCGAAATCAATTTCCCATCCATTTCCTGGTCCCAGCCCGAATTCTTGAGCAATAACAAAATAAATAAATTAACTCTGCATGTGAAAACTGGCCACTGCCCTTAACCAAAATAGGAGCAATAGCATCGCTACCATTTTGGTTAAGGACAGCAGATTGTGCATGCACAAAATGGCTCCTGCCCTTAACCAAAATGGCGGGGATGCTGTTGCTGCCTTTTTGGTTAAGGACAGTGTCCATTTTGTTCATTCGCAGTTAATATATTTTTCAAAAATTCATAGTTCTGCTTGAGAATTAGTCAGCCATCTCCAGATTCTCGAACCAAGAACCTGGATTTTGATGAGATCTCTTATTTGTGAGAAATCTTCTTGTTTAAGCTCTAGAAAATACTTATATTTAATAGAACTGAATTTTAAGGCTGCAGCCCTGATAGAGCACTATCATAACCAGATTCAACTCGCAGGCTGCCGGTTAGACAGCCCTGGTCTAACCTAGAATCATGGCTTTCCCCATTGAGCAGTGCATTCATTCATTCATTCAAGCAGATTAAAAAAGGAATAGAAGTTGTTTCTGTGATTGCCCAAAGCCATTTCTTTGGATTGTGCTTGCCCTCTTTTGGACCACTCTGCCAGGATTTCTAATTTTTTATGGCCTTGTTATCTGTCCACATCGCTATATTAAAATGCCAGTGCCAGCATGAAGCTCGGACTGTGAACTGAAAGTGAAACTATGCAGCCTTTTTATTTTGCATGCAAGTAAAATTCTGTATATCTCCATACCCCTGTAGATAGTTTATCTGGTGTGACATCTACACCTGATTCCAAAGCATGGTGCTAACTTTGTCCTCTAGTGTGTAAGGGGGTGGGGGGGTTGCTTGCATGCGAGTTTCACACAAAGTGCTGCATGAGATTTAAGCGAATGCCAAATCCTCATTCACAGCAGGAGGGTGCTGTTGTACAGCCGGGGTGGGGAGCCACAGGCCCAGGTCTAAATGTGGCCCAAAGGCTCAGCTAATATTTATGCGGCCCCTTCCCAGTTTCTGAATCTTACCCCAGAATCCTGTTTCTATCCTCAAGCACTGAAAAACAGAACTCAGGGAAAGCAAATAGAGAAGAAGTCATGAACATAAAGATAGGGGACAGATTCATGGCACAGATCCATGACCTGGACTCTCCCGTTCCTGAGCTCCCCCCTTAAGCATCCCTTCCCCCATCTTCTATGTGGCCCTCGGAGCTTGTACTAAGCTCCTTGGGGGCCATTTTGAAAATGGCCCCCAAGGAGGAAAGCATTTCCCTACCCTGTTGTACAGTAGAATCGCGGACTGTGGGTAGCTGCTCACCCTTTGGGAGCATGGAGCTCACCTCTGTACCACAGATATACCGGTGATTAGTCAAGCGTGAGCAGATAATGCGCAAGGATATGTCTTGCTGTGAATGAGAATTTGGCACCTACTTAAGCCTAGTGTGGTTATCCTAGCACGGAACCTGTGTGTGTGCAATGCCCTTGCACCCTTGGACAAGTGAACATTACACCCCCGTTTGTCCTGGGCTTATGACCAAGCAGAATACTCTATCCCTCCTTGCAGGTCAGAATGAAGAACTCACCAAGAGTGTGAGTACTTATTTGTATTGTATTTTGCTAAATAGGAGTCCTTAGCTGTATGTAACGCCGCTTTGTTGCTGTCACTCATGTCCATAAGGAGTAGCTGGATAAACTTGTAAAACATGTGATCTCACACCATCCAACCCCATTGGGACAATGAGATTAACATTTACAGTTAGAGCACTGTTGTCCTGAAAGGCAGGTGTCCTGGTGGCTGAAAGCTTTGCTATGCATAGAAACAAGCTGCAATTTGTTGAGCATTTGATGGTAATTAAGTGCAATTTTAGAGTCAGTCATTGAGGTAGGCCACTCTCCTTTTGTTTCTCACTCAGTACCTGGGTGAAGTGGCCTAGTTGATTGTCAGTTTGTACACTGCCATAATGGGCTCTCCTTTTCTTCTTTTTTCCCCTATCATGAGGCCATTGTGTGGAGTCAAATCATTCAAGCCATGTGATGGCAACTGCCATAGCCCAGTGCATGTTGGCCGTTATATCCACTGCATCGTTGAGTTTCTCCAAAGTCTGGCTAACCAGGAGTTGCCCTGAAACACACCTGGCTGGCATGCAGATTTGTAAAAAAACATTTCCATTCTTAGGACAGGTGCAGTACCACACACGTCTGTAACGTACGTAGCTATAGTCTCCCAATGGCGACCCATATTTTTAACACCGGGGGAGAAATGTATCAAAAGTGATAGCAGCCCAGATTCCATTTTCGAAACTGACATAGACCCTTAGCAGTTGGAGAACCAGATCCTCAATGTGTTTCACCGATGCAAACCCGATTTTGAGGCCAGTGTGGTGTGTGAGCCAGGGTGGCGTAGTGGATAAGGTGCTGCCAGGATTCAAATCCTGGCCATGAACTTGCCTGGGTGGCCTTCGGCAAGTCACAAACCCTCAGCCTCAGTTCCCCATCTGTAGAATGGGAATATGTGTGTGTCTGTCTTTCCCTGTGTTTCCTTCACTGTTATCTACCTTAGATTGTAAGCCCACTGGGGCAGGGACCTGTCTTTGAAAATTTGTGAATGTAAAAGTGCTGCGTACGCCTAGTAGCGCTATAGGAATGATTAGTAGTAGTAGGTTCGGGCACCCGAGAGTCTATTACATTTCAATGGGACTATAAGCGTACTCAGTGCCTTACCCCAATTGAAAATGGAACTTCCGTGCTTTTAAAATATTATTCTTTCTCAGTGAGACTGGACCTGAGCAATTTGAATGGCCAAAATGGCCACTGGAACCTGTGGCCTATACTGAGGTTTCCAACACGGCTTCTATCATTGCAGCTGTACCTGTATTACCAATAACAAGACTATTTAAAAATAATAATACCTGGATGGGTCCAGCCTAAGCACCATTGCTGTTGTTTCTGTACTGTCCTTCCCCAGATAGATAGGAGTATAGATTTAACATCAAGGCAACTCAGAGGAGTCAAGCTGGATAAAATCCAGGAGATAATTTTCCCCAGCTGTCAATCTTGCAACCTTCACTGGCTACAAATCACTCAAATTTTATATTGTAACATAATGCTTAACTGTGAAATAACAGTGGGCGTTAATAGCCGGGCAGCCGGTGCACCGGCTACACGTTCCGGGGAGGGGAGGCTACCCCCGGGCAGGTCAGAGAACTACAGTCTGACGTTTCGGGGTAGTAATGGGAGAAGAGAAGGGGGGTATGAGACCTGCACACCCACACACCCAACAATAAAAGCAGCAACACCAGCCTGTGAATGGTCCCTCAGGATCTTATGCAGCTTCTAGGGTCTATGCCCACAGCCTCGATCATCACCGGGAGGTGGAGAAGAGCGCAATGCCTTATGGAGCTTGTTGTCCACCCACACGCTGACACAGACACTCACACACACACACACACACACACATGGACCGGGCAAGGGGCGAAGGGCAAGGATGTGATACAGGTGAGGAGTAGGAGTGCAAACACCCAAGAGCAGGACGGAGTCTCACAGGCACTAAGCACTGATCACCAGCAAGCGCTCTGAGCTACGGAGCTGCCTTTATCTCCTACTGAGGGCAGGGAACGCTGGCGCAGGCGCTGTGGGGGGGCGTGGCCAAGCGGAGCTGCAGCGGCACGGCCCAACCGGGCTGAAGGCTCCCAGCTGGGTCGCGCAGCTCTAGGGCTGTTTGTTTCTGAGCCAGGGGAGCCTCTGTCCCATCCGGGAAGCCCCCTGCTGGCTTTGCTGCATTCCCGCACTCCAGCACCGGATCTGGTGGTGCTGGAGGCACAGATCCCCACGGCGGAGCCACCAGACCCGGAGGAGCCATAGTGTGACACCCCCCCCTAGGTTTCCCTGCTAGGTGAGTGCCAGCGGTCCCATGCCTAATCCCTCCCTTGACCCCACAAGCCCCGGCACCGGGGCCTGACACACAGTTTGACCCAGCCGAGGAGGGGTTCGGGGGCGGAAGCGATGTGAGGCAGGCTGGTTCCACCTCCGCACTGTGGCTGGTGCCCCACTCCTATCATGACAGGCAGCCATGGCTGCCAATAACTGTCAACCATGGTGGCTGCCATGGCGACTCCCATGTCAGGAATGGGATGGTGGCACAAACAAACGCGCTCTGGCCCACCTGGGCGGCCCTTGCGCCTGGACTGTGGGCCCAGTTCCTTTTGGGCCCACGTTCCTGGGCAGCCACCTACATGGTTGGGGGCCGTAGCTGACCCATATCTGGCAGCCCACTAACAGACACACGGATTGGACTCTGACCCAGGCAGGTCATAGCAGGTCAGCGTCCTATGTGTTAATACCCAGTGTTGGAATCTAGCACTAGATTTCTGAGTGAATAGTAACTATGTAAGTATGGATACAAATGTGGTGTTGCCATTTATTTTAAACAATGAAAAAACTGCTTTGTGACAGTGAAATAAGCAGATATTTTGCATCTTTTGTTTGAGAGCACCTTCCTCCTCATTTACTCCATCCGCGTTGCTAGCTAGCCCTATCTTCTTCTCCACCCATTGAAGCTAGAATGAAAAACAACAGACACTAACTACCTCTGCCCCTTCACCTTACTTCTATGCAAATAGTTGCCGTAGAAAGGAATTTTATGGTGCGACTCCCTGTCGTTCATAAGGTTCGCCGCAAATACTTTAAACTTCTGCACTTCCTCATTATCTTTCTTTATATTCCAGACTAATTTTGTTAGCTGTTCATAATAATGTTTCATGAGTCATGCGTACTAGCCAGTTTGGGTAAAATAAATATCTCCCCAAACTCAAACTAAATGTAGTAGTAGTAGTAATTAATTCATTAAAATTTCTATCCCGTCATGGCCTCTGAGGTCAGTTGGGAGTACCCTCTTGTACAAACCATATGCCCATTAAGTCTGTACCTCAAGGGCACGTAGAGAGACGTTCTCACTGACTGCCCCACAGTTGTTGAAATCGCCTCCCCTGGAGGTTCATTTAAGCCGGAGCCTGCTCATCTTCCGAAGGCAATGTAGGTTTTAGGTTTATTATTACTTTATTATTACTTTATTATGGCGCTAGCTCTCGCCATGGCCAAAGTCAAGGTCAAGGTCAAGTCATAGACAATAGTGAAAACAAAGAGTCAACCAAAGGCAATGTAAGACTTTCCTATTTGACCAGGCATTTGGCAGGCGGGGGTCAGATTTGGGGAACTTTGGTATAGGGGACTTAATTTTTTTTTGTATATTTTAAAATATATTTTATGCGTTTTAGCCCACCTGGAGCCCTGGGGATAGGGTTAGGTAAAAATGTGAATTAATGAATGAATCAATTAACTGCCTCTGCTAGTAGTAAGGGCCACACCTCTCCCCAGGCCCCCCCAGATTCATCCTGTTATTGGTACAATCAGAAAGATCTCTTCAGTTTCCCTGAAGACCCAAAGACAGCTGGGCATTATTTTAAGTGTTTGTCCATAGCCCTCCTTCAGTCGAAAGCTATTTATTACGCAAGACTCATCAACAATATAAAATAATAGATGTTTCTCTGCAGCTAGCGTAGCAGCACAGGAGTTGCCCTTTAGGATGATTCCAGCCATACCACTTGGAAAAGCTGCTAATTCTTTTAGCAAAACAACTCGAAGATGGGGAGAGTTGTAATAGACACTTCTGACTAATTGCATGTCCAGGTGGCAAATGCATTACTTAAACTAGAGCTCCATCTCTGATGTTTTAAATGAAAATTGTGAATTAAAAGTGTTTTCTCCCCCAATGTTAGCGTTTTACCATAGGCTCCCATTTGTTCTCACAGATTTTAATGGAAAAGTTTAAAGGTCTGCTAACTTCTATTTCATTGTAACTCTCAGGTTTCTAGCCTACCTCACAGATCTTTTTAAGGAGTGCCTGAGAATACTCTCCAATGTATCTCTCTCTGGCAGGGAGTACAACTACCCGATGCACATATTGTGCCTTGAGCAGCCGTTCCCCACTCAGGGCAACCTTACCATGTGAAGCAGTGCATCGTGTGCCTTGCGGCCACCAAATATTCACCCCACCATGGGCCGGGGTGGGCAGCTGGCTGCTACGCCCTGCGTACTTGCAGAAAGTCCAGGGATGCAGCACGTAGCAGCCTTAACCAAAGTGGGGTACGGCTGCCTAAGGCATGGTAGCATGCAGCTACTCGTGTGTCCGGTCTGCCGTCGGCCCTGCTGCGGGGATTTAAGCTGCAGGTGCTCGCTCCAGTCTCATGCAGCCACGTCGCAGCCGGGGGCGAGATAGTGGGCAGAGTCCTGGGGCATACCTGGGTGCCTGCTCGTGTGGCCAGTGGCTCAGCCCACCACAAGACGTGGTGGGACAGTTGAAAGCAGCCCACCTGCCCAGCTACCCCATCTGTCCTGCTCCTCATGCTGGCTCTGAAGTGTGGTGGCAGCAATTGCCCACCACGGGGCACGTGAGCGGACACACAGACACACAGACACAGACACAGACACACACACACACACACACACAGCTTGTGTGGAGACAGTAAGCGAAAATACTTAACTACAGAACTCCTTCATGGTATCTTAACAAGAACTTAGCCAAACCATGTTATTTTGGTACCAAAAGCCCAGCCCTGCATATTCTTGACAAGAAGTTGAAAGCCCAGGAATGGGGAAAGTAAAACCGAGAGGTTTTGCCGAAAGTAACAGGATGCAGTTAAGTAAGAGAAAATTTGGGTAAATATCAAAATAGCCATGACACCCATCAGAGTGGAGAATAGTGTTCCAAGTGTAGCAGTCAATGCCTCGCTGTGTGAGACATCGGAAATCCAACCTAGAAAGCTTGAGTAAATATCTTGTAGGGAACATTCCTACACTGGCAAAGGGGGGGAGGCTAAATGAGCTATTACCAGTAGAGCTTTTCCACATCTGACTGATAGTTGGCTATGAGAATGTTCCTCAGAGTTGCCAATTTATTCTTTTTTAGACTTGGAGAGCATCAGTGATGTTGGCAGAAGAACGCTTCTTCTATTGTAGAGGGGTTTGTGCGGCAGGGCTGTCCCAAAAGCAGACTATTTTAAGAGAAGGCATCTAAACGGAATGCTTATCCATTTCCTCGGGCTTTTTTTGAGAGAGAGGAGGAAACCATAATTTGTGGAGGAATGCCTTTTTGTTGGGGCTGTGTTGCACTAGGGGTTGCCAGTGGACTAGTGGGTGCTGCGGAATCTCTTTTGTTGTTCGATCATGCTAATTTAATTAATGACAAGGCACCTAGAGTGACATACAGGTGCTGTTTCTGTGCATACTTAGGTTTGAATGTATTTATGTTGGCTTCTGTCTGGCTAAGAGTCTTTTACCACATCACTCCTAGGTTCAATCTGATTGTGCTAGTGCTGGCTGAGAGGTGGATCTGGTGAGAAGGGGAATTAGATTAAAGTAGCCAGTGCCTTTTTCTGAGAAAACACAGGACAGAACATGCCTCTAGTAAAACTTCACATAACAAAAATCTCTTCATAATAAAGTCAGTGGCATCAATAAAGGAGGGTTGTGGAGAGGCTGTGCTCCCCCCATTTGAGCTTAGAATAAACGTCATGTGCCCCCTTATTCACTCCTCTCCTCCCTCCTCACCCAGTGCCCTTGCAAAAGCAGAGCCAACTTGTTGGCAAAGTTGCATCACTGTCTAAAATACAATAATGTGCTTATTGGGGGGGGGGGGGACTGTTTAGTTGGCATAATGGTGGCCAAGTCACTTAATTTGTTTGCAGTGTACACCTCACTTAAATAATTCTCACCGTTGCTGTCACCGTTACGATCCTAACAATGGAAGCATTGGGGTGTTCACCAGCACTTGACATTTCAATTACTCTAGTGATTTACTATGATCAGAGGAGATTTGCACAACATGGCAGCAGAAATGCTCTCAGTTCCTCTACATGGTTATTCCCACTGGCAACAGTGACAGGAATTTAAAGGAAAAGGGCTCTACCATAAGCAAAACTTTTACGCTTCAATGTACCCTTTTATAAAATGGTAGACCCCAACACCTAGAAGTAATGTTGCTTTTGACCAAAAAAAAATGCATTAAAAAAGTAACTATTGGCGATCTCGCCATCTGATTGGTTTTGCCACCAACCCTCAAAAAAAGACAGATGATAATGAGGATGTCTATCTTTTTTTTTCTTCTTTTACAAATGAAAAATAGGTCTTTTTTTAAGAACTGGCAAATGAGATCAACTTCAAATGGTCAAAACCTGTAAAACTGTTGTTCTCCTCCCCCCCCCCCCCCCCCCTTTTCTTTACCTGCCCTGTTGTTTAGACATGATGGAAAAAGCAGAAAGAATGGAAGAACAATTAGTTCCTTTATATCAAGGACGGGGAAAACTTTTGCTTCCATGGGGGCCACTTTGACAATTAGTACACGCTCTGAGGGCTGCATAAATGATGGGGGCAGGGGGGCATAACAGGTCTGCTCAGGAATAGGAGGCTCCAGATTATAGGTCTGTCCCCTATTCTTTTGTGCATGTCCTGAGCAATGCTCCCTTCCCCTGAGCTCAGTTCCCAACTCTGCCACAGGTTTCCTGGCCTCCCTTGGGCAAGTTGCTTAAGCCCCCTGTGTCTCAGTGTTTCATCTGTATAAAGTAGGGATAGGGAACCTCAGGGAACGCTGAAAGTGTTTGGAGGTAAGAACTGGATCCAGGGCCCAGATCCAGGAACCGGAAAGGGACCACATAAAAACTTGCCATGGACCACATTTGACTCCTGGGCCTGAGGTTCCCTATCCCTGCTTTATACAGGTGAAACACTGAGACACAGAGGGCTTAAGCAACTTGCCCAAGGGTGCACAGGAAGCCTATGGCAGAGTTGGGAACTGAAACCAGATCTATTAAACCTCTAGTGTCTCAGCCTCAAGGCCCTCATTCTTGCCTCGTTTTTTTCTGTAGGCAGAAATTCTGTCATTGTTCCAATGCAATGTATTGTGCAATGTGGTCCCAGTCTGTTTATAGTAAGGACACTGTTGGAAAATTACCCAGCTCTTATTTTTCTCTCTCTTTACCTTTTGTCACCATATGATGCTCAGGGACTCCCGAAAGCCTAGCAGAGAAAGAGAGGCAGCTTATGGGTATGATCAATCAGCTGACCAGTTTGCGGGAGCAGCTCCTGGCAGCTCACGATGAGCAGAAGAAACTGGCTGCTTCACAAATTGAGAAGCAACGCCAACAAATGGAGCTTGCCAAGCAGCAACAAGAACAGGTGAGTGATTATTAGAGCGACTTTTATTCTCAGCTCTGTTTGGGGTGGGGGTGGGAGGGTAACTTTCCAATAATGCACCTTTGGGGAATGAAATCTGTCTCAGTCCAGAGCAAGTCCTCCCCCCTCCCCACCGTTCACCTTTTGGAGGGCATGAAAAGTTTGGTTCAGATATATTGGACCGTTTTTTAAGGTAGACTAATAAATGGAGGTTCTTAGCTTTTAAAAACAACTATTCCAGTTCATAGGGTGTTTTAAATACCCACAGATTGTTTTGCAAGCTCTTACTCAGCCCTCCCAGCACACCTGGGCCAACCCCAGTTGAAGCCAGCATTACATGTGTAACAGAGAGTAACATAAGCTCTAGAATACTCTGTGCCAGAGGGATGGGGAGAATGCCAGGTTTTAAAAGGATTGATTGAGAAGTAGAGAAAAGAGAAAGAAGTGAAGGCAGCACATGGAATGTGTATGTTGTTTTTCTTCCCCATTTAAGGGGTAGTTTCAAACCTCCATAAAACCATGCACCTGCATTTTGTAACTGCAAATGTATGTGCATATTTTAGCAATTTTAACACAGAACTGTGCGTCGTCAATTCTCCCTTCACTTACTGAGTGTAATTCCCTCTTATCATGCAATGCTGCTTGAGTAATTGACTAAAGTTTAGGCTGTTCTGACGCCAGAGAAACAAAGCTCAGGTGAGACAATTTAAAATCATGCTTTTCCAACGTGGTTGAATTATGGAACTACGGTGCTTATTTCCCATCGGCTCTTCAAGCAATGCTAACAGAGCTCTCGCTACACTTAGGCCTGTTCTGGGTAGGTACGCATTTTAACCCATTGAGGTGGGAAGACAGTCTTGCGATAAAGAACTTGGAGTTAGATAATAAACACTTTGTCAACGATTCTCAAACCACTTCTTCCAGAGTATTTCCATTGAAGTCGATGAGGCTACTCCACAGTAAGTGGCCTGGAGACTGTAGCATTTGTGACATTGACCGGAACGCACAACTAACAGAGTTTATTATGTTGGGTCTTGGTCCATGACTGGGTCTCCTAACCACTCTTTCAGTGCCAATAAATAGCAATGATTTACACTGGGAGGCCTAATGTCTGTCCTTGGCTTTCCCAAATGGTGAGGCACTGAGAAAAGGAGAGACCTCTTTGAAGATAATTACCAGTCCCTTTGTTCATATGTTTCCCTATCAATAAATACAGAAAATAATACCTACTTGAAGGGAGTGATATTTGTACAGCTCTTAGCAATCCTCTAAATGGGGGTGCCCTATGGCTGAAGCAGCAACTCCTTTTTCCATGCCGCTATTTCATTCCGACATTTTTGAATTGCCCATGACTTTCCGCAGCTTTTCCACCGGCATTCAGCTAATTCCGAGCCCTTTGCTTTGTGACATTGGAATTATTGGAAAGTGTTGGAATAATCTTGGAAAGTGTCGGAAGAAACATTCTTCCGCTACTTTGCACCGTGACCACATGTTGGAAAGTGCCAGCGGAAGTAGCAGAATGAAAGTGGCAGAAGTAGTGGAATGAACATATTGGGAAAGATCTCTTTCCGTCGGAAACAGCTACCGCAGCAGCTTGCCGTTTCAGCCCTGGTGCCTTATATGCTCCAAAATATTATTTATGTTCATTCCACCCTCCGCTCCTCATTTCTCTTATTTGATGTCTGCATTCACTGTGCTCTTTGGGCTGCAAAGCAGAGCAGGTTAGTAGGTTTTTTAAGGCTGTGCCAGTACCCTTATGCACACTGACTAGTTCGAAGAATCTCTCTTTTATCGATCAAGTTGAACTTCTCTTTGAGCTCAAACATATCACCATTGGAGTGTCTTTGAGCTTTGCTTCTGTCATGTCCGTTCCTGAATGCAAGTTTCCTACCTCTGTTAGCACACCAATCTGCTGCCACCCACACACAAAGTCTTCAGCGACTTCACAGAGCGACATAAAGAGTGGTGGAAAATTCCAGGAACTGTTTGGTCAGATTGTAAATTGTGGTATGCAATTTCTCCACAGATTGCAAGACAACAGCAGCAACTCCTGCAGCAGCAACACAAAATTAACCTCCTCCAGCAACAGATCCAGGTCAGAGATTGTGTAATCTAGCCAATGTTCCTAGTTTCACCTATTCCTTCCTTGACCCCCAGCTTCATTCAGTTTTTACAGTCCATTGCAAGAATTTCTACAGACTGGTATTGGGACCCTATTTGAAAGTTGTATCTCTGGAGTTCACCTGCCATTATGCATGATGGGGGTCAACTAATTAGAGAGGGTTGCCTACAAGAGTAAGTGTTTGGAGGGTCATACCTAAAATAGTGGTTCTCAATGATCCTACAGTAGAATTTCTAGCTGTCATTGAATGGAGGAGAAAGGTTCAAGTTCTCTCCAATTCTAGCTCTAGTATTCTTCTGAAACAGATTTTCTCATTTATTTACAACCAAATCTCTCTTAGTTATCAAGTGAAATGTAAAATAATTGCAACTATCCAGGAAGATCATCCAGACAGAGAAGGATGGGTGGGATATCCGTGTTGTTGTGTTCCGTTGACAACGGACCGTTGTTGTTGTTTTTGCAGTAGCATTTATCTGTTTGTAAGTTTATTTGTTTGTGTGCATGCAAGAGCACTTGTGGGTATGTTTGAGGGGATGTGTAATCCTTCTGACGTGGTGTTCTGCCTTCCTCTTTGTGCACAAGCCCTAAATTATACACGTTTGATTTTCACTGAAGCTGTACAAAAGCCTCTCTTTTTGTTCCAGCAGTCCCAATCCCCAGTATGGTTATCAAGATGGAGTACCCTTGGTTTCTTGAAGTGCAGAAATGAGCTTGGGTTCAGTCTTTTGACTGACCAAGATTAGAGATTTTGGCCTTCGTTTTATAAAGAAATCTCCAAAGCCTACTTGGGATTTTATAATCAGTGAACAGGCTACCGAGAGATTTAATCATTTTTAAAGCATTCCAAATCATTGTGGTGAGAATTTGCTTTAGCTCTTCAGCTTGCTCAGCAGTAGCAGGATTTCTCCATCCCTTCCCAACCTTTCTGTAATGTGTCGTCATATGCAGCAAACCATGGGTCAGGTTTTCAGGCAGTGGAAACATCAGAATGACATTGAGGTCATTTGAACTATATCTGAGGAACTGGCTCTCTCATTTCAGAATGTTGCCTTCTAAGTACCAACAATTCCCTAAACTTGGGGGGAAAAAAAACCTTTGAGGAAAGCCTAGCCTCCTCATATAAGACACTTCTAGTAGATGCTATATTTTATCCAACTGAGTTTTCAGACTGGGACTGGTGAATTGTAGTGTTGGACTAATGTATATTACATGAGAGATATACCTTCTCTTTGTGAAACCCACAGTAATCTTCCATTTGTGTGTGAAAAGAGGCAGGGGATCTCATGGTCTTCTTTTATTTAAAAAATATAATGTTTTTTTTAAAAAAAACTAGAAATCCTACAAAAGCATGTGACTCAGAAGGGAAAATAATTTCTTGGAGAAAGAGTTTTTAGCTTTAAGCTTCTAATTATGAGCAAGAGTGAGAGTGGTAGCAGTTTTATTAGCAGTGAAGAAAAAATAAATTACCAAAAAAAAAAGCTGACCTTATTCCTTTCAAGTTTAGAGCAGTGTAGATAAGAGTGAAGTATGTCTTCACCGGGGGACTGGATGACACAGATGATTGATAATGAGATACAGAGCCTTTCATCTTTTGAACTCTGGTCCAAGTTTGACATAAGTCAGTAGTATATGAAAGTCAGCTCACTATCATCTGAAATATACTGCTGGTCTCTGTGAAAATGAAGTAGTGACCTGCTTCAGTCCATTTCTTTGCTTACTTCACCTTAAACGTGATCCTAATTGGCACTCATATGGCATGGTGGGGTTTTTTTGGCGGCTACATCAAGGAGGTCAAGGATCGGACCAACATGGAGACAGTTCTTCCTTTTCAGTCCCATAGAGATCGTTTCTCAGGGTTATGTAGCTAGAGGGGAAGCTTGCTTTTGCACCTGCCGAGTATTACCTGCCGTCCATTCTCATATGCCCTTCATGCCAATGGAAAGGCTTCTGTTGATTTCAGTGGTAGCTGGATACCCAACAGGTCATAATAGTCTGATCCATTCTCTGCTGTTTACTCCAAACAGTCAGAGGTTACATTCCCCAACCTACTTGACTAATAGCCATTAAAGGACCTATCCTCCATGAATCACTCTAGCCATTAAAGGACCTATCCTCCATGAATTTATCCAATCCTTTATGCTACTGCCCTTGACCACATCAAGAATAAATATTTTCTTACCATTCCATAAAGAAACAGTTGTGAGCAGAGAGAAATAGCAGTTCCTGAGGAGAAAATAGCTTTAATTATGAGGAAATGGAGACAGGTCACCCCTACTACAGTGATACTCATTATGGTTAGCAAGTTTTACAACAGGTTAAGGCTGGTGGAACAAAAGTTTGATGTGAAATCAAAAGTGCATGCAGGCCAGGGGCTCAGGTTTTCTGACCCTGCCCTAACTAATCTATCAGGCGTCTGTCATGCAGGACCTGCATAGTTAAACAAATGGTTGTAGATTTATTGACAAGGAAGTGCTCCTACCAGGTCAAGATTGCTGTTTGACTTATGTGCCATTGAAAGATTAGGCTGCAGCAATGAACACGGCCTGTTTATGACAAAGGACTCCTTCTACTTGAGCCAAATTTCTCTAAGCTTGTTAGAGTTGCAGTAATTCCAGATAAATTATTGTGTGTGGGGGGGAGCCATTGGTATATTGTATCGAAAAGCTAATAACATAAGGTTTAAAAAACCTGGCTGGCTTACTGATTTATGACTTCTTTCTCCAAGTGTGGTAACTTGGAAACGTCTCCCTCCCATTTTACCTTTACCAAACAATTACTAATGCACACATACACAAGAGGGAGAGATTATGAGGGAGCCCTCGCTCAATAAGGCTAGCACTTCTGTGGCACAGAAGAAGATGATGATGGTGGTGGTGGAGGTTACTAATTTTGATTTATATGCCTTTTCAAAGAGCCTCAGAGTGGCACACAATGATAAAAATATCAAAATTAAGCAAATATAAATGAATCATGTAAAATAAATAGTCCCCATTAAGCTCTCCACACAGCATCCCATTTCACCCATTCCCACACCTCTGTCTTTCAAATGGGGGAGATCCCATCCCCCCAATTCCCATTCAACCAGGCACCCCCACACACACAACCAATTCCCAAAAACACCTATTATAATTGAAAACCATTCACAAAACACAATTAATTGTAAATCAATGACGATTAACAGCCCACACTATCCCCAAGGCGGAAGTGACTGTCCCCACACCTTACCTCTTTGCCGCCACCCCCAATACCATAGTATGAAATTGCTGCACTAACACCCACAAGTAAAAGTTACAATTAACCCTATCCCCACAAAACAAAGTGAGGGTCAGGGCAGCTCACGGTGATAAAAATAACAAGATTAAGCAAATGTAAGTAAATCAGTGTAATATAAGTGCAATCCTCAAGCCCCAACTCTCCACACTCCATTCCATCCATTCTCAGATTCCCCGCCATTTGCATGCAGAAATGGCAAGGACCTGACATTTGGTTCTCAGATTAAAAATCTAACATCCTCTGGCCACTAAAATACAAGGCCAGAAATGCTCACTAGGTCAGAAGACGGGGGGTATCCCATCTCCATGATAGAGCCAGCTCAAATTACTGTAAAGTCAGTAACGCAATGCAGGGATCAAAATCCAGCCCTGCCACACGTTATTGATTTTAACAGAAGGGGGAAATAACGATAGAATCCCCATGCCAACGATCATGGACTCACGAGATCTCCACCTCGTTAGTTTTGCTAACGGAAACCCCCCCTGGCCTCTCCCCTGGAATGTCAGCAAGCACCCTCAGTTAGCACAGCATCATGCACATGTTAAAAACACACCTGATTTCCTAGTGAAGACCAGCTCCAGGACACTCTGTGTGACCTCAGACAAGTCATTTTGTAGCATAGTTTATACGCAGTTAAAATGGATGTGGTGAAAGTTTCCTATAGTGTAGGGGTTTAAGGTTTCTAAAGGGGCTTTGAGATTCTTTGTCTGTTAACAACTGGCAAAGTGTAAAATTTGTATCGTGAAGTCCCAATCCTCCATATTGCTCAGCTTTTGTGTCTTATTTCTTCATTCGTTTCGTTTCCACCTTGGAAGTTTGCAAATTAAACAAGAGTTTTCCTTACCGACTTCCCTCTAGCAGGTATTCAGTGGCTTCTACCCTGCACTCCCAGAACCCGTGTTTCTAATAAAGCTGAAACAGAGATGCTCCTCCCCCCACCCCACCCCACATTTTTTCCAATTGACCAGCATCTCTGGACATTAGCTTGTTTTTCAAAACACTTTGCTAGCTGGCCACTGAGATAGGGGTGGGACACCGGGGAGAATACTGGATACCGGATGTACCGGTATTGGATCTCCCTGGTACTGGATTTACCTGTACTGGCATACTGGATTTTTAACATTGGCCACGGTATCGGATTTTTTACATTGCAGCTATTGACTTCAATGGCCGCAATGTAAAAAATCCGTTACCGCGGCCAGTGTTAAAAATCCGGTATGCCAGTACAGATAAATATCGGATTACGCTGATACACCCAAATACCGGCAATATCGGATCTTGGGAGAACCGGAATTTCCACCCCTACTGAGCAAGCAAAGGAGGGAGCATAGGATCAGGAAGCTGAACTCTGTGGAATTCTACACATACTGAGCCAGATTGCACTTTTTTTGGACCTCTGCAAATAAACAGGAGAGAAACACCTTACCCTGACTTTCCCCGAACTTACTTCTCTGAACAGATACCAAAGACTTTCTTGTCTTGCTATGCTGAGACCGAGAGGGCAGAGTAGCGATTACGTGCCAAACGCCCTGTAGCTACAAAGACAGTGGGAGGAGCTGGCTTGGTGTGAGAGAAACAATATAGTACATCCTTGAAAAGCATCGAGTAAGTAAAATATTTCCCGCTATCACTCTTGGCACAAGGAAGCCAGTTGGGTGCACTGGTCCTTAGAAGGGTATATCTGAGACACAGTGGCACCTACGATAGTGCATTTTACACGGTTTCCCTTGCTCAGAGCTGTGATTCCGGGCCTAGATCACAGCCAGAGACGGTTCACTGTAGTTTTCCCCATTGGTGGCAATGGGGAAAACATTGTGAATTTTAAAAAATCTATATTTGTCATACTACACAATTTGTCATAATGTAAGCCAAATTTGTGGCCTATTTTCCAGCAAATATTCCTTTAATCTGCCAGTAGCAACTCACTGTATGGTATTTCTTAGGTTGGTAATACATGTTTGTTTGACCAGCAGTTACAGACTACCTCTAAATGGCAATTAATATTCTTTAAATGTTGGGTGCAGTACTTGACAGACCCTATATGTTGTACTTAACTACAAGGCCTGGCTACTAGGCTACAGATCGTAGCTCATCAACATGCTGGTTTCTTTAGGGATTTTTTTTCTCCCTGATTGTACAAGGATTCCACCCCCACCCATCCCCACCCAACTAGCTACTTTGGGGGACTTGGGGTGAGTGTCATCTTCATTTGGTACATAGAGTTTTATTTTAAAAATCTTGCATCATGTTAGAGAAACCTGATTTTCAGAACGGTTTACATAGCATAACTTGCCACCAAGAAATGAAAAATCTGGATAATTAATTTTGTTGTTGTTGCTTAACTGCCCAAGTAGGCAAGCATCTGTTATTCAGCATTTGCAGGCAGATATTTAACCCTGATGTTTCATGCCATTATTATATAACTTTTCTCTCTTTATTATTATTATTATTATTATTAATAATAATAATAAAGTAAAATGTGTGACGGAATAAACAGTGAGACTGATAGCTTGTGTCATGATCTTGCTGGCATGTTTAAAATGCAGTGTAGGCAGCTCAGCGACAGTAGCAGAAAGCACCTTTTGCTTTCGACCGTTATAAAATAGAAACTGTATGTAGCTCTGTAAACGTTCATGGTCCCTTTAAGAACACAGACAGGGCACGTTCCTTGCCTCAACAAGCTTACTGCCGAATCTGGCTCACAATTGTTTTTATTTGGCCCCTTTCCAGCTCCCGGATCTGGTCAACTGATCCAGTTCACACAACACTGAAAGAGTGTATGGAAGTGGGGAGGGGGGAGACGGAGATGAGGGGACACACTCCAGGACAGAGGATGGAGCCATGGCATAGATCCATGAACAGGACCACCTTCTTCCTTTCTCCATCCTGAGAGACAACTCTTAAGCTTTCCCTCACCCCCAATTCTCATCTGGCAGGCAAAGTTTGCCTTGTACTCATTTTCAGAGTGGTTTGCAAGAGGGAACACGTTTGCCATCTCTGGCCTAAACTACGCCGACACAGCATTGCATGCTCCCACCCATTATACGTTTTCAGCTAAAAGGCAAATATCATTTGTGTACAACGCGGGGTAAAATATTTGACACAAAGAGTCTTTGGGCCACAGGTTCAACCTCTGCCAGGGCTACAGGGTGTTTTTAGACCAACACCTCCCCACCCATCCATCATGCATGTTGCAGGGCTGCATAGGGCGCCAGTGCAGCCCTGCAACATGCATGGTGGGTGGGTAATGGTGGGGAGGCGCTTGTCTACAATCACCCACAAGGTTTGCCTTTCCACAGCGTCCCCTCTTGTCACCAGGGCAGGGTGTGAGGAGACCCGCTCCCTTCACAAGGATTATCATCTTTAGAGCCCTGCAGAAGGTGCCCCCAACTGGGGAGGAACCACCAGGGGCTCCACATTTTATCTTTGCCCTGGACCCCACACATTTTAAGTCCAGCCCTGGATAGAAAGACCTATCCTTGCTTCTTTATTTCCTTGATGATGTTGATGCTCGTTAGGTGTGGTTGTAAGACCTGTGAATTCTTACTCGTGCTTCCCTCTCACCACCACCTTTTACTAATGCTGTTACACCTCTGTTTTGCACAGTTAAGTGCTCTGTTCCTTCACCCAGAGCTGCTCGATAAGTCCTTCTACAGCCTCGAAGTTCATGACTCCAGCTTCCCCTTCCCCATGGGAATTGATGATGTTGATGATAATAATAATGAATAATAATTTTTATTTATAGAGCTCCCTCTCCCCAGATGGAGCTTGGGGCTAGGGTTGCCATATATGCAAATATTTAGAGGATGCTTATGAGAAATGCAGGTTGCAGGGCTGCATTGGCTCCAATGCAGCCCTGCAACCTGCATTTCTCATAAGTGTCCTTTAAACATTTGCATATATGGCCATCCTACTTGGAGCGCTTCACAAAACAAATACACTTGTGATAGACTACCCTTGCCCCACACCCCTCCTTTGATTACTATGCAAAGAGTGACTGCATATCAATACCCCACCGCTAGCAATGACCTCTCTGTCACTCTTTGAGCATCAGAAATATGCTGGCTTCTCTGCATTTACTTAGGATCCTCCATCCCCTGTAGGGAGAGAGGAACAAAATGCTACCCTGAGAAGTTCATCTATTGAATTTAAGACACCCCTCCCCACCCCCAATCCAACTTCTCCTTTAGACAATGGAACGGCTTCCACTGACAACAGTGGGAATTGAATGTGGACCTTATTTAGAAAGAGACTTGTAAGGAAGTGTTTCTTCTTCACTATGAGATATACTTGCAGTTCATGGAGACAGTTTTGTTTTTTTCCCCCAATGTCGTCCGTGCCTTGTGCAGGGGACAAGCCAAAATTGCACAGCCAAACCTAGTGGGCTGATAGATTGGGGACATTTTGTCCAGATTCATCACATGTCAGGAGCAGCTGTTTTCCTGCAGCTTGTAAACATGGGCATACTGGATTCACTGAGACAAGCCCAAGGAGGAGGCACATTGCAATCTTTCCCATGACTTTGCAACCTTTTCCCAAACAACCGATGTTGCCGGCAAAGAGGCTGAACAATTGTTTCTCACAGAGGCTGGGCAGCTGATGTCCTATCAGTTATCAGCACAGGGCTTGCCTGCTCCTGGAGCTCAGGATAAAAAATAATTTTAAGCAACCCTGAGACCTTGCTCTTTTTATTGATTTATTTATTATTATTTTTTTAAGGGGTGGGGGAGAGGATCTGGAAAGTGAGGAGTAAAAAAGAAAAATCTACATTAGAAGTCAGAATATGAACTGAGTGTACTAGTCCTTGCCGTCTGTCCTCACACAAATGTAAGACCAAATGAGCTTTGTTGGTGAGTGTGTCGCTTTTAATATAGCCCTTCCAGATTTGCACTTACTTCATTTCTGTGATATCAGTACTAGTGATCACCCCTGGAGGCAGGAGGTGATCACTACCCTGATCACTTGTTCACACAAGTAATGAGAAGGAAAACTACCACAGGGCTACAACTCCTTGCATCTGTTCAGATGAGCACTGTTGCGAATTATCAACCCCTCTAGCCACAGAATAACCATGCGTGCTATGAGAGATAAAAGCTATCCCTTTTTGCCTTGCTTCAAGTCTTCTGTCCATGTGACCAAAAGCGAGGGTGTATTGCTTCTGAATAGGTACTTGTTTGAACAAACCCTTTGTAATAACCCCTGTTGACTTATCAAGGTAGTTATGCTCGAGGCCGGCCATGGAGTTTGTGAGGCCCAGGGTGAAAATAAAATATAGGGTCCCTGCAGGGACCTAACTAGATTGGAATAGGCCCTAGTGCAGAAGCTGGACCTGCCATCGTCACCCCTGCTGCACATGAGATGCACACATATTCTACATGCTTTGTGGGGGCCCCATCCTAGGCCCCTGATGGCTCCACCCCCTCTCCCATAGTCCCACCCTCTTGGGCCCTAGAGGTAGTTGTGTATGGGTCCTGCTGGAAGAAAGTGGAGGCCCTGTCAGGGCCTGATCCTCCAGAGACAGGGCCCCGATCCGGATCGGGTTGACCTGTTCTCCTGGGCTGGACTTTGTCATTTTGTCTTACGGGGCCTGGGTTGCACCCTATCCTGTTGAAAACGGGAGCCACTGAGGAGGCCCTGGAAGTAGACAACCTAGCAGTGCCCAGGGAGTCACCCCAGGTCACTCTGTGGTAAGACTAGCCCAGAGTTATACTACTGCTGTAAGTCTACCAAGGGTAAGGTGGGCATTACACTGAATGAGCTAATCAGAGATGCAGGGTTAAATTCTGTCTTGTCTTTGCCCACGTTCAGCCTCAGGACGCTTTTAAACAAGCAGCGCAAAAGCCGTCTCGCTACCTGCCATCTCACTACCGTGACGGCAGCTCGCTGATGCGGATTTGAGGGGGAAGGATTGCAGGGCCGATCTGATGCAGGAAAGATGCGGCTGCAAAGATGCGGTTGTCTCGTCTGAAAATGCCCTCAGACTGATGAACCTACCCTTGAATTGGTGCTGTTCTCAAAGGTAGAAAAGGCCTTTCTCCTTATTTTCTCCACTGAGGCTGCCATCTGTGGAACAGTTACTTATTTCTCCGTGTAACCCTCTGCATGGGTGAAAACAGACGTGGGGGCCCCATCCCTGGGGCAGGCCTCTGCAGTCACCACTCCTCGAGTTGGCAGGGAAGGCAGTTCCCATGAGCAGCCCCCACTGTACCTCGGGCGTGGGGGCTGCCACCACAAGTCCCTCCATGCCCAAGGAGCTAGGACTTCCAGGTCCCTGCTGCTCAGCCGGATTGGGCCCCCAGGAAGAGCTGCCACCGAACAGCTGTTGGAGGTAGGGGGCAGAAGCACACCCTTACCTGGCCGGAGGGTGTGTGCTAAACAGCTGATATGTGCACTCTCGGGCTGGGCAAGGGTGCACTTCTGGAACAAACTCCCCCCCCCCCCCAATATCAGCTGTTTGGTGGGATCTGGAAGAGTGCGCTCACCCCTGCCCCTGCTGAACGCTGTTCGGGGGCGGGGGGGCACTGGAGGAGCGCACACACCTGGCTCCACCCAACAACTGACTGGGGAGGGGGGTTGACGGAGCTCGTGCACCAATTGAACGGCTAATTGGGTGGGCCTGGAGCTCCTCCAGGAGCCCTCATCAACCGTTTGGTGGGGCTAGATGTGTGCGCGCCTTTAGACCCCCCTCCCCAATAAGCTGTTTGACAGGGCCGGGATGCGCTCCCCTGATCAGCTGTTTGGGGCTGGGGTGAGCATGCTCCTCCAGGCCCAATCCACCGACCTCGCCTTGCGGCAGGACTGGGTGGACCCGTAACAGACAGGAGGGAGACCGTTAGTCCCGTTTAGCCAGGGTAGCTGGGCCTTCACCTGGGTTGCGTCTCCGACTGCTGCCGCCCAACGCATCTCGTAGCAGCGGCCAGCTCACCCTGGGACGATAGCAAGCAAGCATCTGGCAGTGACAGATTAGGCGTGCGGGTGAGTCCCGGGAAAAGGTGGGCTATGCAGGCTAAAGCAAGCTATCACGTCTGTTTTCACCCCACGTCTCTCTTAGTCCTTTCCAAATCCTGTCTGCTATTTTGTACTCTGCCATTCTCAAGCCACATCTTCCTTTCCTGCCAGCGCTGCTACCCTCCACTTCCAACACACACACACACACACACACACGCACACACGCATCCCATGTATTATTACCTTGTTCAGGTTCCAGACTTATGTCCCCAGCTACTGTTTGGTTCCAGTCCTCCCTCTCTTTCTCCTCTACCTAGTTATCATTCCACTGGTTCTTGATGCTTCGTCTTCGATACTCACCTTTCCTTTAAACCTTACATCGACTCTGTTTCCAAGTCCTGTCGCTTCGCACTCCACAACATTGCTTGGATTCGCCCCTTTGTCTCCGTCTCCTCAGCCAAAACCCTTGTTCACGCCATGGTTATTATTATTATTATTATTATTATTATTAGCATTTGTATAGCGCCAGCTGTGTACCTGGCATTTTACAGAACAATAAGATAGATGTGGTCCCTGCCTATGGCTTACAATCTAATAGACATGGAGGGGGAGACAAGGAGAGGGGACATAGGGAGAGACAAGGGATAAATATTAAATAACATTCAAGCGGATGCGAAGTCTCAGGTGCACGTACTTGGCTTGGTTGCGGTTAGGCAGGAGTCTGCGGGGAGGGCAGACAGTAACTATTGAAAGGAAAGTTCTAACAGACATCGGGAAAGGCGGCAAGGAAGAGGTGGGTTTTGAGGAGGGATTTGAAGGTGTGGAGAGAGGGGGCAAGGCGGATGTGAGCAGGGAGGAAGTTCCAGGCATGGGGGGCAGCAAGGGAGAAGGGACGAAGGCGGTTAGGGGAGATGAGGGAGAGTGAGGGAGGGGGCAGAAGATGAACGGAAAGTGCGTGCAGGAGTGTGTAAGGAGACTAGGGTGGAGAGGTAAGGGGGAGCCAGGTTTTAAAGGGATTTGTAAGTGAACACCAGGAGTTTGTGAAGGATACGTTCGAGAAGGGGGAGCCAGTGAAACGAGGAGAGGCGAGGCTGTACATGGTTGAAGCGACGGGCTGAGTGGATGACCATAGCAGCGGAGTTTTGGATGGAGATAAGGGGGGGGCAGGTGAGAGCGGGGGAGGCCAGTAAGGAGTAGGTTGAATGGTTATTTCTTGCCTTCTTCAAGGCAAGAAATGACCATGGCGTGAACAAGAGTTTTGGCTGAGGAGACAGAGAGAAAGGGGCGAATCCGAGCAATGTTGTGGAGGGCGAAGCAACAGGACTTGGCAACAGAGTCGATGTAAGATTTAAAGGAAAGGTGAATGTCAAAGACGAAGCCCAAGCTACGGGCTTGGGGAACGGGGCGGATGGTGACCCCATCAATAAGGATGGACAGGGAAGAGGGAGAGGAAGGGTAGGGAGGAATGATAAGGAGCTCAGTCTTAGCCATGTTGTGCTTGAGCTGACGTTGGGATATCCAGGCGGAGATATCAGAGAGACAGTTGATGAGGCGAGCTTGGACAGAAGGGGAGAGAGGAGGTGGAGAGATAGAGTTGAGTGTTGTCAGCATAAAGGTGATATTGGAAGCCATGGGAGGCAATGAGTTTGCCAAGGGTCAGGGTGTAGATAGAGAAGAGGAGAGGGCCCAGGACAGAGCCTTGGGGAACCCCAACCAAGAGGGGGAAGGAGGAAGAGTTGGAGTTGGGAAGAGATACATTAAAGGAGCAGTCAGAGAGGTAGGAGGAGAACTAGTCAAGGACAGAGCTGCAGAAGCCACAGGGAGCGAAGAGTCCAGTAGGAGTGAGTGGTCAACAGTATCAAAGGCAGCGGAGAGGTCAAGGAGGTTACTACTGTAACCTCCTCCTTACTGGCCTCCCCCACTCTCACCTGTCCCCCCTTATCTTCATCCCAAACTCCACTGCTAGGGTCATCCACTCAGCCCGTCGCTTCGACCACGTGCAGCCTCTCCTCTCCTCGCTTCACTGGCTCCCCCTTCCAGAACACATCCTTCACAAACTCCTGGTGTTCACGTACAAATTCCTTCACAACCTGGCTCCCCCTTACCTCTCAGCCCTAGTCTCCTTACACACTCCTGCACGCACTCTTCGCTCCTCCTCTGCCCCTCCCTCGCTCTCCCTCATCTCCCCTGCTCCCCTAACCGCCTTCGTCCCTTCTCCCTTGCTGCCCCCCACGCTTGGAACTCACTCCCTCCCAACATCTGCCTTGCCCCCTCCCTCCGCACCTTCAAATCCCCCCTCAAAACCCACCTCTTCCTTGCCGCCTTTCCCTACGCCCGCTATTACTTGCCTTCAATGTTTACTTCTCTGCCCTCCCCGCAGACTCCTGCCTAACTGCAACCAAGCCAAGTACGTGCACCTGAGCCTTTGCATCCGCTGAATGTTATTTATCCCGTGTCTCTCCCTATGTCCCCTCTCCTTGTCTCCCCCCTCCGTGTCTATTATTGTAAGCCGTAGGCAGGGACCGCGTCTATCTTATTGTTCTGTAAAGCGCCAGGTACACAGCTAGTGCTATACAAATGCTAATAATAATAATAATAATAAATAAATAATTCTACGTTTATTGTCTGTAGAAGAGTGTGAATGTGAAGGGGGGACTGAATGCTTTGTGTGTGTGTGTGTGTGTGTGTGTGTGTGTGTGTGTGTGTGTGTGAGAGTGGTGGTTGTGAAATGCATTCACATATGGTAAGACACAGCATGAAATAGGGATGCAGGGGGGAGAGGGAAAGCAGTCTTGTCCACTGGACTGGCATAGGAAGGGGAATATTAGTACACTGTGTGATCACAGTCTTGTCCATGTGAAGAATGTGTAGTCATGAGCACGTTTATTGTTCAGCCAAAAAAGGTAACTGCTGCTGCAGGAAGGTAAAATCAGGAGATAACAATAAATTTTTTACTGCTGGCTGGCAGAGGTGTTTAGGATGTGTTTTCTTTATATCTCCGTCCGCCCCTAATTGAAGATGCTTTAAAATTGAATGACTAGCAGTCAAAACGTGTTTGCTTCAAGCTGAGAAGAAAAATGCTGGTGTCTCTGCTTCCAAACTGATTGCGCTTTGTACACAACTGACAGCCACAGTCACTTTGAGTGACTGATAAGTGGGAAGCTTTGCCACTTATCAAGGAATGCACGCTGAAAAGAAAGGACTAGAGCCGTTCAGATGCTTTGGCATGTTCAAAATAACATCTCACATCAGTCAGACTTGGAGGCACTAGAAGACATTTCAAAATAAACTTTATATCTAGCTAGCTAGCTATCTAGAGGCAAAGATTCAATTTAACAGGCGAATCACTGAGTGGCATCGCATAGGTTTTGAAAAAGAGAACATCATTATAACAGTCACAAGTAGTGAGATCACTCAGATAGCTACATAATTTGAGAATGTTTGTCGGATGGTCTGACACCCGGGAAGAATCTAAATTTGAAAATGCATAACTACAGACAGTCATGGTAATTGTGTCAAATTTGGGACTTTCACCTTTTTATACCAAGTCGTGCTTGATGGTTTCTGGGGTTTACATAAAAAGCTCTCATCCCAAAGAACTGTGCAAAGTACATGCCAAACATTGCATTGATTAAACCCTATACGATGCTATTGAATGATTAAGTAGAACGGCATGGCATTAGTGATTACTTGGAACTGAATTCTGCCAGCCATGCACCTGTAGGAATCAATCTGCCTGCCATTGGAATGCCAGCATTTCTGCAGTGAAACTGGGAAACTATTTAATAACACAGTCACACAGTAATGATGATAGATTATCAGAATTTTTCACAATTATTTTTGAATTTGTTGCTAGTATTTTCACTTTGCACTGCAACTTTGCACCACCCAAAATTGGTTTGTGGTTTGTTTAGTGTTTTGTTTTTTGTTTTTAAAAAAAGTTTTGAATTTCTTAAAACACTGAAAAAACTTCCCTTTGTGTGAAAATGTTCTCTTCTTAAACATCAACTGTTTGGTGACCTGAGTACACTAAAAAGAGAACATCTGCATTTTGCCAATCAAAATTTTTCATAAGAATAGAAAAATGTTTGGGTTTTTTTGCAAAATGAGAAAAAAAAATTGTACATCAAAAAAATTAACCAGGATCACTGTTGGAATTGTTCTGAGCCTTACTGGGAACATTCTGGTATAAATTTAAGTAACTAAATAATTAAGTATGTTATTTTCTTCCATTGCTTTTCACACAAAAAGAATATCAGCTCTAAATTTAAATTCTCAATGACAACTGAAGAAAAGCATTCTAGGGGGGTGGCATCTGGGCTCAGCTTGGAATCTAGCAATTTTAAAAAAAAATTTAATTTTTTTTTAAATTAAGAACTGGTTAAGGGTGAGGTGGTGGTTTAGAAATGAAGTCTTAATCCCATGGAGGGAACGAAGAGTCCCATAGGTCATAAAAGGAAAACATTGTCACTATCACAGATTCTCCTCTGCCCCCCAAAAACCCCACATGCAGGTGAGATTATCATAAGTGTTTCAGCATAGGCCTAATTCTGGCCAATTAGGCTGTCGTTCTAAACACACTGGTGCCTTCAGAGCCCCGTAGACTTCATTAGTCTTTATATCCACAACCGTGTTTAGGACCAGAAATTTGAAGTCAAAGGGAGCTCGCCTGACTCCACTGACTATGCCCTGGGAGTGCAGAAAGGCTAATTCTCAGTGCTTGTAAATCCCACCCAGTACTTAGCCTTGAGTAATTACACCCAGTGGGTGACAACAAACATGCACCATAACTCCGCTTTAACATGCACGTAGGGCTGCATAGGGCACCAAAACAGCCCTGATTTTCTGACTCTTTCACATTTGCTCTTAGTGCTGATATGAGCTCGACTTCAATGCTTCCAAGTTTTCATGCTGGCACTAAAACACTTGTAGAATTACACTATCAGTTTTAAAAATATCTCTGTTTAACAAAACTGAAGAGGCCCTAGACCTCATCGCCATGAGTTAAAATATACATTAATATCCTCACGCTCCCATTCCAAACTAAATTATCCACAAACACATCTCCTTCCCACACAATAGCTTGAGAAGAGAGAGAGGCCTTCCAGTTGAAAGGAGAGGACAAATTTAGATGGGCAGTGTCATTTTTGATGGGCAGTAGTATAACCCTGGGCTAACCCTGGGCTAGCCATTTAGATGGGCGGTGTCATTTAAAAAAAAAAATTGGCCCAGCTATTATGACTAGCACCTATAAGCTCCTCCTCCATGAGGAATACTCTTCATTTTTCCCTGCTGATGGTAGCATTGTTTCCATGCCAGTGGACTTAGCAACATTGGGAGTCCTAATAAAGATAGGCCAGCATTTTAAACACCATGTCATTTACTCCTGTTCTGGCCTAATTAACAGAGCATTTACAAAGGCAACGGCAGCTGCTACTCTGTACGTAGATTCTGTCAATGTTATTAGCCTCGGACAGGATGAACTTGCATTAGTTAAAATTGAGGAAAGTGTTTTGGGGGTGGGAATCTGTGATATAGACAGTGTTTCTGTCTTATGATCTATGGGTTCTTCATTCCCTCCATGGGATTAAGACTTCATTTCTAAACAACCGCCTCACCCCTAACCAGTGCTTAATTTATTTAAAAAAACAAGCCAGATTTCAAGCCTGCTTCAGATGCCACCCCCCTAACCGCAGACCTTGTTAGAGCAGGGAACTGAACCCTCTGGTAAACCACTCCAAATACAAGGAAGCTACAACTGCAAGTCCAACGACCTGGCCTACCTCATTCAGTGCACCAAATGCCCCCACAGGAACTACGTAGGAGAAACCCACCAACCCCTACACAAACGCATGAATTCCTACAGGAAGATGATTATGGACCAAAACACAGACTCTACTGTTGGCATCCACTTCTCCCAGGATGATCACTCCATCTCTGATCTCTCCATCCTAGTCCTGAAAGGCAGCCTCCACAAAACTTCCAAAAGGCGTGCCTGGGACCAAAAATTCATCAGCCTGCTGAATACAAGAAACAATGGACTTAACCAGGACATTGGCTTCACAAGCCACTACAGAAATTTACAAGCTTAAACCTGTCCATTTGCAGCCCATCATTTATACTATCACAGGTACCTTTAACCCCTCCACTCCCCATTCCAGGCACCCTCTCAATTACTCACACACCCTGCTAATTGGATTTGCCCCACCCCACATCCTCTACACTATCATCTCTCAATCACAGGCACCTTACTCCCTTCCACTCCCCTTTCCAGGCACCCTCTCAATGACTTGCCCCATTATACCACACCTACTCCCTTACAAAAGCATATTTCTTCCCCCACCCCTCTCTGTCCTTACCCTCCCGTGATGTAATGCTCCCCAGCCTCTGCTGTAATGCTCCCCGTACCTCACTTTGCTCAGTGTACAGCTTGGATTTTGACTTGCCTGACGAAGGATTCTGTGAGGTCCGAAAGCTTGCAAACCTCCACCAACCTAAGTTGGTCCAATAAAAGATATCTCTACACTACTTTGTCTCAGTTGAATAGGAACAGAAGTTCTTGGTTTAATATGTGTTACAGAAATACTGGAATTCCTTAAACATCATAGCAATAAAATAAAAAATAAAATAGTTTGGCATGTCTGCTAGTGCAGTGTATATCTAGACAGGAGAGACGTGAGCTTTGAGACTCGATACGTGGTGGAAGCTGTTAGATTATAGGGGCTGGCCTTGGTATGAAACGGGTAAACTTGCATACTTCCCAATCAAATATGCAGGCAGTCACATGCACCAGGGTATTAAAATGCGTAGGGGTTTGTATGCCGATGCCAGAAGCCTCAAAAGTAAAATGGGAGAAGTAGAGTACTTAGCTTTAAGTGAGGACACTGATATAATAGGCATCTCGGAAACATAGTGAAATGAGGACAATCAATGGGACACTGATTCTGGGATACAAAATATATAGAAAGGACAGAGTTAATCATACTGGAGGGGAGTAATCCTGTATGATAAAGACAGCATTGCATCAAGCATGGTAAAAATGATAAATGACACAAACTCTCCCCTGGAATTACTATGGATAGTAAATCCATATTTAAATGGAAACCAGATAGTAGTGGGGCTATATTATCGCCCCCCTGTGACAGTGATTGTGAAATTATTATTATTATTATTATTATTAACAAACATTTATATAGCGCCAGCAGTGTACCTGGCACTTTACAAAGTAATAAAATAGACACGGTCCCTGCCCCTAGGGCTTACAATCTGAGAGACAGGAGCTGGGGGAGAGACTTAGGAAGGGGAACAGAGGGAGAGACAAGGGGTCTAACATTCATGAAGATGCGAGGTCTCAAGTGCACGTACTTGGCTTGGTTACGATGAGAATGACAGCAGGCAGGTCCATGTTGCAAGGATAAGGGTAAACCGATCGTAGGTATAGGAATAGTGGCTCAGCAGGATAAAGAGTCAGACAGAGCAGAGCGAAAGAGGTGAGTTTTAAGGAGAGATTTGAAGGTATGAAGGGAGGGGGCAAGGCGGATGTGGACAGGGAGGGAGTTCCAGGCATGGGGGGCAGCAAGTGAGAAGGGACGAAGGCGCTTAGGGGAGCAGGGAAGGCGTGGAAGGGTGAGAGAAGGGACAGAGGAGGAGCGAAGTGCACGGGCTGGAGTATGGAGGGGGATAAGTGCAGAGAGGTAGGGGGGAGCAAGGTTGTGAAGAGCTTTATAGGTGAAGACTAGGAGCTTGTGCAGGATTCGTTCAGGAAGGGGAAGCCAGTGAAGCGAAGAGAGGAGGGGCTGCACATGAAATGCAAAGGGAGATTAGGAAGGCTACAAAAATAGGCAGCGAAGTAATAATGAGGGATTTTAACTACCCCCATATTGACTGGGGAAATGTCTCCTCAGGATGTGTTGCAGAAACCAAGGGTGATTTCAGACGCCTATTGGCCCCGTCACGGAATCACCTTTCTGATTCCCGGCCGGAATCAGAACGGCCCGTCAACAGACGAGCCAGCTGTTTCTGGCGGGGAATCTGGGGAGGGGGCAGGGCGGCGTGGCGCAACGTGTGGCCGCACAGCCCCGCCCCCCCCCACTCCCTGCCAGCAGCCCTCCTGGAGGCGGGCGGGCACAACGGCCAGTTTGGCCGCTGCACCCGATTCCGTCCTGGGGTCTGGACCACGTCCCGGAATCGGCAGCGGTAACAGATGTTACTGTCTGCCGATTCTGGGCCGTGGTTCAATTAACCATGCTTTCAGGGATGGTGCCCGGACCATCCTCAAAAGCGTGGTTATTTTGCTCACCACCAGTGGTTCACCGTGCTGAACAACTGGCAGCGAGCAACCAGACGTTACGGAACCATCCGCCACCACAGGGGATTGTCCGTGGTTGAGCGTGATCTCGTAACATCTGAAAATACTCCAAGTTCCCCTAGACACCATAAATGATGGCTTCCTAGAGCAGCTTGTCTTGGAACCCACAAAAGGAGAAGCTATTTTAGATCTTGTCCTAACCATAGCAGAAGGTCTAGTGGAAGGAATAATGGTGGCAGAGTCAAGTATTGCTAATAGTGATCACAATATAATTAGGTTCAACATGCTATTAGGAGAGAGATTACCTAATGTCTGCCACAAGGGACTTTAACTTCAAGAAAAGGAATTATGCAGAGATGAGGAAATTAAGGGGACACTAAAAGGGGAAGTCATCACGGTCAAAGGCCTGCAAGAAGTATGGAGACTCCTGAAAACTGCTATTTTAGATGCCCAGATTAAATGTATACCATAAATCAAAAAAGGCAGGAAGAGAACTGAACAAATGCCTGCATCACTGAATGGTAACATTAAAGAGGCTATGGGAGCCAAAAAGTTGTCTTTCAAAAATGGAAAAGTATTCCAAATGAGGAAAATAGGAATGAGCATGAACATTGGTTGAGAAAGTGTAAAACCATTATAAGACAGGCCAAGAGGGAATTTGAGGAACAACTTGCTAAGGATGCAAAATTCAATACCAATTTTTTTTCCAGTGCATCAGAGCCAGGAAACCTGCTAGAGAGGCAGTTGGTCCGCCAGATGTTCAGGGAATAACATAAGAACATAAGAAGTGCCATACTGGGTCAGACCAATGGTCCATCGAGCCCAGCATCCTGCCTTCGACAGTGGCCAGTCACGGGGGCCTAGGAGAAGCACCCAGCCGGTCATCATGCTATCCATTCCCTGTGGGTCATCCCCAGGTTCCCGACAGTAAAGGGTTTTGTTCCCCAATCCTATCTGGCTAATAGCTGCTAATGGAACTATCTTCCAGAAACTTGTCCAAGCCTCTTTTAAACTCGTCTATACTGCTGGCCTTGACCACCTCCCCGGCAGTAAATTCCACAACCTAATTGTACGCGGAGTGAAAAAATACTTTCTTTTGTCTGTTTTTACTCTGCCACCTGTGAGTTTCATGGAGTGTCCCCTAGTTTTAGTACTAGTTGAGAGGGCAAATAACCGTTCTCTGTTTACAAGTTCCACACCACTCATGATTTTATAGACCTCTATCATATCTCCTCTCAGCTGTCTCTTTTCCAAGCTGAAGAGCCCCAACCTATCAAGCCTCTCCTCATACGGGTGCTGTTCCATACCCTGGATCATTTTTGTTGCCCTTCTCTGTACCTTTTCTAGTTCCGCTATGTCTTTTTTGAGATGGGGCGACCAGAACTGCACACAATATTCAAGGTGCGGTCGCACCATTGATTTGTATAGAGGCATTATGACATCCTCAGTTTTATTCTCTATTCCCTTGCGAATAATTCCTAACATTCTATTTGCTTTTTTGACCGCTGCGGCACACTGGGCTGAGGATTTCAGTGTATTATCCACAATCACTCCCAGATCCTTTTCCTGAGTGGTAACTCCTAGCTTAGTACCCAGCATTGTGTACTCATAATTTGGATTATTTTTCCCAATGTGCATCACTTTGCACTTGTCCACATTAAATCTCATCTGCCATTTAGATGCCCAGGCACCCAGTCTTGTAAGATCTTGCTGCAGCTCCTCACAGTCTGCTCGTGTTCTGACTACTCTGAATAACTTGGTGTCATCTGCAAATTTGATCACCTCACTCTTAACACCCTTTTCCAGATCATTAATGAATACATTGAAAAGAACTGGTCCCAGTACAGATCCTTGGGGCACACCACTTTTTACATCCCTCCATTGTGAAAACTGGCCATTTAGTCCCACTCTTTGCTTCCTATCCTTTAACCAGTTACCAATCCATAGCAAAACACTACCTCCTATCCCATGGCTTTTTAATTTTCTCAAGAGTCGTTTATGTGGGACCTTAACAAAAGCTTTCTGGAAATCCAGGTACACTATATCTGCTGGGTCTCCCCTGTCCACATGCTTGTTTACGCCCTCAAAGAATTCCAAGAGATTAGTGAGGCATGACTTCCCTTTGCTAAATCCATGCTGACTCTTTGCCATTAAGCCATGTTTATCAATATGCCCAGTGATTCTGTTCTTAATGATAGTTTCCACCATTTTGCCCGGCACAGACGTCAAGCTTACCGGTCTGTAGTTTCCAGGATCACCTCTGGATCCCTTTTTAAATATTGGGGTTACATTTGCCACCCTCCAGTCCTCAGGTACAGTGCCAGATGCCAACGTTAGGTTACAAATTACTACTAGTAGGTTTGCAATTTCACATTTGAGTTCCTTCAGAACTCTGGGGTGAATACCATCTGGCCCTGGTGATTTGTTCGTATTAAGCTTGTCAATTTGCTCTAGAACCTCCTCCAGGGTCACGCTGATTTGTGACAGTTCATCCAATTCATCACCTACAAAGTAGGGTTCCGGCGTGGGTATCTCCCCAACATCCTCCGCAGTGAAGACCGAAGCAAAGAACTCGTTTAGCTTCTCTGCAATGTCCTTGTCCTCCCTGAGTGCCCCTTTTACTCCCTGGTCATCTAATGGCCCAACCGACTCCCTAGCAGGCTTCTTGCCTCTGATATACTTGAAAAAGGTTTTATTATTTGTTTTTGCCTCTTTAGCAAGTCTCCTTTCAAATTCTTTCTTGGCCTGCCTTATTAGCACCTTACAGTTACGTTGCCAGTGTTTATGCTCCTTTGTATTTTCCTCATTGGGGCTAGCTTTCCATTTCTTAAAGGATGCCTTTTTGGCTCTAATAGCCTCCTTTGCGTCTCCATTTAGCCACAGTGGTAGACGTTTAGTCCTCCTGCTACCTTTTTTAACTTGTGGGATGCATGTAATCTGGGCTTCCAAGATGGTGCTTTTCAACAGCCTCCATGCCTCTTGCAAACATGTAGTCCTTTCAACTGTGCCTTTTAGTTTCTTTCTAACTAGCTTCCTCATTTTGGCATAGTCTCCCTTTTTAAAGTTAAACGCCCTCCCTCCAACAACTATGTCAAGTTTGATTATATTATGATTGCTATTGCGTAGTGGCTCGGCCACAGTTACTCCTTCCACTAGTTCCTATGTGCCACTTAGGACTAGATCTAAAGTAGCTCCTCCCCTCGTTGGTTCCATAACCAATTGCTCTAAAAAGCAATTTATGGCATCCAGAAATAAAGGGGACACTCAAAGATGACAAGGCCGTTGCTGAGAAATAAAATCATTTCTTTACATTGGTTTTTAATTCCTTGTTGACCCCACTATTTTCCATCCAGGTTTAGAAGAATATGGCCTTTTTTATTGTTGTTGTTGATGATGACGACATTAGAGTCTTGGTAACTTGTACTGTTCCAGTGTTCTTTAACCTTACAGAGTGATCCTTGGAGCATTTTGCACCAGTGCTAGCATTTAGCATTGACATGAGTCTCTCGGAAGTAAATGATACTCATGCTGGCACTAAATGCCCCAAGGATTGCACAGCTAGTGTGGAAACAGGTGTTTGGAGCCAGACAGACAATAGAATCTTTATTACTGATGTATTTTCTCCACTTGTTACAGTATCCTCCAATGAAAGGTCTTTGCTGAATCTGAAAAGAAGATTTGTAATTTTTCAAGAGTTCAGTTTTCTTGGAGGAGATCACTTTTTTAGATGTACAGCAGGGTTTTACCTTTATTAATTTATTCCTGGTTTTTTAATGCATCTATGTTCAGCACAGAGGCTCATGACACAGCTAATCTAGTGATCTATAATAAATCATGTCTCCCACAGAATTTCTATTTAGACCTATCAATATTTAAAGAGAGAACGGAAGAGTGGCCAAAAGCAACCACATGTGTTGAGGTTGTGATTTGAGGAAAACTATTAGCTTGCAATGCTTTCTGTACATCTTCTGGTGAGGTCATATGAACTTTTGTACTTTGAGCAAGGCTCTTGTGAAGGGAAGAAAAAATGCTTATTAGTGTCTTTTTAAAGCAAGTTATCTTTTACTTTAATTCATTTGTTCTGCCTCGTAGGGATATTTTAGGAGATGCCTCTTTTTGCTGGTGCCTAGGAAACTCACACCATAGGAAAGGACAGATATTTATATCGTATGCTTTGCCATTGTATAATCTCCGTTGCCATTGTATAATCTCCGTTACTTCCCCTCAAATATTAGAAATCCTTCTGTTCCCCAGCTGTTTATTTGATAGGATTCTAACCCTACTTAGAGAGAGCTCTGCTGTTCCAGTTCCTATTGTTTGCAGTAGGGCCTCTCTTCTATACCTATTGTTTGTTTTTCTTTTTGTTGTGTGTAACAGGTGTTTCTTTCATTCAGCCAAAGCAGCAAAGCAAGGACTTCCTCTGTGGTTGATCCCTGGAGACTTTGATTAAAGTCTTCTTTGTGGTAAAAATGCCACTGCCATTAAATGAATTGCACATTATTTTCTGTGTCTACAAATGCCTTCATTTTCTCCGCACTCACTGCTACGGACTCTCTCTTTCTGTGTGTCTTTCTCTGTCTCTCACTTGAGACTTACTAACCTCTCAGATGTGGCCCTGCTCTCAGAATCCAGATGGAGGCCTGTGATTGTGAGTAGGTTAGAAAAGCACAACTCATCTTTATTATATATAGAGAGAAGTTCCCATACTGACACTTACACTTATGAGTGATAGATGATTGTGGAAGGATGGGACTTTACAAAGCCTAAATAATAATGTTTCTTAATTCGTCTATGGGCATTTTTAGACGAGTGCTGTCTCTCATGGACGGCAGAGTCTGCAAGAAACAAATTTGCACGGGGTGTGGGGTGGGGCTAACCCACCCCCGCATGACTGTGTTTCTTGAAGACTCTACAGTCCCCGAGAAACAGCAGAGAAATGCCCTCTCTCTATTAAAATATGTTTGCTCAGTGTATTGGTTACTTGTTGCGTGGTACTGTATATACTTAGCTAAAACCTATGGCTCACGTAGGCCTACAACACATCTTGGTCTGAACCAGAGTCTGAGTTTTGAACCAGTTTCCAGATTCTGGGTGAAGCCCCTATTTCCCCCAACTTATCGGGATGCAGCTAGAATTTTTTTTCAGGGTAATGATGCTCCAAAGGCCATTTCAGGAAGAGGCAGGAGAGCCCTTTGTTCTTCCCTCACTTGGTCAAATCTTCTAAGAAGGTGGCAACTCTAGAGTCAGTTCCCATCCCCACTGTTCCCCCCCTATGTTAAATCTAAATTCTCTGGGGTTTCTTTTTAAAGGAATTTAATGGAAACCTGTTCTAAATATAACAGAACATCACACAAGCTCAGCGTTCTTTTAAGGGGAGAATTCTCTGAAGGCTTGTTCACACAGGCCATTTCAGAAAGGTAATTAACCCCCAACTCACTTTTGCTCACATGACCAAAGGGTAAACAGGGTCGTTTACCTCTGCAAGTAAGTGGAATTAATCCGAGGGAGAGTTCTACTCCAGAGGGGATGATCACCTGAACAGTTCAGAGGCAAGCAGCCCTATTTGGTGTGTTCCATTAATCTTCCCACTTCCCAGCATGCATCTCTCTTCCTAGTTTGATTGCATTTAATGCCCTTGTGTGGTTGCTAGTTTGTTTCCCCTTTTCCTTGTTGCAATTGCCCTCTTCCTGCCCAGCAAGCGATAAAAGGAGAAAGCAGAGGATAGAAGGATCAAGTTACTTCCTGGTTCTGACTGCTCACTGAATCATAGAGTTGGAAGAGAGGTCAAAAAAGCAGAGGATAGAAGGATCAAGTTACTTCCTGGTTCTGACTGCTCATAGAGTCATAGAGTTGTCAGAGGTCATCTAGTCCAACCCCCTGCTCAGTGCAGGAAATCCACAGCTGCAGCATCCCCGACAGATAGCCGTCCAGCCTCTGTTTGGAAACCACCAGTAAATGAGAGCCCATCGCCGCCCTAGCCGTAGGTAATTTGTTCCACTGTTGAACATTTCTTACTGTCAGGAACTTCTTCCTAATGTTTAACAGAAATCTGCTTGCTTGTAATTTGAGACCATTATTACTAGTCTTGCCTTCAAAGAGAAGAGAGAACAAATCTTTGCTATCCTCTATGTGACGACCCTTCAGGGAGTGGAGGACGGCTATCGTGTCCCCCCTTAGTCTACCCTTCTCATGGCTTAAACATCCCAGGTCCTTCAACCTTTCCTCATAGGATATGGTTTCTAGACCCCTGATCATCTTGTAACCCTCTGAATTCATTCTAAGTTGTTGATATCCTTCTTAAAGTGGGAGGCCCAGAACTGGACACAGTAGTTCAGATGAGGTCTGACCAGCACAGAATAGAGTGGAACTATTACTTCTTGTGTCTTAGAAAAGGTGCTTCTGTTAATACAGCCTAAAACTGCATTAACCCTTTTTGCGGCTGCATCACACAAGATCTGGGGGTGGGGGGAGGCAGTTACTCTGCTTCAATTCAACCAGATGAACAATTCTGGATCAGTCCTGCTGGTGAGAACATATTCCTCTTCCCTATTTTTCGGTCTTATATTGCCTCTACTGTTCCCTCGCCCAATGTATTGGAATAAGTCTTCCTCCCGCCAAAGGGAAGGGGAGGGTGAAATGAAGCCTGTCATCACTACACTTCATAAGCGATGTATGAAGCCACCTGGCCCAAAATTAGCTTCCCAGCTGCATGCTGCAAAGAAGGCTTTGCATTCAAAAGACTGATTTTCTTCATTTGGTCCTATCGCTCAATGGAAATGTCAAAAGCGTGGAAGGATAAATGCTTAGTTACATTAAAAAGGAAGAAAAATGCTCAGAAATTATCTGCAGGCTCCATGTTTTCTGAGGTTTTGCATTAGCAGGGACAAAGTCACGGTGTGTTGACACAGTCTAATGTGCAATGACATAATACCTGGGAAATGGAGACAGCAAGATGCGCAAAATCAAACTTATCTGAGTTTTCGCAGGAAAAGAAGGGATTAAACTTTGCTGGTTAAAATATGGATTTTTTATTTTTTGTAAAAAAACACAACCATCCTAGTTCGATTGAGATAAACGTACTCAGATCTAATTCTATCCACTCCCTGGGAAAAGTGGGCCTTAAGATGTTGAGCCTATTTGCCCAATCCCTTTTTCTAGAAATAAAGATTAGGGTGGGAAGTTTGGTCCTTATCTCTCAGGTTCTTATTGCTTCAGAAGGAAACTGAAATGCTTACATGAAGGACACTTCCTTGAACTCCTGATTTGTCTTCTCTCAGATTATTTCTGAAAGCTTCAGCAGTGTAGATTTCCCACAATGCTTAGCTCGTCTCATTTTACATATCTCTGAGTTGGTAAAGGATTTAAAAAAAAAAAAAAAGCTGTCAGTTGAGTTGCAGGAAAGAGACACCCTATAGTGAATTCTGATTCAGCTGTCATTCCATCTATGCGTAGATACTCATTGCTCTATACCACTCTCCAGCCATATTTAGTAGCCCTTTTATACTTGCAGCTTGTAGAGTGGATGTAAAATGCCACTATTCTGAATTAGTAGCACTCTACATCTACTTGTATAGGTATAAATCAGGGGTGGGGAGCCTTTTTCCCTCCTGTGGGCCACGCTGAAGATTAGTATAAGCTCTGTAGGTTGGAGGGAAAGTGGGGCTTAAGCGATGTGCTCGGGATGGGGGAAGGAAGGAGAGGGTTTAGCTCATGTATCTATGCCAGGAGCAGAGAACGTTTCCCTCCCAGAGGCCATTTTGAAAAATATTACAATCTGCGAGAACGACACAGACGTTGGGAGTAAGGGTGCTTAAGGGGTGCAGTCAAGAAGAGGAGAGTGTAGATCATGGGTCTTTCTTCCATTCTTTTGTGCATGCCCTCTTCTCTTCTCCCGTACCCTGAGCTTAGGCCACTTTCACACACTACCAGGGAGGCAGGGAAATATCCGTCCGAGCAATTGCAGCTCTGTTCTTGCAGCAATGTCCCTGCCTCCCCGGTAATGTGTGAAAGTGGCCGTAGTCTTTCAGTGTTTGGGGGGTAGGAAGTGGATCTAGACACCAGATCCAGGAAGTGTAAAGGAGCCAAATGAAAACTAGCTGCGGACCACATCTGGCCTTCAGGTCTGAGGTTCCCCATCCCCGATCTGTGCCATGGATCTGTTCCCTACCCTAGAGTGCATGCTCTCATCTCTGCTCCCTTCTTCTGAGCTCAGACTTTCAGGGCTTGAGAGTAGGGACTGGATCCACAGGTCTAATCTAGTAGCCGAAAAGAGTCCAAATAAAATCCAGCTACGGCCAGAGATGGCCCGTGAATGTGAAATTTCCCGCCCCTGGTATAAATGATAGTACAAGGTACAGAAAAATGAGTCCCTCTCTGTGCTTGTTTTACACACCAATTAATACTTCTATTTGTATAATGTGTTAGCAACTACAACACAATATACAGTTTAACATCAGTATAATGAACCCCTATAGGACCCGAGAAAAAGTTAATTATATTAGGGTATTTACTGTAAGAAGGTTTGGCAATATGCAATGGAAAGAAATGATTCTTGAGGATGGAATTGTTATAAACAGAGGTACATTTATAAGTGTGGTGTAATGGTCCTGGAGCTAGGGCAGGAGAGCTAGAAAGCAACAATAAACTATAAAAGGGAGAGAAATCTGATTAATATCTCAAGACTGCCAACTCATACGAGTGCAATTTCATTTTTATATATTTTTAATCTGCCCTTCTTGGAAGGCTCTGTGCAGTTTATTACATAATATATAGAAATGCTGGGTAAAATATACAAATACAAAAACCTGTGAAAATGTAAACTGTATTAAATTCCTGTTAAACCAATGCCCATGCCCTATCTCCGCCTGCTGAAGTCTTGGCCAAATAAACAGGTCTTTCATTGCCTCCAGAAAATGGTCAGTCTTGGGTTTTGGTGAAATTCCAGGGAAGGGAAGTTCCAAAGTTGTGGAGCAGCCACTGAGAATGCCTCTCTGCCTGCCCATGCCGTATGGGCTTGATGCAGTAATGGGACTTGCAAGAGAGCACCTCTAGGCTGACCTTAGCGGGGACATGATGGAACACAGGGGAGGAGTCCATCCTTCAGATTTTACATGAAGACCAAGCCTTTTGTGGCTTTATAGGTCAAGTCCAGCACCTGCAAGTCGAACAGTTTTTTGCCTTTGTTCTTAAAGCCCCAGTGACTGTAGTTATGAGAATCTCAGGGTTCTTTAAAAGTATATTTCTAGGTCTGACAGTTTTGTGCTTGCAAAATGTAACCTAAATATATACCCTAAAGCAGTGGTTGCAAAACTGTAATCCACAAACTACTGATAGCCTATGAGACTATCGTAATTGATCTACAGCTGATGCGCGAGACTGGCTGTGGTAAAGCAAAAGCCGGCTTTGGTCCTTACTGCTGGCAGGTCAGGATATGCCCCTGACCCCTTCTCTCCCCATGGAGATGGTTGGATACCATGACCAAAGGTGCTTGCCTTGTCTGGCTGCGGCCCTTTCTGGTGGGTACAAGAAATTTCAACGATTCTCAGTGTTTCCCTTGGTCCTAGAAGTTTTGAACCCCTTCCCAGAACCAAACCTCAAAGTAACACAATGATTATAGACATAAATCTATATTACGTTTCAATCTTTTCTTCAATCTGACTAATGAACTTTGAATGCCTAGGGCTGGCAAAACTCCAGTCTAGAACCAGTGTAGAAACACTTGAGGAGTTGCATCTGCAGATCATTTGGCTTAATCTGTCTAAATCAAATGGTGTTGTGTTTTGTTTTTAATTAAAAAAACAAAACAAAAAACAAAACAAAGCACCAGGACAAATGGGGTAAACTAGACTAGAGGCCAAATTCTGTTCTGTTCTTGGACCTGAAACAAACAAAAAAATCAAGGCACGTGCTGCTTCCATTGGAAGCGGGGCATTCACCAAGATTTGCGCAACACGGAAACTGGTTTTCCTGCGGTTTTTGCCATTTTCTGATATTTTTTGCATGTTAAACGTGGCTGCCACAGGTAGGTCCCAAGTCCCATGTGTGCCCCACCTGCACCCCTGGGGGCTGCAGAGATGAAAACATGCCAGCTAAGCACAGGGGAAGTGATGAAAATTGCAGAAAGTGCTGTAAAACTGTCATAAAAGTCCTGGAAAGTGATGAAAAAGTTCCAGAAAGTGACGGAAAAGTCCCAGAAAGTGACAAAAATGAAAAAATGGCAGAAATGCAGAATCACCAGAAACTGCTGAAGCACCGATAGACACTCACAAGGACTCCCAAAAGGTCGGTATTTCCCTTCGGAATGGGAACACATGCTTCGTGTCAGCCTTATTCTTGGTTACACAGTGGTATAGTAGGTGAAAATTATTATTATTATTATTATTATCATCAAGCATTTATATAGCGCAAGCAATGTACCTGAAATCAAATTTGCCAAAATCAAAAAGCCAAAATCAAAATTGGCTTCAGATGTTTAAGCATCTCTTACGCCCCAAAACAATCTCATAGGCCCTTTTTACACGAGACACGCCCATGCATGCCCACAGTGGACATGCATGGATGTGTCTCGTTTGAAAGCGATGGCAGGTGGGTGGATATGCATGCGTGCACGCTCTCATGTAACACGCATGCCCACCCACCTACCCATCATCCCCGCATGGAGCAACCAGTGAAAACACAGGTTGCTCCATGCAGGGGCATATGTGGGGATGTAAGGGGGGGCGGGGTTGGTGTGCGCCTGTGTGTGCACCCTCACTGCCCACAGACCGCCCCCTCAGCCATGGCCCGTGTAAAAAAGGTCATAAAATGACACATTTGATTCATTATATCCTACCATCTACTCACCTGGACCACTGTTAGGCTTCAATTAATTTCTGACTGTGTAAAGCTCTACTAAATGTTAAGCTCTACTCAAAAAGTCGGAAACGCTCTCTGTGTTAAGCTCTACTAAATGTGAGCAAGAAGCCTGCCCTTGTTGTCCCTCCAGACGGAGACCGTTTTTAGACGTGTGTGGCGGCACCCGCGCTTGTTTTCCAAAAGAGCCGGCATCCCGATTTACACGACGACGACGCCAAATACGCGCATGCGCGGGCGATGCGCATTCATTTCCGGCCGCGTATGACCGGCCTCGATCGCCGACCCAGTCAGTTCGCGGCCGGAAATGGATGCGCATCGCCCGCGTATTTGGTGGCGGTGTCACGTGTAAATCGGGCTGCCGACTCTTTTGGAAAACAAGCGCGGGCGCCGCTGCACACGTTTAAAAACGGCCTGAGATATTCCTACTGAAATGGTCTCAATTCATTCAGTATTAACAGACAGGACAGTAGCCTACAATAGTGCACATCAGATGGGTGGCCAGCTGTCCATCTGTTAGGTAGCTGCCAGATGTTCGCCCACCCCCTCGCCCTGTAGCCCCCACTCTCGGTGTTGTCCTGGAGAATGTGGAGCCCATCGTACAGAAGCATGCTGACTAAGGCCGACAAATGCACACCTATGTGGCCATCTCCCATCTGTTAGGGCGTTTGTAGCCTTCATGTACATACAGGTCTGCCAGGACCATAGATTCCCAGGCAGCGTGCCTAGAGCACTCCGGGAAGCGAGTGCTGCCTCCGTTCTTGTTCTCACAGAGGCTGTGCCCGTTTACATTAGCTTTTGGGGTCACTCCAAAGAGGTGCTCCAAAAGGCAAAAATAAACAACAAAACTGACCAAAAACACAGCGAGGGCGGCTGCCTGTATCCAGGGGTGTGACAGGGTAGAGCCTTTCCAGGGTAAGTCTTGTCAGGACTATGGCCCAAATATACAGTGGAATCAAGGAATTCATTAGCTTTCGGTCTCTGTAATCCAATACACAGTTCATGTCACTATACTCCACGATACAGTTAATAGCACTTCATCATATACATGGTCCTTCAGTCCTGCCTACTGCCGGGCAAGCAACTATTCCGGCACCTAAGCCCTAACTATCCCCAAGCTCAGCCAGGTCCCAGTCCTCTGACTGGCTACTCACTACAGGCTTTACAGACGTCTCTCTCAAGGCCAGTCCCCCAGTCCCGCAGCCTTTGTTTGCTTATCCTCTAGCTTGGTACTCCAGCAGGATTTCAACACTGGACAACAGTCCTGCTCATGGAGCCCAAGAGATGTGTTTCCTCCAGCAGTTAGACACAGACTGATTTCCTAACTTCAGGCTGCTTCTTATATAATTTCAGGGTGGGTGGGTGGGACCAGTGTCTTTCAATCTGTCCCTTTTCTCTTCAGCCTGTTTGCAGCCCAGGTTCACCTTCATTTACAGGGCTGACTTTGTCACGCCCAGAGCCAGCGTAACCCCATCTGGCACCCACTCTTAAAGGGACCATAGCCCTCCCTGGCTGTGCCGTGCTGCGGGGGGTCGCCGCAGCTGTGTATTATGGGGGGAGGTGGGGGGCAGAGTGTGGCACCTGCCCATCTGTTCAGTTCATTGCGTGGCTCCTGTGAGTGGCGGCTGCGCACAGGCTCCACAGTGTGAACCCAAACTTCAGCGGACTAACCTCTCATTGGTTTTCACCCACTGTTTAGTCTCCATCTATTCAGTACTGGATACTTACCTGCTTTTGTGAAAAACACAGTCTTCTTGTTACATAAGCCTGCTTGTCCTTAACAAACTCCAGTGGACATCGTCAGTTCATCTGTCTGTCTTCTGTTTTCAGCTGAATAGTATGCTAATAATGAAACTTCAAAGACAGCAGTAGGGGTGTCTCAAACTTATGGTCGCCTATGGGATAGCTTCTGATTTTTTTATTGTTATTATATCAGTTTTTAAGATAGGATTATTGTGTGATAACAGCCAGGACAAGCGCTGAGTACTTTGTTTATTTGCTGTTTCAAATAGTCACAGTGTGACATTTTTAATGTAAGAAACTACAGTGGGAGGTGGGTTTTTATTTTGCCAGTGTTTTGTGTGAATACCTACAGAAACCATTTTTGCACTAACCAAGAAGTACCATCTATGGCTGTTTTTACATGAATGTGTCTCTCCCCCCCCCCCCCCCGGCTGGGTGTGCGGAGGGGGTGGGGAGTGTCCATGTAAACGCTGTGACAGTGGGTGGGGGGATGGGTGTACACCTATGAAAACACCACAGATGGTGGGTGGGGGTGCATGTGCACTCCCACGCAACACCCACCTCCACCCATCACCCACATACAGAGCCATCCGGCAAATGGGAGAAGGCTCCGTTGGTGGAGGTGGGGATGCGCCCATGGGAAAGGCTACACACCCACCACGGCCACACACCCATCCCCCACCCACATGGTCCATTTAAAAACGGCCTACGTTAAAGCTACCCATATATCTCTGTACTCTACTAGCACACCAGGTTTGATGGGAGAGCCAGCCTAAATGGGTGGAACCAAACAGCTCATGGCCAGGTTTTCAAGTGTTCACTATCCAAACTCAGCACCATATTCTCAAAAGAGATCAACTTCTCATTGAGACACCAATAGGAGGGGTACTAGATCTTAAAATTTACGGTGCCAAGTAGGGGTGGGAATATTGGTATCGGATAAATTCGATACACCCTATAATCAGGTGTATCGGATTAATCCAATAATTCGATTTTCACCGGTATCGGCATACCAGATTTTTAACATTGGACACTTTACCGTTTTTTTTACATTGTGGCCATTGACGTAAATGGCCGCAATGTAAAAAAAACAGTAAAGTGCCCAATGTTAAAAATCCGGTATGCTGATACTGGTAAATCCGGTATTCTCCCTGGCGTCCCATCCCTAGTGACAAGTAGCTTCCACTAAGTTAATTGTTTGCTTGCACTGGTTTATTGCCCTTATCAAAAGTTAATTGTGCAGGGCTTAATTTTGGGGGTGGGGGGGTGCCAGGACTCGCAGAAATTAAGTTCAAGGGGAGACTGAGCCCTGGGAAATGTTCCCAGTAGGAGTGCGCACTCCGAAATGTGACAGACCAAGAAAAGACCAATATTGGCCATTCCAGGGTTGGAAACGAAAGCCAGAATAAGATGATTTATTTGGTTTTCATTAATGACGTCCTTACCCCCACTCCCGTACGCTAGTCATATAGATTAAATCACAAAAACTCTTGTATTTATACACAGCTGTAGTGAGGCAAGTTAGTCCAGTGGTTGGGTTTTTAGTTAGAGAATAGGGTTCAGTTCCCTGCTCTGACAAGCTCCGGAGCAGGGGGAATGGTTTATTGGATGGGTGCATGGCTTCTGGGGCACGCTCAGGCCCCAAGAATTCATTTTTTACTAATGAAGCATTGTAACTGTGACTAGATTTTTAGAAGATCTCAGCATGCTGAATAACTGAGAACCGAGCAGCTCTTCTGAAATTCTCTACTCAGCATTACAGGTCAGCTGGCAAATCATCCATTTTCTTTGAGATCCCTCATTCCATCATCACCCAAAAAATCATGATGAGCTGGAAGCCCAGTTACATCTCTTCTGTAGGTATTCATCCTGGGTATTCTGGCAGGTCCTGCAGCTCAGGACACCATACGTTTTCACATCGTCTCCTCCTGTTAGTGATGATTTTCAAGCCACTCTTCCTCATGTCTTGGATTTCCAACATAAAGTTCTTTCTCTTCTTACCTCCTTCTCCTCCTCCGCTGGGGTAGCTCTGCTGCTGGCCAGTAGGAGGCAGATGACTTGATTTCGTTTTTGCACATGCGCGCCAGGAGCTACCCGGTTTCTCCTCAGTCTTATCATCTGCCTCGGCTGATAGGACGCTCTCCGCAACAGCTCCGTTGTCAGAAGGCATCAGCTTTGCCTGAAGAACTAGTAGACACAGTTAGTATAAGTTTAGGGGTGAGGGGAATCATATTAAGAGAAAACTCGAGCCTGAAAAAAAAATATTAAGAAAACGGCGTTTGGCCGCGAGGCTCCTGGCGGCCCCTCCCCTCACCGCCAGAAATCTCCGGGGCGGCGTGGCCGCGCCTGAGAGCAAAATTTGGGCAAAATATAAATAAAGAAATTAATAAAAATAAGAAAGAAAAGAGAAAGCCCAAGGCGGGGACCTCGGGGACAGCGCGGCTGGGCCTCAGAGTTTTCCTCAGCCAGTGTTCTCCACGTGGAAGGGACCCCTACAGGGCGGAGGCAGCACTGCTGCTCTCTTTCTCCCTAGCAACTAGCCTCCACGTGAAACATTCCAGGGCGGAGACAGCGCTGCTGGGCTCTGTCCCTGAGGCAAATTAACCCCTAACTAGCCTCCACGTGAAACATTCCAGGGCGGAGACAGCGCTGCTGGGCTCTGTTCCTGAGGCAAAATTAACCCCTAAGTGCCTGGCTCGAGACGCTTCATTAGAGCCTCTCCCAGCCTGATAGTAAGTCTTGCTTGTTCTTATTAGGCAAGCTATGAGTACGGGACAGCCCCCCTCTGGGGCCACCACCCCGACAGTGACAGCTCCCCAACAAGACCAGGACACACAGGTACGCGTAGCCTCCATAGAAAAGTCTATGGGAGAGATCCTGGCTACCCTTGGGAAATTATCCAAGCCAAAAAGAAAGAGGCACAGTGCCAAGCCTAACACAAAATCTAAGGCAGGGACTTCTGGTGCCCCCCAAAAGAAAACCAAGCGCCTCCCAGAGGGCACTCTGCAAACGACCACAATACAGTCCTCAGCAGAGAGTGACCAGGAGGGGCAACATACTGATTTAAACCAGGCACTATCTGAGCATAGACAGACAGAGTCTGATCCTTCCTCAGAATCTGATCAAGCCCTCTCTGACTTAGAAGAAGGAGAATGGGTTGAACAAGCCGCTGATCCCAAAGACGGGGAGAGACAATTTCCTGCTCAGTACAGGAACGAGCTCATAGCTCATGTCATTAAAACTCTACAGTTGCAGGAAAAATCCTCTAAGCAGGATTCCTCCGACTCTCAGGAGGAGGAAACTCGCCAATACATCCCATCAGTTCATGGCAAAAATCAGGGCCTCCCCTTAGACAAAGCATACGAGAAGCTGGTTCTGCAAGAATGGAAGCAGCCAGACAAGAGCTTTAAAATGAACAGGGCTCAGGACACCCTATACTACTTCTCCAGGAGAAAGGACCCCCTGTTCCGAGCCCCTAAGGTGGACGCAGGGGTGGCATCACTAGCTAGACACACTGTATTCCCCACCGAGGGGGATTGCCATCCTAGGGACGCCAAGGATAGAGCGGTTGACGCAGCTCTTAAAAAAGGCCTCTGAGGCTTCGTCAGCTGCCTTAAAAGTAGGAATAGCATCCTCCTACGTATCCAGAGCCATGCTAGCCTGGCTCCAGGAATTACAAGACCCAGAAATATCAGAGGGTAAGGCCCAGAGACTAAATACCAGAGTCTGCATGGCGGCCGCTTTCCTGGCAGACGCGACCACTGACAATCTAATTTGGTCGGCCAGATCCATAGCCAACAACATTGCGGCTAGGCGCAGGGTATGGCTGCGCTCCTGGGATGGGGATGTCACTGCAAAGAATTTGCTGACAGCCTCCCCATACACAGGGTCAAAGTTATTCGGCGTTTGCCTAGAAAAAGTTTTGGAAGAGGTGTCCAGCAAGGACAAAACCAAGACTCTGCAACAGCTATCCACAAGAAGGGGCTCCTTTAGGACACAGCCCTTTCGTTTCAGGGACTTCTCAGCCCCATCCAGGAAATTCCAAGCACCTGCACAGAGAGGCTATACCTCCAACTTTACCTTCAGAGGCAGAGGCTTCCGCTCAGGAAGGTATGACAGACGCAGATCTAGAGGCCCTCCTTCCAATCAACCGAGGCAGGACGCCTGACTATTCCAGCTGCCAAGTTGGGGGCAGGATCCAGCAGTTCCACGACGCATGGGCTCACTCAGTCACGGACACCTGGGTCCTATCCTGTGTAAAACGGGGATATGCCATCGAGCTGGACAGTACTCCTCCACGCAGGTTTCTAATATCCCCAACATCACGAGACGCAGCAAAACGTCGCGCTATGACCTCCGAGATCAAGAGGCTACGGGACACCAAAGCCATAGAAAAGGTGCCGACCTGTCAACAATGCTCAGGCCTTTACTCTATCCTTTTCCTGGTGGCAAAAAAGACGGGAAAAGGGAGGGCAGTGTTAGATTTAAAGGCCCTAAATCGGCACGTGACAAAAAAGAGGTTCAAAATGGAGACAGTGTCCTCCATTTGCCGCAACATCCACAGAAATGACTGGATGGTGTCCCTGGACTTGCAGGATGCATACCTCCACATCCCAATCAGAACGACTCACAGGAAATGGCTACGCTTCACATACAACAGTCTCCAGTGGCAATTCCGGGCCCTGCCGTTCGGACTGTCATCAGCCCCCAGAACTTTCACCAAAGTATTGATACCACTGGTGGCGAACCTCCGGACAGAAGGCATCCATGTGCATCCTTACCTGGATGACCTGTTGATCCGGGCCCACTCTCCGGAGAAGACCATACAAGACCTCAACAGAACGATCCGCTATTTGGAACAACACGGGTTCCTAATCAACATGGAGAAAAGTCACCTCACCCCGACGAGGAGACTAGAGCACCTGGGCACAATCATAGATACCAGCTCCGACCTCGCGTTCGTACCACCAGACAGGACGAGGAGGATACGGAAGCTGCTAAAAACCCTCAGATCATCACACCGGATGAGACTCAAGTCTCTAGCATCTCTTCTCGGTCTCGTGCACAGCCCAGATGACATGGGGCAGGTTCCACTTGCGTCACTTGCAGAGGCTGCTAGCTCCTTTTCAGCGAGAGCTCACAGGCGGGCTGAATCCCTGGGTACTCATTCCAGGACACCTAAAGAACTCCATGTCCTGGTGGTTAGACCCCGCGCAGTTCTTACAAGGGGTCCCCCTCTCGGAGCCCACAAGGGACATAATAACAACAGACGCCAGCCTAACAGGATGGGGAGCTCACACTGCGACTCGATCGGTGCAAGGGATATGGTCTCCCCAGGACTCGAAGCAGCAAATCAACCTCCTGGAGCTGAAGGCCATTCATCTTGCCCTTCAACAACTCTTTCCCTCCGGGACCAGTCGCCACTTGCTCATCTACACCGACAATGTCACAGCAAAGGCATATGTGAACCACCAGGGTGGATCCCGGTCACTCCAACTACATTGGGAAGCAACCCGACTCTTCCAGTGGGCCCAATCCCACTTGACATCCCTGAAAGCGCTCCATATCAGAGGGCAGGACAACACGACAGCTGACTGGACAGCCGCACGAGTGGATGCTCAACAAAGCAGTATTCCAGAACATTGTGGAATGGTTCGGCCTTCCCATCATGGACCTGTTTGCCTCCAGAACCAACTCTCAGCTCCCCCGCTTCATGGCACGGGAAACATGCAAAGACGCAGACGCAATCAACGCCCTAAACCAACCATGGCCCAAGAGACTGCTCTACGCATTCCCTCCATTTCCCCTGATCGCACGGACCATCACCAAGGCACGCAGAGAGCGGGCTCTCCTAATACTGATCTCACCCTGGTGGCCCAGGAGGCCTTGGTTCTCCGAACTGATCCAGCTCAGCCAGGGCCAATTCAGAAAACTCCCATTAATGACAGACCTTCTACATCAAGGACCGATCTCTTGCCCGGATATCCGGACCCTACAGTTGACAGTATGGCGATTGAGCGCACAGCGCTGAAAAAAAGGGGTTACTCAGATCCAGTACTTGATACCCTCCAGAGTTCAAGAAGGCCAGCCACTAGAAGAACATACCAGAACACGTGGAAAACATTCGCAGCCTGGTCAAAACAAAAAGGGTTAGACCCACGACAGGCAGGAATTCCCCAAGTGCTAGAATTCCTACAACAGGGGTTAGAGAAAGGACTCGGGGCCAACACTATAGCCAGACAGGCTTCAGCCCTTGATTCTGTGCTCAGAGCTGCAACTAATAGGGCAATATCCTCACATCCACACGTCAGAAAGTTCATACAGGCGGCCAGGCTCATGTCCCCCCCAGTCGTACATAGGGTACCCTCTTGGAACTTAAACTTGGTTCTCGAGTCTCTCACAAAGCCTCCTTTTGAGCCCCTCAAGCATATATCCCTTTACTGTCTGACCCTCAAAACAGTGTTCCTAGTGGCAGTCACGTCAGCTCGACGAGTTTCGGAGCTGAGCGCACTGTCCAAGGAGGACAACTTTTGTATTTTTCGCCCAGATTCGGTCACCCTCAGATTGGACCCTGCCTTCATTCTGAAGGTCAATTCATATTTCCACAGAGCCCAGGTGTTGGTGCTTCCGTCTTTTTGCCCCAACCCGGTTCACCCCAGGGAAAAAGCTTGGCACAAATTGGACGTCCGACGGGCCCTCAAAATTTATTTAGCCAGAACCCGGGCCTGTTGAAAATCCACGGCCCTTTTCATTACCACTCGCCCGGGGCTTCAAGACTTCCAAGACCTTGCTATCAAAATGGGTCAAACAGACCATCATTGAGGCCTACAAGGCAGGCGGGAGGATTCCCCCCCTTGCAGATTTGGGCCCACTCGGTCCGTAGTGCGGCCACTTCCTATGCCTTTAGGGCACAAGCCTCCTATGAGGAGATCTGTAGGGCCGCGACATGGGCGTCCCTACATATCTTCGTAAGACACTATAAAATCAACACCTTCCAGTCAGCTGAGGCTGCTTTTGGCAGGTGGGTACTGCAGGCAGTACTGGATGCTCCCAGTGCTGTCGGCTCCCACCCGTAAGAGAGGGATCTTGCTCTGGTACATCCCAGCGGAGGAGGAGAAGGAGGTAAGTGGAGAAAGGAGAATTGGTTACCTACCTTGGTGAATTCCTTTCTCTCTTACACTCCTGATCCTCCTCCGACCCTCCCTGCCGGACAGCATACAGCATTCCACTTCTCCAACATATTAGTTCAGTTACCTTAAGGGCCACGGTTGTGCCCTAGTTCAATTGTTCAAATTATTCTCCCTCATATACCATGAATGAACTACAAGGTTCTTTGCTCTAAGTTGTGTTTTGTCAGGTTAGAAATACTTTACAGGGGCACTCGGCTAGAATACAGACTGAGGAGAAACCGGGTATCTCCTGGCGCGCATGCGCAAAAATGAAATCAAGTAATCTGCCTTCTATCGGCCAGCAGCAGAGCTACCCCAGCGGAGGAGGATCAGGAGTGTAAGAGAGAAAGGAATTCACCAAGGTAGGTAACCAATTCTCCTTTCCTTTCCATAATAATAGATCTCCATCTTTGGCTGTCTTCAGGCTGTGGCTTTTTAAAAAAAAATATTAAAAAATCCCCAATACATTTACTCTTGCCAAGCTGTTTTTTTGCTCAAAGTTCCTCCACGTCCATTGAAATTGTATGCATTGGAAATGGCAATTTGGGCTTTGGCTTCCCAATTCTCATTTTCGGTCCTTTGAACTGTTTGCTTATGCACAGAATTCTCTACTAAAAGAAACTTTGCTGTGTTGGGAGTTCCATCTTGACACTTTTGCATGAGCACGCAGGAAGAATTCTCTCCGTTGTGCAATTAACAGCTCGTACTCATACCTTACACTCTGGCAACCTGTTCCTCAAAGCACTTTGCTGGCTGAAACTCTTTTTGCAATGAAAAGAGCTTGCATGAGCGGAGTGCTTTGGGGATCCGACTGTAAGTCTGCAAGTGCAATGTACGGATTTGGTGGGGTTTTTTCTCACTCCGCTTCAGGCTAAAAATGGAGACAGCCACTCTGAGTTAATTAAACACCTATTCGAAGTTAAGTTGTTGAAAGGCAATAAAATAAAATAAAAATGAATGATCTTATTCCAGCTGTAAGGAGTGGTTACTGGAGCTGGCCCAGCATTTGATAATGGAACTGTACCTTCTCGTTCTCAGTCTCCATGCCTGTTTCGTTGGTTTCTTACGCAGGAGGAAGGCAGGAAATAGAGCTAAAAGATCAGGTCGTCATTGTGTCAGCAAGGTCTTGATATTTTACCTTCATATATCAACATGTAGGGAGACAACACTTATTTATTTAGTAGTAGTATTAGCTGTTATTTACATCCAACCCTATTGAAAGGCTCAGGGCTGCTCACAAAGATAAAAGCAACAAATGAAACAAATATAAATAAATTGCATTATACACAATCCCAAAATCCCAACCCTCCACACCCGATCTCACCTCTCACACGGGGGAGTCCTCTTCCCATATCCTCCCACCCCACCTAATCTTACTCATTCAGTCCATAACCGCCTCACACACGCACTCCCCAAGGAGCCCTGTCCATTCCCCCCAAACTGCTCCCTCCCAGCCAATTTCGAGACTACAAATTACAATTTGAAATCAATTGCTATTTAAAAACTTTCTCCTCCCTCCTTTCCCTGCCTGTACCCACAGAGGAGCCATGGCCTTCTACCCCTCCATTCCAACAAATTCCCAAACTACACATTACAATTTAAAGATGCCAATGCCCCTGGAGGGGACAAAAGGATTCTTCCCGATTTTTGGCACTCATTTCACACCATGAATTTGGAGATTTGATTGGCCTCGCCTTATGTTCTGTAATCCCAGACGTGGCTGCTAGATTAATTAATCTATTAATGCAACCGTATGATTTGTCCTCAACTAGTGGGGTGATGACTAGGGTTGCCATATATGCAATTTTTTCCCCAGAACACTTATGAAAAATACATGTTGCAGGGCCTGCATTTTAATTAATTAATTAATGTATTTATTTATTAGAATTTTGCTACCCCACCCCTCCTGCCAAAGGCAGCTCGGGGCGGCTTACAATTTCCAAAACATTAAAACAACAATTCATGAACAACTAAAAGGAGGACAAAAAGAAAAATCCCTACCCAACAACCCACCCCCTCACTGATCTCCCCCTCCAAATGCCTGACAGAACAGCCAGGTCTTACAACTTCTCCAAAAAGAGGGGAGATCCGGGGCCAACTGGGCCTCGACCGGAAGGGAGTTCCACAGCCATGTTGTGGCCACCGAGAACACCCTCCCATGCGTGGCCCACCGGAAGACTCAGGGGACCTCGAGCAAGGCGCCCCCAGATGACCGCAGGGGTCGGTCCAGCACCCAGGGAGTGAGGCGGTCCCACAGATAGATAGGGCCTAGGCTGTTTAGGGCTTTATAGGCCAAAACCAACACCTTGAATCAGGCCCGTAAAACCACCGGCAACTAGTGCAGAGAGTGGAGCACTGGTGTAATATGCTTCCAGAAGACGGGCCGCTGCATTCTGCACCAGCTGCAGTTTCCGAGCCATCATCATGGGTAGCCCCACATAGAGCGCATTACAGTAGTCCAATCTAGAGGTGATGAAAGCATGGATGTATTGGCATCAAAGGCACCAATGCAGGCTCTGCAACATGTATTTTTCATGAGTGTCCTGGAAAATTTGCATATATTGCAACCCTAGTGATGACGAAGGCTCAGGGCACACTCCTCCACCTATCAAAGTCAGTGGCAAAACTCCCATTTACTTCAATGGTGGCAGAGGAGGATTGTGGAGGATTTACTGACGGAGGATGATTTTTTTTTATCACAATCTCCCACTTGAATGTGAAGCAGTGTTTCCATCAGAGTAGGAAAGTCTTTTCCTATCCAGCTGAGGATTTTCCATAAGAACATAAATTCTCCAAGGATATCTGGTACAAACTATACTGTCCTTATTTGTACTTCAGATGCATTCATTAGTTGGTAATACTGTATTCAAATCATAATTTAGGGCAATGGTCTTGATAAAACACGCCACCAAAGCGTAATTTAAAATAATGTAAAATATGTTAAAAATATGTTTAAAATAATTTAAAATATGTAGCGACTACTACATATTTAGGAGGTATGGTTTACAGTACCTAGCCTAAGGCAGCACTTTGGCTCTCCCCCAAAACTTTGCAGAACTAACGGAAGAGGAACATGCTACAGTGTCTGTGCTCCTCTTCTTCTGTGTGCATGTGTGCACATAGGATAATTTCAGATGTTACGAAATAGCTGCTCACCACAGTGAATCTCAGTGGATTCCCTGAGGTGCCAGCGATCGAGGTAATGTCTGTTTGATCCCTACCAGATGTTCACCACGGTGAGTTTCTGGAGGGGATCGAAGCTAACCACGGTTCTGGACCTCCGGCCGGCCCAAAGTCCAGAACCGTGTTTAGATTGGCCACGATCTGGGATGGGCCAAAGGTAACGTCTGTTACCTTGGCCCATCATGGATCGTGGCCCTGACCACGGTACATGATTGTACCATCTCCCTGAGGGTGGCCGGCCGGGTCCAGGGTTCAGCGTGGCGGGCCTCCAGGCCTATCACATCTGAAATTACCCATACACGCACTCTTTCACTGGTCTGCATGCTCATATGCTTACAAAAGTAGAATGATTATTTGGGCCCCAAGTCAATATAATGAATAACAATGCACAGTTTTATGGACATCACCTTACATGAAGGGGATTTTCGAGGGCTTGTGCCCTAAATATCAGAAACACCACATTCTCCCCTATCCTCTATCATGATCAAAGAATGTCCTCTTGCTGGTTCCATCAGTTCACCAAATCCATACAGCGTAACTCCTTTCTCCTGGAGATTTGCCAAAGCCAGAGCTTTTTCCAGAGATGATGTAAGATACTTCTGTTTGGCCAGGCATTTGGTGGGTGGAGATGAGGGTTTTGTGTTTTTGTGTTTTTCTTCTTTTGTTGGGGGTTGGTTTTAGGAAATGTTTATACTGTATATGTATTTTTTGTGTGTTTTGTTGTCAGCTCATTTTTGTATGTTACTTACCTACACTCAGGGGAGAGGTATACAAATTTAAATAAATACATGAAGTGTGTAGTTTTATCCTGACAGATGTCCTATGAGGAAGGTGTTATCGCTGTTATGCAGACAGGGAAACCAAGGCACAGAGAGGTCAGTTGTCTTATCCAGCTTCACACATGAAACGTGCAGTAAAGCCAGAAAGCCAGCTCTGACTTCGCAATGCGTTGTCTACAAGACCACCTTTTCCCCGTGTTAGAAAATATAAATTACCCTCCGCAGCAGAAAGACAACTGAAGTGGGGTATTTTGTTAGTATCCATTGCCAAGTACTGATGTAAACAGAGGGTGTTTTCAGAGGGTGGTCGAGCAGGCGTTCGGGATCCTCAAGCAGCTCTGGAGGAGCCTCACCGGCCGGCTCAGCTGAAGAGTGCAAACCTCGGCCCTGGTGATCTGTGCCTGCTGCGTGCTGCACAACGTGTGCGAGACCGATGGGGCCACCTTCGAATAACCCATGCCTACCCACTCTCCCGGCCCCTCTGTACGTGAACGTGGACAACCTGAGGGAGTACCGTTACGCCAAACGCATCCATGCCGCCCTAGCCAGGCACATCAGCTGGGAGGCCCAGGCATGAGGGTGCCCACCCCCCCAGGGGCCCGGGGACATCCCCGGGAGAGGCCCCATACGGGTAGGGTCCACCCCCCCACCTCCAGGCCCCTGAACTGACCACCGGAGGCGACTGTGTCATCAGTGTGTTTATTTTATCATCTGCTTACCCGTGACACCACCAACACCACCACGCCCCCCCCCTCAGACTGCCTTCTCCCTCGCCCCCCCGGCCCCCGCGTTTCCTGGGGCACCCCCTCGAGTGCAACAATGTCCTGGGATGCTTCGGTGTCCGGAGGGGCAGGCGGTGGTGGGAGGGAGGGAGGACCCGGGACCTGAGGGGCCCCCCTGGCCAGCTGCTCCCTCCAGAGGCCTATAGGGACCGGGAGGCGGATGCAGGGTGCCTGTTGGCGTGGAAGCGGCTGGGGTGGTTGGGGAGGTGGTGGGGGCGCCGAGGGGCCTGGCATAGGGCCCTGGGCAGGCAGGGTGCCTGGCAGGGCGGCTGCCATGACATAGGCGCACATAGTGCCAGCGTGCAGGAGGAGGGAGGTCCCAATGTCATGGGACCCGTCCATCTTGGCTGAATGCTCCCGCACCATCCCCTTGATGGCCTGTTCCAGCCGCCCGAACGCCTCTGCCTGCCTGCTGTGTTCCCAGCGTTCCTGCCACCGCTCCAGGCGCACCTCTGCCTGAAACCTCTGGTCCCTTGCCTCTGCCTGCTCCAGGGAGGACTCTATTGCCGCCTCCATGCGGTCCGTGGCCACGATCATCTGCTCCCCCTGTTCTGTGGTAGTCCGGACAATATCCTCCGCCTAGTCCTCCCTCCAGCACTATACCCGTGCCCAGTGCTCCCTCATCCACTGGGCTGGGGGCACGGGCACGCGTTGCTGTGCCCCTCCGGCTGTCCTGTGGGGTACATAGTGGTTAGTCGTTTGCCGCCCCGGGCACCCGCCCCTCCAGGCCCCCCATCCCGCCCTGCATGTCCCGGGTCCTCCACCCGGCCTCCCCAGGGCCCCCCCCCCGCCCTGCCAGTGTGACTCACCTGGGCTCTTCGGCTTCTGCCTGGGCTGCTGTGCGCCGGCCTCCTCCCCCGCCTGCCTCTGGTGCCGGGGCATTCCGTGCCCTGTGGGGTAGGGGGTGGTTGGTGGTGGGCTTCCGGGGTGTCCAGGCGCCCCCCCCGGCCCCAGACCTGTGTTGCGGGCTGTCGGGTGGGTGGAACCTGCCCCCTGGCCAGGCCGTCTCCAACCCCTCTCGCCCCAGGTTCCTCCCCCCATCCCGTGTGCTTGCTTACCCTCGATGTCTGTCTCGGATCCCTCCAAGGCCAGCCCCTCTGTGTTGAAGTGCTCCCCCTGCGACCACTGGCTGAGGGTGATGAGGGTGCCAGCCTCGGAGTCCAGCTGTCCAACCAGGGGGTGGGGGCTCTCCAGGCTGCTGTCCGGGGGGGGCCTGCTGGTCCCCAAGGTCCCGGGGCGTTCCTGCTGGGGGTCTGGGGCCCTGGAGCAGGTGCCTTCTTGTGGGGCGGCGAGGGGAGAGGGTACCTCAGCCCGTTCCCTGCCCTAGACCACAGCGCTCCGCACGAGCCGTGGGCCACTATTGAACCCTTCATATGAAGGATGGTGGTCCAGGGCATCATAGAAGGAGGCGGTCTGGAGTCTGTGTCCCTGATGGCCTTGTACCCCATCTTCAGCTCTTTGGCCTTGGAGCGGCACTGTGCTACTGTCCGGTGATGCCCCACCGCCTCCATTTCCCGCACTATCTCCCTGAACACGTTCCCGTTCCTCTGATTGAGCGCGAGCTCCAGCTGATGCTCCAGGGTCCCCCAGATGCGGATGAAGTCCTGGGTCTCCCGGAGCCCCCACTGCCCCCCTCGGTGGCTTCTTCCCCTTCTCCCCTCCGGTTCCTCTTCCTCCTCCTCCTCCACCTGGGCAGGGCCCGTGTCCTCCGGGGGCTCCGGCTCCTGGGCCCGTTTGCATGTCTGTGGAACAGAAAGGGGGAGGGTTGTTGGGAGTTCGGGTGCGGTTCTGCCCCGGTCCCGCTTCCCTGCCCCTTTGCCCCTGCCTGCCGGCCGCCCAGCCGTTTCCCCGCCCTCCCTGGTGCCCGTGTGGTGCCGGGTCCGCTCCCCTTTGTTCCCCTTATCTGTTTCTGGGGTGCCTCCTCCCCCGGTCCGGTCGATGTCCCCGGGGCTGTTGCTGCTGGTGCTGCTGTCCCTCCACCTCTTGCATGTGCAGCACGACCACCTCCTCCCCTGCCTGCGCCTCAACCACCACCTCCTCCTCCTCCTCCCTTGCTCTCTCGCCTGCTGATCGCCTCTGCCTCCCGCCTCGCTCCATCCTGCCACGTTCCCCTGCTGCTGTGTGCCCTTTAAATCTCCCTCCGCGGCCTGTGTTGTTGCTGGTTGCCTGGCAGCGACGCTGCGTGCTTTGTCCCCAGCTGGGAATCATTTTGTTTGATTCCGGCCGGTGATTGCCGTTCAGATGTTGCTTTTTATTGTTTCCCGTTGGGAATCTCTTTGACCATGCTTTCGGAGATGGTCCAGGCCGGAGGTCCGGAAGCATGGTTGATTTTGACCCCATGTGGGTATTGACTGTGGTGAACATCTGGCGGTCGCCGAACAGATGTTCGGGGCACTTTGGCCCCGCCGCGGAATTGACTGTGGTTCACTATGGTTGAGCGTGATCTCATAACGTCTGAAAATACCCAGAGTGGCCCTGTGCCACTACATGGATGTAGTGGGTGTTACGTGGATGGGGCAGCTGTGTGCGGGGCCGCTCGTTTGAAGTGCTCTCCCACACACAGCACCCATGCACCCACTCCCCGCACTGATCACCGACCCCACCGCCCACCCCGTCTCATTTTAAAAAAAAACCAGAGAAAGATATTGGTATCTTGCTTTGATATTACATTGAGACAGGCTACCCACTTCTAAGCTTTATTTTATTTCTTTTGATTTGAATTATTTTACATTATCTTTCTTTCTTAAACTAATCTAGGGCTGAGTTTGTTTGTTTTTAAGAGCTTGTATTTAATTTTTAATCTTATCCATGTCCCAAGATATTGTTTACAGCACATTATATCCCTAGCAGAGTCTCAGACCCTTTGGATCCTTAATTACTCAATGAGATTTAGATTCAAACCAAATGGGATAAGATACCAGTCTAGCCCTGTCCTCATTTTGTGATCAAAGTAGGAGCTGACCTTATAAAGTTCACTGAGCAGTGAGTTCATCTGGATGTTGACAAAAGGCACTCTTTGTAAAATTTAGATGCACTATCAATGACAATGTGCTGCTGGGCTTCAGTGGAGGGTGGAAATATAGGACATCCTGTGTTTCTCTATGACCTGTAAGTAAGGAAGATGATCAGTGAGCTGTGATTTGTGTGGCTTAATCTCTGGCTAAGATTGAGGTAGCATCAATCTTGGCCAAAGACACCAACCTCAGCTAAACTCCTTATCTTTCGTCTCAGCCCTCCTCACTCGTAACGTTCTTTATCATTATTGACAACTCTATCCTCCTCTCTGTCAGTCAGGATCATATTCCAGGGAATCACCTTTGACTCCTGTTCTCTTACTGTGCAGTGTCCAAAATCCTGGTGCTCTTTCCTGTATAGCGTACCTCTTTCATTTTCTCCACACAGCTAAAACGCTCATCCAGGTCCTCAACATCCCATATCTTGATGGCTTCTGCAGCTTCCTTCTTTCTGGCCAGTACCATCTGGGTTGTTGCTGTAACCCATACCACCATCATCTCCTGGCTTTCTGTTTTTTACCATGTCAAATCCTTGCCCTCTCTTTAAGGCCCTTCCATTCTCGTCTCTCATGACATCGTCCCTGACTCTCTCTGCTAGACTTGGCTGTTTGTCTACTTCCCCCACAATGGTCTTTGTGTTTTCCTTGATACCAACACATCTGCATAGAGTAGGTCTGCAAGGCTCCTCTCCCTTCAGGTCTTTGCTTATGATCAACCTCTTTTGTGACACCTTCAAGAAATAAGCTACAATTAAGTTTGGATCAAGAGCCAAATAGAGCTTTTGCTAGCTTAGGTAGTCATAATAATGTATTACTTTTACTCTCATCCTCCTTACCCCTTAACTCACCCTATTGTCATGTGTCACATTCACCTCTTCAGTCTTGTCTTTGGCCCTTTTCACATAAGACACTCTCTACCCACCCACTATACATGTTGCAGGGCTGCAGTGTTGCCCCATGGGTGCCCTGTATCATGTATAGTGGATGACTGGTGGGTGGAGAGTGTCTTGTGTAAAAAGGCCCTTTGGAATATAAGTTATTCTGGGTGGGTGTAGCGGTGGAGGAGGGACTTGGGCCTATGGGCACCATCACCTACTATAGCAGGGATGGGCAAACTGTGTTTTGGGAGCCATATGTGGCCCTTGACCAGGGATAGTCCCCAACTCCACATGACCTTAACGGTCCTGATTCTTAATTAATTGCACCCGAGTCTCAGCAGCTGAATTTCAGCTGCTCCCCCTCCAAATCTCAGCTGCCAGCACTACAGAGCACTTGCTTTACCAACCAATCACAAAGTAGAAGAGGTTTGTGTACACATACATGCATGTGTGTCTTGTGGCTCTTCGCCATATGAAAATTTTGGTGTATGACTTTTAGGGTTTGAACTCCTGTTACACCGCCCACCCCACCCCCCCAGTACTATAGTAATGGAGAGAATGATTCCGTGGCTTGGACACCAGGTTGGAGCTACTAATTCTGTTTTCCTACACAGGAAGGACTTGCAGAGAGCATGTTGGGTGATGTTAATTGGGTTGAGGATTTCATTAATAAGAGTTACTTACACTTTCAAGGCTCTAGTTATGCCAGTCAACCAGGGAACTTACTTTTCACTTCCCCCAAGCTGCTGCTATTATTATTATTATTTATTTATTTATATAGCGCCAACGATGTACCTGGCGCTTTACAAAAAATAAGATAGACACGGTCCCTGCCCGAGAGCTTACACTGGAATACAGCTGTGGGATGAGCCAAGTGGCTAAATTTTGGAAAAAAATATGGGAAACAGTGGAGGGACAGTTGGAAAAGAACCTTCCGTTCAGGCCGGAGATTGCGTTACTAGGGATATATCCTGCAAAGACCCTGAACACAACGCAACAACGATTCTGCCAGAATATGTTCCTTGCAGCGATACATACTGTGGCTAAAACGTGGAAGCACGCTAAAGGACTTAATAGAAAAGCGTGGCTCAACAGACTATGGTATGTAATTTCAATGGAACGCATCACAGCAAGCTTAGAAGACGACCTAACGAAATTCTATGACAGATGGTCTACATGTTGGACAGTACTAACACAATATATAAAGATGGACACTAGCGATAGCTCAACCTGCCTGAAAGCAATATATTAACTGAGCCTGAAGGGGGGGGAGGAGAGGGGGGTTTAAAAAATATGTGGAAAGTTGGGGACTTCACAAAGGGGATGGGATAAGGGAAATTCCACACTAGAGTAATGGTCATCAGCCACCAGAGTATGTGACAGAAAAAGAGTGGTACAAGTTGATGGATATAACTGGATGTAAGAGATGTGAAAGTTGTACTTTACAAAAAATGCAAAATAAAATAAAATAATAAAAAAAACTGTTCATGTATTATTTAGAAAAAAAGCTCTCATATTTAGAAACCAGCCCTAGTTGATGTCCCTTGTGCTTGGCAGCAAGCTTGCATGTGGACCTCTTTCTCTCAGAACAATTTCAAATTCAGTCCTTCATTCTTCCTATAAGTAAAGACCCATACTGTTTATCACATGTTTGTCTTTTCTACAAATCCTTAAACCCCAAGCCCTCCCTTTCTCTGTGCAGAAATGAAAAAATTCAAAGGAATTCTTCACCCGCCCTCCCATTCAGTGATACGGTATAACCTACCATATGTAAATCTTTTTTTTTTATCGATATGCAATACAATCTTCTTATATCCAGACACCTACCTCTCTAATCCAGACAAAAATAACATCATTTGGGATGTCTGGCTATGAAGGAGGTGGGGAGGAAGTGTTCTACTCGATGATATAACTGCCTTTTCTCATCCCAGAGCTGCCTGTATGTCTGCAGTGACTGAAGGAACTCTTGTATGGGTATTTTCAAATGTTGCGTTACCACTCAAAACCACGGTGAATCCCCCGTGGTGCTGGATGGTTCCGTAAGTCTGTTTACTCGCCACCAGATGTTCACCATGGTGAACCACCGGCAGTGAGCAAAATAACCACACTTTCGAAGATGGTCCGGGCACCATCCCCGAAAGCGTGGTTAATTGAATCATGGCCCGGAATCGGCGGATGGTAATGTCTGTTACTGCTGCCAATTCCGGGCTGTGGCCCAGACCCTGGGTCGGAATCGGGCACTGCAGCCAGATTGGCTGCTGCACCCGCCCGTCTCCAGGAGGGCGGGCGGCTGGGAGAATGTTGGGGGGCGGGACTATGCGGCCCTGCCCCCTCCAGATTCCCCGCCAGAATCAGCCGGCACATTTGCTGGACGTGACGTTTTGATTCCGGCAGGGAAGCAAAAGGTGATTCCGTGACGGGGCCAGTAGGCGCCCCGTCAGGTCTGAAATCACCCAGTGTCTAATTTGACATTCCTCCTGATGAGAATTACTCTATAAACGATACTAGCCACTTTCTCGATCTGATATAATGCTCTCTTCACCATTTGTTTGCTTTTGCTCAATTATTTTTAAACTGGGGAAAGGGGACAGGGAGAATGGGGCAGTCACGTTTTTTGAATGCTCCCGTACCTTTAATTCAACATTCCCACTTTGATCCAAAGCACATTAAAATTAAGGTCCCTGTTGTTTTAAGCAGCTCTGTTCATCGGTGGCATTAGTTTCATTAAGGGATAAAAAGCAAAAAGTGTTAAGAATGAGATGCAATAAAATATTATTTTAAACAGTTGTGACTTTGAAAAAAACTACCTGAAGTTATCTATTCTCTTTTCGGGAGCTCCTGCACATTTCAATCCGTTTGTGTGCAACTAAGCAAAAGAAAGGTAGCAGTGGGGTTATTAGTGAAAAGAGAAGCTTGCAAGGAACATGGAAAAAACGGTGGGACTGGTTTTCATTCTGGTTCCTTTTTGTTTTCCCATGTCGTTTAACAAAAAGAAAATCATTTAAACAAGCTCCTGTCGAACCCCCTTTTATTGGTCTCTCTTCTTAAGCAAAGTTACCAGTGGTTTCATTCATAAGATGATCTTGAAGGTTGTGTCATTGGGATGTAGTTAAGGTGTTTTGTAAAGGGTACCACTCAAGTGTAAAGATGCCTGGTAGGAAAATAAAGCCTTCACACACACATGCACAAAAAAGAGCAGCAAGCTCATCAGATCTTGCTTTTTCAAACCAGGCAGGTTCCCCCATGGAAAGATTAATTACAGCCAGGTTGGGCAGACAGGCTTGCTGTGTTTTTTCCTCCTAACATTAGAAAAGATAAAGGGGTGATTAGTCTGCACAAAGCCTCTGATCAAACCTGCGCTGAGGTTTGTGACAGGAGGTTCAAACACTTTATGGATCACTGGTGCCGACAGGTAGATCACACAAGCATTAAACAGATGTTTAGCAAGAAGATGAATGTGTGAGGTCTCAAACAGGTAGGGTTCCTTTGCTTGGTCATTATAACCCTGTGAATCTTTTTTTTTTAAAAAAAAAGCCTTTAAAAAAATACTCTGCCCCACAAAAAAGGAAAGTACTAACAAGCTTCCATTAAATCTTCGATTGTATATATGTTTATATAAAATCAAGATTAAACATGGCTAGGATTTTACCGTTCTGAAGCCTTTTTCTTGGGGGGATATTCTTTAGGAATGTGCGACCACGATTTACCCTCTCTCTAAAACTGTTGTCATGAGCTAACGAGTGTGCATGGTCTAATGAGGTGCATATGAGATGCTAAATTGGGATGGGAATACGGTTAAATTAGAGAAGTCCTCATAGCAGAGCTTCAAGGAAAGGGTGCTCTGCATGGCGGTGTATTCTTTCGGGTTGCCGATTTATGAATACTGTAATCATAGATGTCTTAGTTCTCTGATCAAACTTTATTTACCAGACCTCTGTAAACCCATCCTTTTGAGTTGTTAAAATGAAGGGGGAATGTATTGCCTTGATGCCATTTATTATGAAAACATAAACCTTCTGGGCATGATTTCACAAAGGAGAACTGCCCTTAGTCTTGTTCCATAGAAACCCTCTCTTCCCTACATCCAGTAACATATTCAAGGCTTTTGCCGAATGTCGAATGGATGTCAGACACCTGGAGGGATCGATTCAATTTAGAAATGGGCACAAGCCAAAAGAATTCAGACCCTGATCTCCATTTTTCAAAATGGGTCCAAGGTTTAACCTGTTCTGTATACATGATTAAATAACAAAATTTAGACCTTGGCCTAAAATTTCATGTGCCCCCAAAATTCAGAAGTTCTGAGTGGGGCACTGACTTTGGCTGATTCGTACCATATAGAAAGAATAATCTCCTTGCTGTCAGCCACAAAAACATTGTATTACACCTTATCAGTGTTCTCCTAAAATGCCCCCCGCAAAAAGTAGTGGTTTTAGCTGCTTTTTAAAGAAATGCAGAAGAAAAGGTGTTTGTAAGCAACTTTCCAAATTATTTCTTGCCATGCATAAGCATAGGGCTGCCTGTTTGAATGTTTCCAAGAAAGTATTGTTCTTATGTGACAACAGGTCAGAAAGACTCTGCATTAATTACACTAACATATGGTTATTAACAGATTCTAGCTCAGGGAGCAATACTTTACAATGTTATCTTCCACATAGTCAGATGTTAGCCATATTGTCAGTGCTGGCAGCTATTGTTTCACTCATTTACTTCACAGAGCTAATTACTCCCTAATAATAACTTTACCTTGGAGTTTTTCACTTGCTTGTGCCAGCAAACCTGTTCACACTACATATGCTAATTATTGGCACTTATTCATTATGTTAAGATAGCTTTAAGTTCAAGCTGTGCAGACTGGCTTTCGGTATGGAGCCAGCTGGCTGCAAAGTTCCACCTTTTTTTTCCCTTCTTTTTTTTAAAACTAAAGTCATTAAAAGTTTTAGTATGGGCCCATCTTGTTCTCTTTACAAGATTTCAGTCTTTCAGGAATTTAAAAGTATGTTCACCCACGGACAGTCGTACGTTTGGAATAAGGAGGTCCTGGCTTTCATAGGAAATGTTTGCAAAGCTTGAACCTGTTATGTGGGGGAAGGGTTCTCTTGGATTTGAATTACAAGACTCCTTCAGTCAAACAGTTGGGTATATGTTGGGGTTTCTCACCAAGCTACATGCTGTTGCAAGGGCAGCAAATTCCATTTTAGGTTGCATTAGGAGAAACATTGCGTCCAAAGCATGAGAAGTCATTGTACTACTCTGCCCAGCATTGCTTAGGACTCAGCTGGAATATTTTGTCCAGTTTTATTATTAATGATTATTTTATGATTACTTTAGATTTATACCCCACCGTATCCCAACATTGACTCAGGGTGGTTAACCATTTTTAATTTTGTTCACTGTGTTTTAAGCAGGATGTGGACAAACTTTAGAATTCATAGAAGAGTGATGATAAGGGATGCAGAATACAAGTTATATGAGGACAGGTTAAAGAAGATTGCTGTGTTTGGCTTGGAGAAGAATGGTGACTGAATGTGGGCATAGTCTTCAAATGTCATCGTTTTTCTGGAACGTAACCCTATAGCCTTTAAAACAGAATTAGGTTACACTTTTGGAAGAACTTCCCAATTAAAAGAACATTTGAGCGATGGAACAAGTTGCTAGGTGTGATTGTGGAACCTCTTATACTGGAAGTTTCTGAGAGGATGGATAAATATTTGTTGGTTTAAGTCTAGTTTATCTTGCCTCAGCACAAGTGGTTAGACTTGATTCTTGAGGTCTTTTCTGGCTCTATGATTCTACGAACACACAACCATTCCCTTAGGAGAAAAATCGCATCCAAGACAGGAGTAGTAATTGGACCATTCTACTCAGCATTGCTTAGGACTCAGCTGGAATATTTTCTCCAGCTTTGTTCACCACCATTTTGTTCTTGGTGGGAAGCACTCACCTGGTTTCCTTTTGCTTTTCTATTAAAATAAAACTTCCTTTCACAAACACCTGAATGATTTAGGACTCCATTTAGGTGCCTACATCCCATTGACTATGAGGGAAATTTAGGTTGATAAGTGCAGTGCTTCTGACTCTCTTAGCTTTATTGAGAGTTTTTTAATATTTAGGGATTTCATCTTTCAACCTTGTCATGTTGACTACATGAGGATCTTGGCTTCCTTTTTTAAAATATAGTTTGAATAGAAAAATTATTACTTCATGGTTTTGTAGAAAAGCTTGAAAATGTGACCTGAATATTCCTTACCAGCTCAGAAACCAAGAAGTCAAATCAAAAGAAGCTTTAAACTGTTCATTTATTTATTTTTTAAGTGTCTTGGTTTTAAGCCAGTCTCATGAATGTTCATCTCCTGACTCATGATTTTTGAATACTCAGGGTTAGCTATAATATAAAGGTGTGTTGTTGTTTTTTAAAAAATATCTAAATTGCCTAAGTGATTTAGACTTAAATCCCATTTATAACAAGACCCAGGCCTGTATCTAGGAAGCACCAAAGAATGTGGCAGAGAGGAGCAGCAAGGCAAGAGGGGGAATTGCTTCAGACAAAGAAACTGAGAGGGGAAACCTGGAACACATCTTATTTCTACTCAGGGTAACTTATTTAAGGGCAGGGCTACAGACCATAGTGAATTTGGAGCCTCAGGGTGTTTTCAGACATGATGGGGCGCCTTCGCCCCGTCACGGAAACAACCCTGAGATTCCCCGCCGGGATCATTCTGGCCAACAGACATGCTGGCTGATCCTGGCAGGGAATCAGAGAGGGGGCGGGACCACGTGGTGCAATGTGTGCGGCCGCACAGCCCCAAGCTCCCCTGCCGCCCACCCTCTGGGGAGCTGGGCGGGCGCTGCGGCCAATGTGGCCGCGGCACCCGCCCGATTTGACCACGACCCGGAATCCCACTGGGGATTCTGGGCCGTGGTCACCGGCCAGACGTGACTTTTTGTTGGTTCCCGCCGGGGATCTCTTTGATCACGCTTTCGGGGATTGTCCGGCGGGGAGCCCCGGAAGCGTAGTTGAAATTGACCCCATGTGGGAATTGACCGTGGCGAACATCTGGCGGCCGCCTAACAGACGTTCAGGGCGCTTTGACCCCATGTGGGTATTGACGGGGGTTCACTGTGATCTCGTAACGTCTGAAAATACCCTCAATCTCATTTGACGTCAGTTGGGCTCAGGCATTTTGGGGGTATTTTATCCTTCACAAGGAAGCCCTAATTCTGCAATAGGTCTTTTATAGGAAGGTCTTTTAATGCTTGATGTAGGCATTGACAATCCATCCATTCAGGGTCAGAGCCTAAAATGGCTGATTTGGGGGACTTCAGTCTGCAAAAACTTTCCAAAAGGATTACAGCAGTGAGTCTTCAGTGACCTTCTGCTCCCCACCTGTTGCATTTCTGTTATTTCACATATTTCTTATTTCTCATGCTTGGCCAACACTGCCCTTGAACTGCATCTGGGATTTCTGTTGATACCAGTGGGAGTTCTATGTTTGAATCGAGGGCACTTTATGGGACTCTTCATGTGCAACTGTAGTTTTTAATCAATTTAGCATCTTGCTTCCCTTATTCCAGTTGAGATGAATTGATTTATATCTAGCTGCATGTAGAAACAAAGGAATCAATTGAAACAGACTATTGCTGGTGATGGACAAATCTGAAATGACATCTTGGATCAGTTGAGATAATTCGTTACCCCGAAGTCCAGGTGCTCAAACAGAACCTTTCAGGCTTATAAAAACTTGTTTGCAAATCTCATGAGTACAACCCTTCTCAGAATCTGAGCTTGAACAAGAAACCATCAAGAGGTTGATGCTCCAAAATATGAAGTAATGTCATTTATTACAATGGGGATTTCTGAAAAGTGAACTAATGTTTCTTACTTACAATCTGGCTCCATCCACCCCACCCCCACTTTTTTCATCATATCAAATGCCCAGAATTGGGGGGAGGGGGGGTGTGTCATGATTTAAACTTGACTTTCAAAGGTGCTCAGCAGTCACAGTTCCGATTGACTTGTTTTGGAATTGTGGGTGCTCAGCGCTTTTTTCTCAAGCCCATAAAGCCCTTCAGGTTGGTCATCCAAGATCAGTGAAAATGTTGGCCTTGTTCTGTTCATACAAGTCATTATTTAAATAGAGCTGTTTCAAGCCATTCAGCACTAGCATCACATGAGCTGTCTTGTATATTTATTGTGTGTAGGTTTCTGGTATAATAACATTTTATAAGATATCGGTCTCATTATATATGTGGTTCCTTTCACAGCTGCTGAATACCTGACCCACTCTTTCCTCATTCATGGTAGGAGGTTTTCCCCTGTTCACACATCACATAGGAGCTACTCTGTGCCACAGTTTCCCCCTAATCGGGTAGCACTCTCTTAGTACTCCATAATAAGCAACAACTTTTATTCCTGTCTTTCACAGGGATTTCCCCTAACCGCCTTTCCTCAACCTAGAGGCACAACACCTAGCCCTTTCCTACTCCTGGCATCCTCCCTTACAATGAGCTGAGGGATTTTTATTCTCCCAAGTGATCAGAGGACTTCTCCACCCACTGCTGACCACTATTATCTCTCCCCATTTACTACAGATGGGGAGGCTTAGCTGGCTAGGAGCAGGGGGAGCTGAGCCTATTCATCTTTATATCTATTTATCTATATAAAGATAGAACCTAAGTATTACAAAATAGATAATTAAATATACATACTATAAACTTATTAGAGGTTGGGGAGCTTGACAACCAACCAACAAATACACATATACATTTAGAGGATACCAGGCTATAAACAAATCAACTTATACATTTAAACAGAGGATTCATATTACACCATATTTCATTATACCAAGCCCAGTTATGTCTATTTGTCCATTTAAGCTTTTCCATTGAAGCAACATGTATAAGATCTTTTAACCATTCTGATCATGAAGGTACATTGGGAGTTTTCCATTTTCTTAAAATTAACTGTTTATCAACCGAAATTGTTATAGCTAGCCATATTTTTCATGGGAGCAGACAATGGTAAAGAGTCCATAATCCCCAATATGCATAATCCAGGTGATGGTACCATGTTCATTTTAAGTGTCTTAGAAAGTGCTACATATATGTTAAGCCAAAAATGAGTAATTCTAGGACAAAAGAATAAATTACAACAAAGACACCCAATCTGGTTCCACGGCTGTAGCTAGTCTGCTTCAAATAATCTATCTGGGTTCCAATAAAACCTTAAAATCATAGAATTATCAGTGTTTTACAAGGTGATTTCCAGATACTTTCCCTTTTCTCAGCTGTTTAACCGTGGGGTCGATCCCAAGCGCCATGGATTGGCGCATGCAGCACACGTGCGCAAGTCCCGTGCACCCCCAGCATGGGGCCTGCAGCGCGTGTGCAAACTGTGCAGCAGTGTGTGCAAGTGTGCATGTTGGCACCTGTGGGGTTTAGGGTTGCGGCAACTATCTATAATTTATTTCCCCCATTTACCTTTAATGTTAACATCTGCTTATTGAACCATTTGTACATGTCACCAACAAAGTGAGATTTATCGTTAGATTACAACACATTGTGGCGCGGTGGGTCTTGGTCTGGGTAGTTCCCCTCAGGATCAGACCCCCAAACAGCCAGGTCCACACTAGGAATTAGCTCTAAAATGTCCATTTATTCGCCAACACATTATTGCTTCATCATGTGCGTATGTACAAACTTTAACCAAGTTCTGTTCACCAGTTTACCTCTCAGTCCATAACAAGCTCCCCGTTTATATCAGCCCTGTGGTCTCTTGAGATTTCCTGGCTCAAGTCTCTCTTGCAGCCCCCTTGGGCTCCTGGTTTCATCAGGCAGAGCCCTGCCATCGCTCCTCTTTCTCGAGCAATTCCCCCTCAACTCTATATAGATCTATGGCACAACCATACCTGGTGTACTGTGTGCAGTTATCTCAAAAAAGACATAGGGCAACAAAAATTATCCAGGGTATGGAACAGCTCCCATACGAGGAAAGGCTTGATAGGTTAGGGCTCTTCAGTTTAGAGAAGAGATGATTGAGAGGGGATATTTCATAATCAAAAACCCTCCGGTTTACAAGAGGAGTTAAGGCTCTTGCAAATTCAGTCATGCGCTAAAAAGCATGGAAGTTGCAAGTTAAGGCTCCCGCCTTAACTTCCGTGCCATGTTAGCAGTAAAGACATTGTACAAGCTCACATATTGTGCTTACTTACAACTTAGGCTTCTTTCACAAAGAATTCTGGTCTCTAATTTTTTGGGGGCTGAATCAGACAGCTTTGGGGGTGGGCACAGCTCAGTAATGGATCTGGGCTATCAAGTGCATGTAGATAGCAGGGCTGGTGAACAGCATATCTCATCTAATGGGCCACCTTTACAGGCTGAGGTAGCCATCTCTAACACCCCACTTCCCCCAACAGAGGGTTTGAACTTTGATGTTACACAAGACTCTTTGTTGTGTATGCAGCTGGACCCACAGGTACCTTTACCTAATCCTCTTATTCCGGAAGGCCACCTGCTAGTAAAGGATGTTATGTGCTGTCAATCCAATAATATGGACTCTTCTATTCCATCTCAACAGTATGTTCATAAGACTCTTCCTTCACTGGTAGGGCTGCCCCCTGCAAAACCGGCTCCCCTGCCCTTTTGTTTCAGTCTAGACTCAGACAAATTCAAAGAACAAGAACAACATTGAGTATCCGCTTTTCAATCCTTACCAGTTTTGGAACAAAGACAAATTTTAGGTAGACTTGGAACTATCCATACCAAATTGCATCAAGCTAATCCTGCGTTGGAGGCTGTCTCTTAGATAGAGCCTGATATGATCCAAGAGGTTTTAGGGGGTGTTGAACGGTCACAGAATTTGGAAGGCTCTAGACTCACAAGTGAGCCATCCTTCAGGCGGATTGTGGCTATAGATAACCCTACTCTTCAGGTTGATGATGAAATAGGTGATCTTACCTTCTTGGCTCAGAGTTTAGGTCACGGGATGGAGGGAGCACCTCTAACCCAGCAGAATTCCAACATGTTAGGTGTTCCAGATAGTGCTCTGGATCCTTACCCAAAATGACTTACGCCCTCTAGATCGACTTTGTCTATATTATCCTGGAATATTTTGGGATGGGGGAACAAAGCAGAAGATCCAGCATTATGATTGCATTTTTCTCCAAGAAACTTGGTTAATGGAGAACTTTTTGGCCAAAGACTTTGAGTTTTTTTCATCTCCAGCAGTGTCTTTATCCACTTTGCCGAGGGGTAGGCCGAGTGGAGGGCTTGCACTTCTTGTAGCAGCATCACTACAAGGTTCGGTACTATTACTTAAATCTCATCCTCCTTTTTTTTCAGCATGGAGGTTAGTTTCGTCATTCAAATTTGCAGTTATATTAGTTAATATTTATATTCCCCCAATGAGTTCCCCTTACTATGTTGATGCTATCTGAAACTTATTGGAAAGTACAATATCCAATTTAAGGGCTTTGTACCCTTCTGAAGGTCTCTTTATCTCAGGGGACTTTAATGCCCGAATTGGAGAATATTATACATTAGAGAGGGTGCCAACTTTGGATACTCAGGCACCGGAATTGTTGACTCTGGGTAGGGCATCCAGAGACGGAGTTACTAACCGTGCCGGGCTATTGTTTAAAAACTTTATTGAGGCAGCCGAGTTACTGATACTAAACGACTCTATGCCAGGGGACCTGCTAGGAGATTATACCTTTGTTTCACACTTTGAAAGAAGTGTTATAGATTATATGATGGTTTCAGAGCTTTTGATTCCATATGTTGTTGACTTTGCTGTCCTGTCAGCATCTGATTCTGAACATTTTCCCCTAGTGACGTGGCTCAATACCCCTTATGATTTAGGAGATGAGATGCAGAAGAAGTTGCTTGTGGTTTCCTGTCCTGATTTGGTTCAGGAACGGAGAGTTAAATGGTTTCCCCAGATCCAGGAGATTATGTCTTCGCTCTTATCTCCTCAAATTGTGGAAGTATTTCTAGCCACTTGCAAGAGCCAGAGATCATTTTAAAGGCATACGAAGATCTCATTACCATGTTGCATCCTTTCTTAGTGGCTCATCCAAAAACTAAACAGGGGGCATATAGGAAATCAGATTGGTTTGATAGATCTTGTAGACTAGCTAAGCGTGAATTGAACCGCCTAATACGTGCTATGAAGGGAAATAGCTTTAATCAATTACTAGTAGATACATTTCTTATAGCGAGGAAAGAGTATAAAAACCTCCGGAAAGAAAAAAAGAACCAGCATCAATTGGCTTTCTGGGCAGACTTGGAGACTGTCGCCTGTGAGGGTAACTCCACAAGATTTTGGTGGCTAATTAAATCTGTGTGGGCATCGGGAGTCCGATATGAGGAAGCTAACATCCTAGCGGCTAAGTGAGAAGCCTGTTATGGGATCATATTTTCAGGGGTAGGTACCCGTATAAGGGAACCTACATTGTATTCGCTGGATAGTTTGGCTTATTGGGAGCCGGTTATACCTGCGGAAGTAGGTTCGATCATTTCACACTTAAAATCTAGAAAGGCTCCAGGGTTTGATTTTATCCCAGCTGAGCTCCTAAAAGCCAATTTAGACTGGTGGAGCAGGGCTTTGGCCTCACTGTTCACTGTCATAAATGAAATGGGAAAAATACCTAAAACTTGGTCACAAAGTGTGGTGGTGCCCATTTTCAAAAAATGGTATCCCAAGGAACCAGCTACTTACCGTCCAATTAGTTTGCTGAGTGTAGTTGGCAAGGTATACACAAAATACCTGTTGACTACATTACAATCCTGGGTCGACTCAAGGAAGGAACCTTATAGGGAGAGAACAAGCGGGCTTTAAAAAAGGAGTCTCAACTACAGATCATATTTTTGTGCTAGATCAATTGATAGCTAAATATGTGCAGTTAAGGGCCAAATCTCATCTATATGTTTGCTTTGTCGATCTAAAGACGGCCTTCGATACAGTGAATAGGGAGAGATTACGGCAGAAGTTATTGCAGTATCAGATTGACCTTAGGCTGCTGTACCTAATTAAGGCAGTACACGCACACACATCACTCCAAGTTCAGATGAACAGGCAGGGCAGTCTTACACAACCTATAGAAGTCCTAAGAGGTGTTGGACAAGGTTGCATTTTAGCGCCCCTATTATTTCGTTTATATTTAAGCAACATGAAGGAGGCCCTTACGACTCCTTCTTACCATCCAGTAGAACTAGGAAATCAGATGTTTTCTGCCTTACTATATGCTGATGATACGGCGCTTATAGCTTGTACTCAGATAGGGCTGAGGAAGCTGATAGCAGCTTTTTGTACTTAATGTAGAGATGAACTATTACAAATTAACTATACTAAGACTAAGGTTCTGGTGATAGGTAAAGCTCCGATATATCATAAATGGTTTATGGAGTCCCATAGTATTGAACAGGTTCGACACTATAAATACCTTGCAGTTATCATTTCTGCTGCTCCTTCCTGGCGTCTGCATTATAAATCTGCTCGGGCAGCGACAAGGACCACATGCCAAGGTATTATTGGCTTTTATTGGGCTAAGGGGGAAAACTGTTTAGGCCAGCCCTGAAATTAGTTAAAACCAAATTGGTACCTCAATTGCTATATGGAGCCTCAGTCTAGAGTATAGTTATCAGAGGCGGCTGGTGGGTGTTGAAGGTGGAGGGGCAGTAAGGCCGGTGAGCCTAGGGGCGGAGCGAGGGCAACGGTAGGCAAAGCCACGGCAGCGGTAGGCGACATAACCCAGCAGCAAGGAGTTCCCAGGGTTAACATACAAAACACAGTTTGCATGCACATCAAGCTTAAAATAAATAATTTATAAACCCAAAACACAGTCGCTCATCCTTGTAAAGCACCCAAGTCAAATCCTGAGTCCAGTAGTTCATGATACTGAGAAGGACTGACAATCCCATGCATTCTACATAACCATGCAAGATTATCATTGGTCCCATTTAAAACCACAGATTGAAACCCACCAGTCACCGTTTTTACACCAGATCAAGGATTACAACAAAACACAGTTTGCATGTGGTTTCTGTGTGGTTTTTTTTAAAAAAATGTGATTCATGGGGCTTTAAAATTCCTCCCCGAAACACACACACACACACACACGGAGCAGAGGGCAAGAATACTGCTTCAGAAAGAAGGGACTTGCTGCATGTATGTTGGAGGGACCCCAAGCCCTGTTTCAGAAGTTCCTTCAGAAGGGCACTCTTTCATTTTAGGGTCCCTTTATGCAGAATGGACGGCGCTTCTAGCCGCCCACTCCGCATAAAGGGAGAACACTTCCCTTTTGTCCCTGAAGGCTTCCTTAGGAAGCCTTCGGGGGTGGGTGAGTAGTCACCTGTTGTTTGCACACGCGAACACACAACCGGTGAGAATGTTCGGAGCCATCTCAAAGAACTTTGTTTAGAGAGGCAGAAACCTTCAGAAGGTTTCTGCCTCTCTAAACAAGGTTCTTCAAGATGGCTCCAAACATTCACTGCGACACTGACGCAGCCATTTGGGGTTTTTTTAAAGCCTCTGCCAGCTGGGGGAGTCCTGGGGGGGTGGGGGGAGAAGGGGCATTTCCCCTGCCTTCCTAGGGGGCCCACCACCCCTGATAACTATGAATGATGATCTTGAGGTTGAACAGAATAGAATGTTACATTCCATCTTACATGCACCTAAAGGTACACCTGCGATTCTTCTCAGGGCGGAGGCAGGTATTAACCAAATTAGAGTGGCATTTACCATGGCAAGGTTCAATGTCTTTCCCTCAGCCTTTAATTTATTTATTTATTTACATTTATACCCCGCCCCTCCTGAAACAGCTCGGGGCGGCTTTCTCTCTCTCTCTCTCTCTCTCTCTCTCTCTCTCTCTCTCTCTCTCTCTCTCTCTCTCTATATATATATATATATATATATATATATATATAAAATACAACTATAAAATATTTTTAAAACACTCATAAAATTACAACAATTAAAACACGACTAGGGAACATAAAAATAATTAATACAATAAATAAGGGTGGAGGGGGATTAAAAAAACCCTAACCCCCTCTCCCCCCCTCCCCAAAGGCCTGGGCGAACAGCCAGGTTTTACAAATTCGCCGGAATGTTAAAAAAGGCTTGGGGCTAGGAGAGCTTCCTCCGGGAGGGAGTTCCAAAGGTGCGGGCCGGCCACCAAGAATGCCCTCTCCATTGTGGCCCCCTGTTTAACACGAGGGACCTCGAAGAAGGCACCCCGACAGACCGAAGGAGCCGCTATGGGGCGTGAAGGGCGAGGCGGTCCTTGAGGTACGAGGAGCCCAGACTGTGAAGGGCCTTAAAGGTCAATACCAAAACCTTGAACCTGACTCGGCTCGCTATTGGCAACCAGTGCAGGTGTTACGTGCTCCCAACGGCCCGTCCCCAAAAGGAGCTGGGCCGCCGCATTCTGCACTAGCTGCAGCCTCCGCACCAGGAACAAAGGCATCCCCACATAGAGCACATTGCAGTAGTCCAGGCTCGAGGTGACAAAGGCATGGATGAGGGAGGCCAGGTCCGGGCCGGAGACGTACAGACGCAACCTCCGCACCAGATATAACTGGCGGAAGGCAGCCTTTGCCACCCTCTCTACCTGC
>QEPC01009250.1:3138643-3160344 GCA_003113815.1 Sphenodon punctatus
AGAGGAACGAGCGGAACCATTCAAGAACAGTCCCGTCCAGACCCCCCCAGGTCTCGCAGCCGTCTCAACAGCAGCCCATGGTCCACGGTGTGAAAAGCGGCCGAGAGATCTAGCAGGGTGAGAAATGTTGAATGTCCTGCATCCATCTCCCAGTGGAAATCGTCGACCAAGGCCACCAACACCATCTCGGTGCCATAGCCAGGGCGGAACCCAGATTGAAAAGGGTCCAGGAAACCAATGCCATCTAGATGTGCCTGGAGCTGGATCGCCACCGCCCGCTCAATAACCTTCCCTTTTTAGGAAGGGGACGGAGCTGGCGAGTGCATCCATGTCCGAAGATGGTTTCTTCAGCAGGGGGCGCACCACAGCCTCCTTGAGGCTAGGTGACAACCTCCCCTGCTGCAGGGACACGTTAACCACCCTCGCCAGCACCATCCCTAACGTTTCCCTGGAGACTTTCACCAGCCAGGACGGGCACGGATCAAATTCACAACAGGTGGCTCTCAGAGACCCCAACACATCCACCGCATTGGCTGGTGTCACTTCCTGAAACTCCCCCCCCAAAGTTGGACCAAAAGGGCCTCCGTCACCTCATGCTCTCCCCCTACTGCCCCTAATCCAGCGTCAAAGTCGCTCTGAATCCAAGCAATCTTGTCTGCGAAGTAGGTGACAAACTCCACACAGCGGGCCCGGGACAAGTCCCCGTCCAGGCGGAGGGAGGCCGGACTGACCAGCCCCCGCACCACCCGAAACAGCTCCGCTGGGCATGACTTTGCAGACGCTATGAGGGCAGCAAGGAACTCCTTCCTTGCTGCCCTCACAGCCTCAACATAGGACCACAAATGGGCCCTATGGAGAAGTTGGTCGGAAGTTGACGAGACTGAGGCAGAGGGCGTCTCGGAGCCACCCTGTCAATGGCCTCCTCCAGCAAACTGTTCCAATGCTGGACCAGCTGATTGACCGAATGACCGTCCAGGTCCAAGGTTAACTCCCTCAGGACCTCTTGGAACCGCTGAGGTTCCATCAGCCTCCGAGGGCGGACCATCCTAACTGGCCCATTCCCCTTCTGGAGGGGGTGCCCTGAGAGACTGGCCTGAAGGAGATGAAGACAGACTGAGAGGAACCCCACGTAACGAAGGGTCTGTCAATATTGCAGTTGTAAAGATCTTAAGGTGGTCCCTGATATGATTGCACATATATTATTAGATTACCCAGCCTACTCTAATTGGAGATTATTATATATTGAACCCCATTATTACGGCAAAAAGTTTTTATTTCCCTCAGAAGGTGGTGTTTCTTCTAAGGAATCAGGATCCTATTTCAACAGTTAGTGTTGCCAGATTCCTCTCCCTAGTTCTAAAATCTAAGATGGCTTTGTCAAATGATCAGGGCTTATGATGTATTAGATCAGCTGACTTCTAACTTTATGGGGCTCCTCAAATTGCAAATTGTAAATATGTTTTGGTGGGGTTGGTTATCTTCCTGCTATAAATTATTGTGTTTTGTGTTCTGTTGTGTATTTGTATCTATGTGCCTCTCTCTCTTTGGCTAAATAAATAAATAAATAATACAACTTAGACTCCATGCACCCACACTTTGCCTCAATCCTCTTTTCAGGTTGGGGACAACACTGAAGCTGATGACAGGAGGGTGTGAGCTGGCCCTTCATCCCCTCCATTTCCTCTTTAAGAAAGAGAGAACTTGGGAGTCCTAGCTCCCACTCCTTCTCCCCCTCTATTCAACTTTGTCCCAGACCTGTAACAGAGAACTCAGGACTCCTAGCTTCCAGCCTTTCCACCCCACTCTAATCCAGTAGGCTGCACTCCCTTCACAGGGAACTCAATAGTCCTTGTTCTGAGCCTGTTCTCCTCTCCCCTACACTCAACCTTGTAACAGACAACTCAGGAGTCCTGGGTGCAAGTTGCTCCTCTAACCCCCACTCCCCTCACAGAGAACTCAAATGTCCTGGGAAATACAATGTTTGTCTGTATGTGTCATATGGAGCAGAAGTGTGTGTGTGGAACGACAAAAAAAAAAAAAAACAGAAGGGGAAATGGAATAACAGGCAGGGAGGCTATTGGGAGTCAAAGGATAGGGAGTCAACTATGGTAAGTGAGGAAAGCGATAGGACTCCTTCCGCACATATCCCTTCAGTCTTCCGAATCAGTTATTTCATACCTTATTATTGTAACTACTTCTAATTCCTACCGTCATTCCACCCACTTGCTTAATTCTGCACACTGTATTTTTCCCTGTCATTCCAACCATTCCACTTACTGCATCTGGTGCCTTCCTCATCATTTCACAACCTCTTGCCTTCCCTATAAACTCCCAAAGATGCAACTGTGTTGTATAATTTTACAGTCACTTAATTGGATGTTGGAATGACAATAGTATTTATTTAGAAATTGTCATTGCTGTTGCCTCCATTCCTTCCAATGGTCATTCCATTTTATTAATTTCAATACATACCCTACTTATTTTTAATTAAACATTTGTATATGACTCTACCCAGCTTCACTGTGCTCCGGGAGTCAGTGGAGACTAGTGGGTAAGAGGGACAGTTGCGAGCTATTAGTCACATGTCCCATTCTCCCCAACTGAAATGAAAGGATAGAGGGAAAGGAGGGGGTGAGGGGCCAGATCACTGGAATTCAGCTATCTGAAATTCCTGCATTATCTCTAAGCCTCAACTTTAATGGGCTGTCATTCCACTGTACCTGAAGCTGTCATTCCAGTCCCAAGATCCATCATTAAAGTACTAGGGACATCATTCAACTCCCATTGTCTGTCATTTATAAACCATATTTATAAAATCATGAGTGGTGTGGAACACCTAAATAGAGAACTGTTATTTACCCTCTCTAAGAGTACGCCGTGTGGGGCCAATCGAAGGTACGGTGGCTGCCTCCGTCACCAGGGTAGCCATGCTGGGGCCACCCCGTAGCCATGCCCCCTCAGTGTCCACGGACTCCCCTGCCGACCTTACTTATTTAAAAAAACATCCTGCATGTTCTCACCATATCAGAGTGCCATGATGTCATGACACTTGGAGGGGGTAAGGCCATGTCAAAAAGGTGCAGAGGAATTCCTTAGCTAGTGTGACATCACTGTGACATCATACTGTTCCATAAATGACATGACTGTGTTAGTAGAGGAACCGATCTAAGGAATTCCATTCTTCTTTCAAGTGCTCTCCTGCCCTCACAGAGAGCTGTAATGTCATGGTGCTCTGAGAATTGGGTGGCCTCCTGCAGCTGAGGAACCCAGTCCAACCTCATCCCAGTGGGACTGGTCATTTCCCATCGGGTTCACTTTGGAGGCTCGACCTTCCTCCTTCATGTTAAAACACATGCATTCCCGCAGCCCATCCATCCTTCTGTCTAGAAAACCCCATTACTCCATGATGCTCTCTGGCTATTCTACTGTGCATTAATCTCTCAGTACTCAATAATTTATTAACTACTAATGTGTTGTTAATTACCAATAACCTGTGTGGGTGCCTGGTTGCATCAAACCTTTCAGAGTTCCTACTGTGTGTGTGTGTGTGTGTGTGTGTGTGTGTGTGTATACTCCCTTGACTTCCGTGGCTCCGTCTTTGACTGGTTCTCCTCCTACCTCTCTGACCAGTCCTTCAATGTCTCTCTTGCCAACTCCACCTCCTCCTCCCTTCCACTCTCTGTTGGTGTTCCCCAAGACTTTGTTATTGACCTTCTCCTCTATCTACACCCTGTCCCTAGGCAAACTCATTGCCTCCCATGGCTTCTAATATCACCTCTACGCTGATGACACTCAACTCTCTCTCTCTTCTCCCTCTCTTTCTCCATCTGTTCAAGCTTGCGTCACCAGCTGTCTCTCTGACATCTCTACCTGAATGTCTCAACGCCAGCTCAAACTCAACATGACTAAAACTGAACTTCTTATTTCCCCCCCTCATCCTTCCTCTCCCTCTTCCCTGTCGATCCTCATCGATGGGGTCACCATCCTATTTGTCCCCCAAGCTCATAACTTAGGCTTCATCTTTGACTCACCCCTTTCTTCTAAACCCTACATCGACTCTGTTACCAAATCCTGTAGCTTCTCCCTCCATAACATTGCTAAGATTCACCCTTTTCTCTCTGTCTCCTCTGCCAAAACCCTTGTTCATGCCCTGGTCATCTCTCGCCTCGATTACTGTAACCTCCTTCTCACTGGCCTCCCCCGCGCTCCCCTTTCTCCCCTTATCTCCGTCCAAAGCTCTGCTGCCAGGATCATCCACCTCGCCCGTCGCTTCGACCACATGCAGCCCCTCCTCTCCTCTCTTCACTGGCTCCCCCTTCCAGAACGAATCCTACACAAGCTCCTAGTCTTCACCTATAAAGCTCTTCACAACCTTGCTCCCCCCTACCTCTCTGCGCTAATTTCCCTCCGTTCTCCAGTCCGTGAACTCCGCTCCTCCTCTGTCCCCTCTCTCGCCCTCCCACGCCTCCCCTGCTCCCCTAACCACATTCGTCCCTTCTCCCTTGCTGCCCCCCACGCCTGGAACTCCCTCTCTGCCCACATCCACCTCACCCCCTCCCTTCGTACCTTCAAATCCCTCCTCAAGACCCCCCTCTTCCACTCTGTCCTCTCCGACTCCTCTCTCCCTTCTCCTAACTCCTGCTGATACCCTCCATCCAGTACAATCTGTTACCTAAGGTCTGTATACTGATATCCTCACCACATGGACCAACCAGCCATCATTCTCGATGTAACCAAACCAAGCGTGTGCACCTGGGACCTCGCATCCTCGTGAATGTTACACCCCTTGTCTCTCCCTGTCTTCCTCTTCCTTCGTCTCCCTCCCCCCCTCCCCCAGATTGTAAGCTCTAGAGCAGGGACCGTGTCTATTCAATTACTTTGTAAAGCGCCAGGTACATTGCTGGTGCTATATAAATGTTTGCTAATAAATATATATATATATATATATATATATATATATATATATATATATATATATATATATAACATGATCTCTGTATGCGTGTGTGTGTGTGTGTGTTGTCACTTGCTGTCCAATGGCTGCAGAATTATATCAGTCTTAAAATGGGATAACGCAGGTAAAACAATTGGGATTGGGAACCCCTGATCTAAGCAGGTGCTTGAGGCAGCGGGTTATTGCAGAGACCCTTTAAATACGTAATATGATTCAGAATTTTAGCGGTCCCTTTGTATTTTATTTGTACTTTTCAAGACTCTGTATGAACTTTTTATTATGTATTTTTATGGATTTTATAGTTTTGTTGATGCTGTTGCTGTAAACCACCCGGGTCGCCTGTGGCAAGAGGGGTGGGGTGTTATGTGTAAAAAAAGACTAAAATAAATAATAAATAAATGGCAGCAGATTTAAAACAAACAAAAGGAAGTACTTTTTCACACAGTGGACAAAACATTTGTGGAACTTGGTGCCAGAGGAAGCTGTGAAAGCCAGCAGCATCACTAGCTTCAGTGGGAATTAGATAAATTCTTAGAGGATAGAACCATAAACCCCTGGCTACAAGGAGTTGAGAGTGGTTAGGATGTGATGAGTCACTCTTCTATGACCTGTACATGTACTTCTCTGAGCTACTGGAGCTGGCTACTGTCGGAGACAGGATGCTGGGCTACATGGACTGCTGGTCCAACCCAGTATGACACGTTTTATGTTCTGGAATAGGATGGAATAATAATAATAAATGAATTATTCATTATTCATTAATGTACATAATGAATATGGCGAGGGAATTGGTTGTTTTTTTTAACAAATGTTTTAGTGGATTTTATCAGTTGTCAGCCGCCCTGAGCCATTATGGGAAGGGTGGCATATAAGTTTTAAAAAATAGATAAAATAAAATAAATAAATAAATAAAATGGTGGAATTGCTTTTTAGATTAAATAAGCAAAATATTTTAGATCCATTTCCTATTTCATGAATGAAGGTGGCAGCATTGCCTATTTCATGAATAAAGCAATATTTTGCTTATTTCATGAAAAAAGCAGTTTCACAAATTTACCGTGACGTGTACCCTCATCTTGCTGCCACTTGGCACATTCCCTTTGCGCTGGAATGTTGAGGAAACGTACTGAAGGAGCCTCTAATGGTTGAGAAATTGAAGATGTGAATGGAGCGCCTACAGCAGAGATTCCCAAACTGTAGACTAGGAGTATTTTCAGATGTGACGGGCCTCCCTTTTACCATGGCCCGGGATCCGTTTCGGATCCTGGTCCGGAATCAGGCCGTCCGTCCTTTAGACGTGCTTACCTGATTCTGCTCAGGGATCGGGGAGGGGGCGGGGCTGTGTGCCGGGACATGCGGCCGCACAGCCCCACCCCCTCACACTCACCCGACCGCCCGTCCTCCAGGAGACGGGTGGGCGCAGTGGCCAATTTGGTTGCTGCGCCTGATCCCAGATCATGGCTGGGACCACAATCCGGGATCGGTGGAAGGTAACAGACATTAGTTTCCGCCAATCCCGAGTCATGGTTAATATGATTCCCACCAGAGGTTCACTGGGGTGAACCTCTGGCAGGAATCCTTTACACGTTACGGGCCTCTCCTCCACCACAGGGGATTGACTGTGGTAAGAGGGAGGCCCGTAACGTCTGAAAATACCCTAGGACTCCCAAGGAGGGTCCTGCCCTCTGCCGAGGGAGTCACAAACCTTATTGGTATTCAGTACACTTTGCCCATCCATGCTGTTGTGTGAGGCCATGGGATTATACTTAAGTCTCAAAATGGGGCCGCAGAGGCAGAAAACATGGGAACCACACTGACGTAGAGTCTGCCACAAATATAGATGGGCCACTCTGTTTGTTTGCCTGATGGTCCTTCCTCATTCATGGCAGCTTCATACTTGGATAAATATTGTCATGCCATTTTCGTAAATTCTTTCTATGCCAGAAGAGTGTCAAAATACCATGAGGCTCTATGAAAAGGCTTAGAAGCAAAATGTAAGGGTTGCAGCATTTCTGATATACGAAAAGTATATTGAAACGGTTTGATTAACTGGAGATGGTACTTTGTAATTATGTAATGACATAGTGGGAGTGTGGAGCTTGTCATTAATATTGTCAGTCCTCTTTTTTTAAAAAAAGTGCGGTTTGGCATTGGAGATGATGGATCATTGCACAATAAACTGAGACTAGGTCTATCTTTAGTGTATTGTTAAATTTGTTATGTCAGGACATTCTACCTTGCAACCCTAGAGGATCCTACAAAAGACATTTGCAGACAGGAACTGGAAATAAACCCAGCCTTAGTGTAATTGTAGCCAAACGGTTCCACAGAAAGAGTTTCTGTGTGTGGAATCTGAATGTCCAGCTGTTCTTAGAAGGATTACCAGGGTTTAATGGAGAGCACAGATGGAACCAATACTATTGTCCAGAGTATTCTAGGGCATAGGCTAAAATGTGAGGGATGATCAGTGAAGGACTGATTGGAAAGTGGGGGGGGGGGGGAGGAAGAAAGAGAGAGAAAAAATCCCCTTGTTCTGCAAAAAAAGCAAAGGATTTGATGCTGTCCAATAGTGACTGTGTAGAGGAAATAGTTCCCAAAGCTTCCTTTCATGGTTAATAGGCATTGTAGAGATGGCACAGGTCATGTGTGGTGTGCAGCTGTTTAGAGGTTCTTACTGAACATTAGAGACTTAGTGAGGCCCATTCTTCTCCCCACTAAGGCTGTTTTACTGGATATGGACTACTGCAATTGTATAAGCTCTCCATTGTTTGACTACTAATTTGGAGGGCTACCATAAGCCAACCACACGACTCATGAATGAATGAGTCATCTTGAAAAACAAGGCTCGGAACACGCAGCTCTGACTTTTATTTTTAAAGGGGACTGATTGTCTTAAACTTCTTAAAAACATAGTTTGGTTGGGGATCCAGCAATAAATCCTGTCTTAGAAGGCAAGCAACATAGCAACAAAAGAAAAAAACAGAACAAAAGGGTTAATTGTCTTCCATTTGCCTTGCCGTGTGTTAGTCAGATTGTTACAGAACTTTAAACCGTTGCTGACATGTTATCCCACACCTAACAAGTAGCAAGGCTGCTCAGTACATCAGCAATTTATGTCTCAAATCATCTTGTTCCAGGTGCCAAACAGCCTCTTGACTGTTTTATCCTGAATTGTGTGGCTGTAGTAATGCGGCTGTTTTTCATTAACAGCGGCCACAAGCATGGACAACTTGCGGCTACTTGCATAACATTCCTATAACTTCATTTTGTGCATGCCGGGAATAAGATAACTGTATTTGAAATCTATAATGCAAGTTGCAATAGCACGTTGTGTTGTCCTCTTCTGCAGAATTCCTAGCTGGTGCAACTTAACAGCTGCTTAAGCAAATCTGTCCGCAGTGGTCTTTTTTATAACATTACCCTTTTAGTACAAGGTGGACAGTACTGTCAACTTAAAATATTCCAAAATCATTATTTTAAGCCAACATGAGATTGACTTAAAAATATGCAAATATATGGTTTTCACATGTGGAAAAACATTCCAATATTACCATTTAGAGTAGATATTTTAAACTGTTTCAAAAACAAAATTTGGGATCTCGATTATTTCAGGGGCCCATTATTTATGTAAAACTATCGGTGGGTCTAGTGTTGCTCTCAATGATGTTATCTGGCAAAATTGGCTTCAATGGGATGAGAATCAAGAACAAAAGATGTTTAAGGAAGGGGGGGGCAGGGAGAAACTGCATTCTAGCTCAGAAACTGCAAGCTCCTGCACACTGGAGTAATTACACCAAGCAGTAGTCCCACTGAAATCAAAGGGGATTGCTTACTTGAGTAAAGTGAGTGCATGCACAAAGCACCCAGCCTCTAAGAAACTTGTAATGTTAGGTTAAAGCATCATCTTTAGTCCACTCCCTTATACTTAAAGGTATTTCAGCATAAAGTCAGAGATGGAGACGAAGGCAACCACACTAAGACCCACACGAGGGCTATTCTGTGCATACGCAGCACTGTTTGCGCATGCGCAGGATGGCCGCCCTTTTCCAAAATGGCAGCGACACTTCCAGGTCATTATGGGAAAGGGCCGTGCATGCACAGAACGGCCCTGCTGACCATTTTGCGCATACACGTGATTTCTTCTCTCTTTTCCCCTGAGATATGAAACTGCCTCCTCGCTTCCCCCGGGCGGGGAGAACAGTCCCGCAGCAGTAGCTGGAGTAGCCCTGGACTCAGAGAGACAGCCAGGTGAGTCAGCCAGGGTTTGGACCCAGAGGAGGACTGTTTGCAAGATTCTCACTATTCTCAGTGAAAATCCAGGAAATTCTCGGCTTGTTCTCGTTTGCAGGAATGAGCTGAGAACCCTGATTCTCGTCGAGAAAAGCGAGAATATGAGAATTGAGTTTCAGCCCCAAAACACACTCTCTCCACAGCATAAATTCAGGCATTCAGCTTGCTCATCTTCCGGAAGCAATACAAGACTGTTTTATTTAGCCAGACATTTAGAAAGCAGGGATAAGGTTTGGGATTATTTATTTATTTCATTATTTTACAATCCCGCACCCTTCTCACAGAGCAGCTCAGGGTGGCTTACAAAATATATAACAATAATAATAATAATAATAATAATAATAATAAAACAAACACAAAATATAAAATTTAAAATTCATTAAAAATATAGAAAAAGGGCAGACCCCACCCACCTCCCGAACCCACCCTACCCGTCTCCCTCTCCAAAGGCCCGGCGGGACAGCCAGGTCTTACACAGTCTTTGGAAAGAGGGGAGGTCCTGGGCCAAGCGGGCCTCCGTCGGGAGGGAATTCCACAGCCTGGGAGTGGTCACTGAGAATGCCCTCCCCATTGTTGCGACCCAGGAAACCCAGGGGACTTTGAGTCGGGCGTCCCCGGCCAACCTCACGGGCTGCAATACGATCCGGGGCCTGAGGCAGTTGCTCAGGTAAGCCAGGCCCAGGCCATTTAGGGCTTTGTAGGTCATTACCAACACATTGAATTGGGCCTGGAAAATAACAGGCAGCCAGTGCAAAGAATGGCGCACTGGTGTAATGTGCTCGCGGTGACCCGTCCCTGTTAAGAGCTGGGCTGCCGCATTCTGCACCAGCTGCAACCTCCAGACCGTCCCACGTAGAGTGTGTTACAGTTGTCTAATCAATAAGGGATTTTCATTTTTTCACTGGTTTTATTTCTATGATTTTATGTGTTGAAACCCACCCTGAGAGTGGGATAATAAATTTGAATAAATTAATTAAATACAGTGTAATGTGCAAACTTTAATTACCTGAAAAAAAGAGGATTGCTTAAGGATAAGGGTGTAACCAGTGTTCCAGGTCAGGGTTCCTACCCACTGGAAGGAATTCCTTCCTCTAAACCTCTGCATGTCCTGATTCCATGTAGCAGAGGTGCCTAAAAGTTTTAATTCTCAGGTGCCACAGGGCAAAATCTTCATATGGCCAGGATCCACAAGACACACATGCATTCACACATATGCATGCAGCTCTTTGAAGCATCTTCTCTCCCCTTCCTTCCTTGCCTCTCCTGCTTTGTGATTGGCTATTGGAGCCAGTGCTCTGCGGTCCTGACCTGACTACTGAGATTCTGAGAAGCAGCTGTGGTTCAGCTGCCAAGATTCAGGCACAATTATGAAGTAAGACACAGGACTATTAAGGCTTGGGATAGGCCCCGGCCAAGAGCCATACATATCTGAACTGCTTGTGAGGTATATGTGACTTCATTGCCATATAACAGGCCACCCATTGCTCCTCTTAATCCCTGAATGCCCCTTACACTATGCACTTTCTTTCTCTCCTGCTTCCCTGGCTTTGTTCACCCCCCTCTAACTCTTAACTCACTTTCAGCTCTGGGCTCCTCCAAGCGTCTTTCCTCTGCAAACATCAGTGGCCATCTGAGCCGCTCCTGTTGAGGGCAGCTGAGCTGGGATTTTTTCTCAAAATGGCAGCTCCTGAAGCGCAGCCAGAGTTGAAGCATAGAGTTTCAGCAACAATGGGTATTTTCAGACGTTATGAGATCACGCTCAACCACGGGGAATCCCACGACATGATCATGATCCCGGAACGTCTGTTGGGGGGAACAGAAGTTCCCCCCGCAGATGTTCCCCCCCGTGATGAAGGAGACCGTCCCCAGACCACGGCCCGGAATCTGCAGCGGGATTCCAGGCCCTGGTCAATGCGGGGGTGGGGGGGCGACCGGATATTTTGGCCGCGGCGCCCGGGGCAGCGTGGGGGGACAGGGCTGTGCGGCCACACGTTGCGTTGCGCTGCGCAGCCCCCCCCGGATTCCCCGCCGGGATTGGCCACTGCGTCTGTTCGCCATTATGCGGTGGCCCCGGTAGGGAATCAGAGGGGTGATTCCGTGCTGGGGCGAATTGGCCCCGGCACGTCTGAAATCACCCAATAACTCCAAATTTGAGGGTTTCCCTGACTCTCCTGAAGAAGATCCAGGATGACAGATCTCAATCCTGCCCCCTTTCCTACTTCCTTAGCCTCCCGTCAGGCCCTTAGCTTACAGTAAATTCTAAAATTCCTTTGGTTTTATGCTTAGGTGGATAAATAAATATCAGTATTTTTTGAAGTTGAGATTTCTATCATACTCACATCCCTGCTTCTTGGACTCATGCACCAAACATGCATACACAACTACCTTTCTCCTTAGTGTGCAAATGCATAATTAATGTGATCAGCAGATAGAGATGAATAAGCCAATAAAGCAAGCCTCTAGTAATCTTTATTTTCATTAGCTGAAAGTATTCAAAAGTACCCCCAAAGAAGTGAGTGACACTGGAAAGTTGTAGCCGATAAGAATCAAGCAACTGCCTTTATATAAAACAATAGATCTTGTGAATATTCTGCTTCCTCTCCAGGCAGCAAGCTAGTATGGTTAACCAAAATTGTTGAGTATCAATTGTTCTGTGGTTCAGAACAAAATGCTGAATTAAACTGTTCCCAGCACAATAATTGTGTGATTACAGCATTTATGTTGCTGGCCAAAGGAACAGTCATTAGGTTTGGAAGACTTACCAAAACCGCAGGGACAAAAAAAAATGCAAATCACATGTAAATTCTCGTCTAATACCTATAGTGGCTTAGAAATTGAACTATAAGTACAGTATCCTTATATTTAAAGAACAGCAAGCTGGCAAAAAAATATTGTATTTTCAAAAACTACTTCAGATTAGAAAGAAAATATCAAAAGAGTATTCCTTTGCGTTATGTTCAAACTTTTCCCTCCTCTTGCCTGTGTATTACCGGCATTTGATTTTGTGTCTGTGTATGCTCACTCTTTTGTTTTCCAACACTGCATACCAATCAGATATTGTCTGTAAGGCGGGATGGTCTCCCACACTTAACTAGATCCTGGACTGAGCAAATTCAAAGAAAACTATGGGAAGGAGGAAGGCTGCAAATGTTTATGTCATTGCCCTAATCCAAGAGTAAAATTAAAAATTGATTTATGAGGATAATCTCTCTTGTTAGGTAGATAATTTCCTTTTCCAAGTGCTGGCTGGCCCTACTTGGAACTGCCAGGGAAACAACCCACCCCCCCTTTTTTTTTTTTTGGTCTCTTGCTTTGTGCTTTTGTTCTACTGTTCCTTCTCCATATGTTGCCAATATGAAAAGAGGAGGAGGAAGTGTGGGAAATAATGGGCACATTTTTTGGGAGGGCCATTGCTAATTTTTGTGCCTGCAATTAAACGCAGTCCCAAATGATAGGTTTTGGGGGCATCTTGCTACCTGATTTCTCAGAGCCAACCAAGTCCTATCATTTGCATCTGCAATTAATGGCGCCCCCAATTTCTTACTGCCATAAAACTGTGAGCACAAAATGAAAGGCTGGGGCTGAAGCCCACGTCTGTTTGGCCCAAAATGTGAAACAGAATAAGTTGGGATAACTTTTTTTTTTTTTTTTTGGCCAGCCATACACAAGAGGGACTGTGGTATCACATAAAACCTTTCCATGAGGACATGAGTGGAGGAGCTAACACACATTTTAAAAGTCTTTCTCCTGCAATTACATTCAGTTTTGCTTTTATAATTGAATTGTTAATGGTTAAACTAAACTCTATTAAAGAACAGTCCCCCTGGCAGAGGTGACAATCAGACGCAAGCCCGAACAGCTGAACAACTGAAAAGAGGTCTTTATTGTGCATTTCCCTGGACAGTAATTAGAGGCCATCCAGCACCAGAAATGTCTTTTCCTCAGAGGTTTCAACTAACACTTGGTCTTGGTTTTCCTGGCCATTTGTCCATCACATTTAAGTGCTGGGTTTTTAAGATCATGTAGAAGCAGTAAAAGTCAATGTAAAATCATAATAAAAAAAAAGCATCTTCAGGAAAGAATTACATTAAGCTGTTGTAGCAACTAAAGCTCTGAAACTGATGTCATTGCAAGTCAACCATTTACTGAAACGTGTATCTGATTTAATAATTTTTTTAAAAGTGGGAAGAGGTGGCATTTAGAAGGCTTAATCAGTGGATTTAAGCCTCAGATTTTCTGAGCAGACCCAATTCTGCCAAAGTCTATCCTGATTAGCCCATGAAGAATGTTTCTGTCCCTGCAATGAATTAGACTGACTGTAAAACATTTGATCAACTACACCTCTCAAGCATTTTATTTTTATTTTTATTTTTTTAAAGACCTACGGAGAAGGTATAGACTTTTAGTGTAAGATTAACTTCTCTTTTGCTTCCTTAAACAAACTTTTCTTTTTCTGGGTGGATGAATGGCTAGGGATATAATTTTAAATGAGTGGCTTTGATTAGACTTTCCTGTTTGCTTATGCCACTGCAGCATCCAGAAATTGTACAGGGTTTTGAATTGCTGCCCACTGCATGGTATTGGATAACCTCTCCTTCTTGTCCACCGCCTACGCATCAATTAAAGCAAACACAGCAATCTTAACAAGATCCTACTTGTCAAAGAGACATGGAAAGACCACCAAAAAAAACCCCCTACAGTTTTAAAAATATCAAGATTCTTTTTTGAAGGATCAAATTGTATTATTGGGCAGAAATGCAGAAAAAAGACAACCTTTCTCCCCCAGCCCCAAATAAATTTAAAGTATTAGCAGACAAAGAAGCAATAATTGTTTATAGGGTAAAGTTTTTATCAGCAGACATCATCAATCATCATCATAGCTACATTTATTGGCATTATTGATAGAATTTTGCATCCTAAAACAACGATGACCATTTCAGATAGAATGCATGTCGGGCAATGTGGGACTGTTTTTTTGTTTTTTTTTAAAGGGCCAATTTGTGGTTTGGATACCAAAGCAGTGCGGAGGCGTTACAGTGCACAAGGTCCGAGCACTAGCAATCTCCATCGTAGACATCAGAGTGAGAATGGGAAAAGGTTCTTCCAAGCTACCACTTGCTCCCTTGGCCCCAACCTGAGTGAGGGTGAAAGGATACATTACATAGAGTGTTGGTTCTACCCTCCTACAATGCTCTAGCTCTTTGGGCAGCCTGCGCGTCACCTGAATGGCCAATATATATTAAAATGTCACTTTGCTAAGAGGTTAACTAGCATCAGCTTAATGTGCAAGTGTGGAAAATGAAGCAGTCTAGCAAAAAACCCCACAACATAATATTTTACATAGAAGCTTATGGCGAACTTCTAAAGGTTCGTTGTGCTGGTTTTAAATCAGCAAAAGCTGATAATCACTTCTTTCCTTTGTTACACATCTTCTGTTTATTTTTTTGGTAAAATATCATGATTATTTGTATAGCATTTTCAGTGTCCCACGTGCTTAGCAATTCTTATCTAGTTCCCTGTCACAACAACTCTGTGAGGTAGGGAATTATTATTCCCACTTTACAGATGAGGAACTGAGGATTTGATAAAGTGACTTCCCCAAGATCACCCCATGAAATAGCTAAGCTAGAATTTGAACCCTGGTCTCCAGATCTAAACCCAACATCATATCCTCAGGTGGATGGAGGCATCTGGGACAATGTCTGTTTACATATGTAATAGCAGAGCAACGTCATCACAGCCTGACCCAGGTTGGGAACACACCCGCAACACAGTCCAGACCCAGTCTGCTGGCACAACAAACGTGCTGGCAGTCAGGCTGCCGGGAAGGGTGGAAACATAGACGTGCGGCCACCCCACGCTGTGCCTGGCCCCTCCCCGCCCTCCTGTGATGACTGCCATACTAGAACAGGAGGTCAACACACATATTAGCCTGCTTAGGCCTGGATGTGTGGGCCATTGCCCAGGTGTGTTGACAGTGATCTTGGGCTGCAATCCCAGATGCCAGCCTCTGCCTCCTTCTCCCACCACGTCTTCTGCTCACGGGAGTGCCACCGCCACACCACCATAAAGTGTGAATTTGATATGAGTAACTAAGGAGGGCCAGACCCCTTCAGTGACGGGGCCCCAACCCTTCCAAGTCACAAGGTCGGCCAACAATCGTTGATTGAGTCTTGTCTGAATTCAGTTGGCTCACCCTCATCTAGTCCCCAACAGCAACCAGGCATTGGGTAAGCACTGAGACTGCAGTTCCTGGATCTGATGAAAAAGAGAGGTAGACTTGGGTGTCGTCAGCATACTAATGGCACTTCTCTTTAAACCTCCAAATGATCTCACCTAGTGTTTTCAGATACACAAGAGACAGGATGGAACCCTGCAGGATACTACAGGGAAGGTCCTGTGGGGACTATGAGCAATCTCCCGTCACCACCCACTGGAACTTCCCCAACAGGAACAAATGGAATGACTCAAGAGCAATCCTGCGCGCCCCTGTGAACTCTCACAGTTGTGTCAACAACACGACTGATCTAACAAGATCAACAGGGCACAGTTCCCTTTGTCACTCTCCAGGCATAGATTATCAACAAGGCCGCCACAAGCTCAGTCTCCATGCTATACCTTGGATGAAAACCTGACTGGAATGGGTCCAGGAATCCAATAGCATCGAGATGAGCCTGAAACTGCTGGGCAACCACCCGTTCAATAACCTTCCCTAAAAAGGGACGGTTCAGACAGCATGGTAGCTAGTTGGGGAGTCACCATCCAAAGATGGTTTCTTGAGCAGAGGCTGGACAACCACCATTTTAAGGGTGTCCCAACAACCTACCCTCCCAAAGGGAGCCATTGACAACCCCAGCCAACAACAGCCCCAACATCTTGGTTGGCTTTCTCCAGGCAGGATGGGCAAGGAACTAATTCACAACTGATTGCCCGCATTGCTCCAGGCACATCCTCCACATTGGTGTGTGACGCTAACTGAAATTGAGACAAACAAGACAAGGCTGAACTTCCATAACCCCAATCTCTGACTCTTCAGGTAAAATAGCAGCGTACATGTTGTGGTGAATATGAACGATTTTGTCTGCAAAGTAATTAGTAAAAATGTCACAATGGGCAATAGATGACTCTGGTTCATGGGAGAGACCGACTGGAATAATTAGGCCATTCACCAGCTGTAACTGCTTCACAGAATGAGACTTTGCAGATGCTATGATAGCATAGCAGAAAGCTTTTTTTGCCACCAATACAGTCACAGCATAGTCCTTCAAAAATTATCTATGCTGCAATCAGTTGGCTTCAGCGTGAGTCAGATACCACCAGCGCTCTAACCGCCTACCCTTCCGCTTCACCAGGGGGACCTATGCTGTCACAGCCATGGGAGCAGACACCTGGGTGCATTTGTGTTGATGGTCATAGTCAAGATGTCATTCCACAAGATGACCAAGTCATCAACAGAGTAGCATATCTACGTCAGTAGGTAAATCCCCCAGAGAGTTCTGGGAACCAATTGGATCCATTAGTTTCCAAGGGCAGACCAACTTAATAGGTGTAAAACAGCTTGACCTCTCTTTGACCAACTCTATCGAGTAACAGTGCCTCAGCACTTTTGCTGGAGCAGTCCATCTCTACATTGCCCCTTGCGTGAAACCAGCCCTCCAGTCATGCCTGAACTATCAACTAATGTCAGCGCAGCCATAAATCAACAATGTTTTAGGCCTGAAACGAGAAATCTTAGTGAGTGCTCATTCCGTTGGAATCGGGGCATTCGCCAAGATTCACACAATACACAAACTTACCGGCTTTTCCACTGTTTTCACCATTTTCTGTTCTTTTTTGTAAGTTGAACAGGGGTGCTACATTCTGTTCCCAAACCCCATATGTGCCCTGTGCACACCCCTAGGGGTGACAAAGTAGTGACGAACACTCACAAGCTCTCCCAAAAGGTTGGTATTTCCCTTCGGAATGAGACCACTTGCTTTCATCTCATCCGTAGTTAAGATTTGTAGGTTCCAAGCCTGAATGCGCTGAAGCCATTTCACTGTGATAAGAAAAATAATTTGGATTTCATGTGTCTTCTTTGTTTTCATACCTATTGCTGAGAAACTAAATGGTCCCCACCCCACACGCTGTTTATCTGAGTCCTATAAATACAATGGCGTGCATGCTTCCTGCTGACTCTGCAAGCACCACACCACAGCTGTTCTGACATCCATCCACAATACTGTTGTGCAAACAAAATTGGTAAAATGTAAGCACTGTGGAAGAACTCGCTTAGAAACCTAAAGTCCGCATTAATTTCATCTCCATTTGTAACACAGGCGGGAAAATCCCCCTGGGTGTTTACAGAAGGGAAGTGACAAAATCAGCGGGAAAACAAGATTATCATTTGAGCTTCTAAGAAAACAAGACTACCCATAGAGCTTCTAAGAGCCTGTTATCAACAATCCTTGAAGGTGCCTCTAATTCTTTGCAGCTAGTGAGGAACCTAATAGGCACTTATTCACAAATATTACCCGTGAATCCAAATATTATCCATCTGAATAATAGCCAGATCTGAAAGAGATATTTGGATATCTGCTTATTCAGTTTGGTTATTAGATTTGATTATTCAGTTACCTTGCTCCAGCAGTATTCAGCTCTATTGCACGTGTGGAATAATGAGCCAAATAAATTGAAAAACCAAACTGAATAAACAAAAAAGCTGGAAATCCAAATATCCAAAGCAGGTATCCAAACAACCGAGCCAAATATCTGCTCCATTGGGTATGGTTTGAAGCAGCCAGTTTTGATGGATAATATATTCACTTTGAATATTCATTTCACTTCTGCTTGCAACATTTACAGGCACAACCCCAAATGCTTCAGTAGTTTCACCATTGAAATTAAGGCCGCTTGCACAAGTGACGTGTTCTCCCATGATCCCATTTCTCCTGTGAAGTCATGGCTCGCGGGAGACGTGATTAGGTACCCTTTTCAACGTTAAGTGTTTACTGCGTTCTGTTGTTCCTCATAACTTTGGGTGACATCACACATTCCAGAGTTGGCTTTGATGGGTCCACGCACATGCACAAATCTTGCATGAGTTTCAATAACAAAGCTTGGCCATCTTCCAAATCTTGTGTGATTGCAAGTTCACAGGAGCATAAGAGTATCTGCATTCAGGAACCTCCCACTGTTTGGGGGTTCTGCCATGGCGTCCGAAGTCGGCAGACAATTGGGCCTTTGCTGTGGCGGGCCCCTCGGTATGGAACTCGCTCCCTCTGGATGTTCATCTCAGTTCCTCCCTCCATACCTTTAAAAAGGACCTTAAAACGTATTTGTTTTCCAGTTGCTTTTAGGATCCACTGTGGGTGTCCTCAATATACTTCACCCTCCCTTTTTGCCTGCCCAATTAAAAAAATAAATTAAATGGTTTAAAATTGTTTGTTTAGATGGTTTTACCTTTTTTGTGCAGTGCTCTGGCAGCCATGTAAGGCAGGGGGAACTATAAAAAATAAAATTATATTATTAATAATAATTATTATTATTATGTTTCAGCCTGCTAATGTGTGTTTACAGTGACTGGAGCTCTCATTAATGAATGCGGAAAAGGGTCCATGCACTAAACTTGCGGGAAAAATAAACACCACGTGAAAAATCGTCATGTCTGCGAGCAGTCTGCTTCATAGCTCATCCAGCCAGAGAAGCTGTTCACATATGCAACCCACAAAACTATCCCATATGATGTCCATTAAATAAAAAAAAATCAGGGAATCTAACACTTGGTATTCCTTCCCCCGACAACCCCCTTTGCGACAAATGTTTCACTACGTGCCGCGTGTGCGTGGTTTGCTGCTTCAGTGCTCAACCAAGTTTATCAGGTAGGCAGAGCATTAAACAGGCATCTGGAAAGTGTGTGTTTCGTCATAGGCTGTGAGGCAACCTCAGCTGTTATTGAAAGACCGTAGAGTTTCCAATTTCAAGGGAGTAACATTGCACACTCACTTTTGCTGGTATTATGGCCATGTTTGGGAGCACGTTGTTATCAGCTGATATACAAGGAGAGGGTTGTGTGTGATATTTAAAAGCTGAATCAGTATTTTTAGGCTCAGATGTTAAGATGTAGAGACCAAACCACGTTGTGAAAGGTTACTGTAGGGCAGGGACGGAGAACCTTTCTTCCCCCTCCCCCTCCATAGGCCATTTTTGTATTTGGTAAAATGGGCACATAGCTTACAGGGGCCCTGGTGGAGAAGATGGAATGAGGCTTCCCCACCCCCTCCTCTAAGCAGCAGGGGATGCATCTGCACCAGGGAGCATGGACCCACAGGCTTGTTGGCCTTGTTACCATTGCACTGCCTGTCCCTATAGCTACGCTCTTGTAGTAAAAGCTCACGGCTCTTACAGGGGCTAAAGGATTTGGGGCGGGGGGGGAGGGGATCCTTAGGGGGCATACATAGGGTATGGGAAGGGAGCAGAGAGGCTGAAGGGACATACTTGGAGGCAGAAGGTGGAGATGAGGGTGTGAGCTGGGACCAGGAGGTGTTTCGGTGTTTGTAAGTAAAGGTAGGGGCTGGGTCCCTGAGCCTTATCCATGAGTTGAAATGGGGACATATAGCAAAAGGTTGTCAGCTGTATTGGGCATGCGTTTGGGATGGACATTGAGTCAAACAGAGCTATGGGAGGAGAGGAGCCAATCTCAAATACCTTGCTTCAGTGCTGCAAGGAAAATTTATTGTTTTTGTTGGAATATTGTTCACAATGAAATGAGTCACTTTGCCCCAGAGGCTGGGCATCATCTGCTAAGAGGCTATTTTGTCCTAACCAAAAAACCACCCATGTAGCAAATGGCTTGAATCGGTTCCCTATATAAAGCAGGAAGAGTAAATCTTATAAAGCTCTACACCCGAGCTGTACATACCCACAATAAACGGGGAACTTTGGAATTTGTGTTTCAGTCCTTTGCTGTGGCTGGCAAGTTGTTACCTGGAATATGGGAGCCCTGCCTTTAAAGCAGTACTCTGGCTGCGTGCCTGCTTGACATAGAACGTCATTGATTCCAAGACCTTACTAAGACATCAAAACAGTGGTGCAGACGAGATGACTACCTGCACTACTTATAGTGGTGAATTTATTTGTTTATTTATTTATTTGGAAGGAGGAAGAAAATGTCTGTCCCTGGGCAATCTCCAAATTATAATAACTATCAGGAGACTTTAATGGAAGGAAGCAAAACACCCCATATCTGCCTTCTATGGACTTTCTTGCACCTTATTGTGAAGCAGAGATTAAACAAATAATTGACTTTTTATTTGCAAATATTCTCATTTTCAGATAATAGGAATTTTGCCATTGATCTCAATGGGTGGAGGACTGTAAAGGCTCTAAGTTTTCTATGTGTAGCAGTTTCCCATTTGTAAAATGGGGACAGTAGTACTTCTTCACAGGGGCATTGCAAGGATTAAGTTAAGGACTGTGAGAGTGTTTGATACTAGGAGACAATATGACCCCTAGAGCTACCAACCGGTCTCCCTCCTTCCCTTCGCCTTTAAGCTTCTAGAACGTGTTGTCTATTCCCGCTGACTTGAACTCTTCTCTGCCAACTACTCCCTGGACCCTCTCCAGTCCAGCTTCCGCCCCCTTCACTCCACTGAGACTGCCCTTGCCAAGATCACCAACGATCTATTTGTTGCTAAATCTAAGCGTCTCTACTCCATTCTTGTTCTCTGCTGCTGCCTTTGACACTGTCGACCACTCGCTCCTACTGAACTCTCTTCGCTCCCTGGGCTTCTGCGGCTCTGTCCTTGACTGGTTCTCCTCCACTCTGACCTCTCCTTCAATGTGTCTCTTCCCAATTCCACCTCCTCCCTCCCCCTCTCGGTAGGGGTTCCCCAAGGCTCGGTCCTGAGCCCTCTCCTCTTCTCTATCTACACCCTGTCCCTTGGTAAACTCATTGCCTCCCACGGCTTCCAATACCACCTCTACGCTGATGATACTCAACTCTATCTCTCCACCCCCTCTCTTTCCCCTTCTGTCCAAGCTCGCCTGATCAACTGTCTCTCTGATATCTCCGCCTGGATGTCCCAACGTCAGCTCAAGCTCAGCATGGCTAAGACTGAACTCCTTATCTTTCCTCCCTTCCCCTCCTCCCCCTCTTCTCTGTCCATCCTCATTGATGGAGTCACCTTCTGCCTGTTCCCCAAGCTCGTAGGCTGGGCTTTGTCTTCGATACTCACCTTTCCTTAAAACCTTACATAGATGCCGTCACCAAGTCCTGTCGCTTTGCCCTCCATAACATTGCTCGGATTTGCCCCTTTCTCTCTGTCTCCTCAGCCAAAACCCTTGTTCACGCCATGGTCATCTCCTGCCTTGACTACTACAACTACAACCTCCTCCTTACTGGCCTCCCCCACTCTCATCTGTCCCCCCTTATTTCCATCCAAAACTCCGCTGCTAGGGTCATCCACTCAGCCTGTCG
>QEPC01009250.1:3160446-3178448 GCA_003113815.1 Sphenodon punctatus
CCCCCCCCACCTCTCGGCCCTCATCTCCTTACACACTCCTGCACGCACTCTCCATTCCTCCTCTGTCACCTCCCTCGCTCTCCCTCATCTCCCCTGCTCCCCTAACCACCTTTGTCCCTTCACCCTAACTGCCCCCCATGCCTGGAACTCCCTCCCTGCCCACATTCACCTCGCCCCCTCCTTCCGTTCCTTCAAATCTCTCCTTAAAACCCACCTCTTCCTCGCCACCTTCCCCGACGCCTGCTAGTACTCCCCTCTCAACATTCACTGTCCGCCTAACTGCAACCAAGCCAAGCACGTGCACCTGAGACTCCGCATCCACTTGAATGTTTTTATCCCTTGTCTTTCCATATGTTCCCTATCCTTGTCTCCCCCCTCCTAGTCTGTTAGTAAGCCATAGGCAGGTACCGTGTCTTTCTCATTGCTATGTAAAGCACCAGGTACACTGCTGGTACTATTCAAATGCTTATTATAATAATAATAATAATTAATATAGAAAGATTATCTAAGAGGGTATGGCAGTAGTTTGTAGAGCTCTTGGTCCTACAGTGTACTATCAACCTGCAGAACATTTCATGGACCTCCAGAGATGGCTTTGTCTGGGGGCATATTCAGTGCAGCAGAAGATAGACAGAGGGCTCTTCACTAGCATTGCAGTCATCATAAGGGAATGATCATAATGCACATGCGCTAGGCACAAGAAAGCAACAGCCAGCACGTACATTTGACATTGTAACAGGGTTACTGGGTCCTGGGGTAAGTATCATCAGGATCCATCCCCAAAGATCCAGGCCCACATGGGACCTTTGCCAAAGTGTCCTTTATTCACAATGTCTGCTCATAGTCCGTCAGCAGTATATACACAGATACAGGGTGAAAACAGACGTGTTAGTGGTCTGCGTTGGCCCGCTTAGGTCTGTGACTCACCTGTACCTTCGATCCGTTGTCAGCAGATGTTGTCCCGCATATGCCCTAGGGAGGGGAGGTAGCTGCTGCAGGACACGCCCTCCAGAAAATTTTACAGATGCATCCTGGGCCAGTGCCCACCAGCCCGGGCCAATGCAAGTCCACACATCTGTTAGGCCCCGCCCAGCTCTGCCACAGGGCGAGGGCTACCAGGACTGCAGAGCCTCAGGAAAAAAAACCAGAGCAGTCAACAGAATGACCATGCCATAACGCCCATCCCCACAAGATGGGCCCGGAACCCTTAAAGAGAACCATCCATATGTTCGGGAGTAGAAGGCACTTGGGGACTGGGCACCCTGCCAGGAGAAAAGGCACCAAGATAAAATCAGCAGCACCATAATCCCCCAAACACCAAGGCACCAGAGTTCCCCAGGGCTTTCAAGCCCCACTGAGACAATCTCAGAGGGGCACGTGACCACCACCAGCCCAGCGCCCATGCTCATTTCACTTGCCCCCGCTCCTGGAGCCCTCCTCCCTGTCATTGCACCCAGCTCATCGTCAGTCTATCTGCTCCCCATTTCCCTCTCCTCAGTGTCAGCACAGGCGCTCCCCTTCATATCTGGCGCTCCCTATACCCTTTTCCCTAGTGTTCTGACCACCCCTTCCCTAGTCCAGCAACTTCCATGGGCCCTTTCTCCACCATTCCACCTGCTCTCCCTTCAGTTTATGGCCTCGTGGCAGCCTCCTCCCTGTGTGCATGCATACCCAATAGCTGCTCCCTCCTTGGTGGTGTTGTACCCAGAGAACAAGAATCTATAGTAGCACTAGCTACCTCATAACAACACGCCTCTTTAAAGCTGCTACAATTGACCTGTTTATTGTGTATGAAGATGTTATTTACACCTGTACGTTTCTCCCTGCCTCCCTGATCCATGCCCATGAGGTCCCAATATATTTACAAGTATTTATATATTTGGATTGTCCACACGGGCAATATGCCGGCACAAGCCATCCCATATCCTCTGGGCAATGCAGGTCTCGTGGCGGTTGATCTCTTGCCTGCACAGAAGCACAGTCTTGTGGGGGACAACAAGGAGGGGGTAATCCAGGTCAGCGGTGCCCATCTCCATTATGTTACACAGGACACAAGTGGCTCTGACCATCAGGAGGACTGTCTCCGCCTTGAAGTCGATCCTTCCCGCGATGGATCACTAGCATTGCTTCAGCACCCCCAATGCCCATTCCACCGTGCACCTGGAGTAGGGCTGAAATGAGAATCAAAAATCTCACAGGAATGAAGAATCAGGGTTGAGAACTGACAGAAAATACGACCCTGATTAAGATCTCCACAAGATTTCTGGTTTCCCAGCCTGGAGAAATTAAAGGGAGGAGGGAGGGAGGATGAAGCCACTCTGTCCCCTCCCCAGCTCTCTTACCTTGTCTGGGGCTGGCAGCTCAGGAGACAGAGCCCGGGGCTATGAGTCGTCTCTGTGGGAAGCTGCTGAGAAAGCCCCGATAGAGAATTATCAGGAATGGGAGGGGAAAGATCAGGAAGGAGGGGACAGATTCAGCAGATATCTTGAGCTTTTTATTGGCTAGCAGGAGTCATCAGCCAATAGAATGCTGAAGAGCTGTGCTGAGCCAGCCTCTTCCCTTCAGGGGAGCTGAAGGTGGGAAGAGGTAGGCTGGAGGACTGGTTGTTTGGGCCACATGTGGCTACAATCCTATATCTCCCTTCTGCTTTCCCCTTTTCTTCCTGTGTTCGCGACAATGTGCACGCTTTGCTGTCTGCAGCCGGGTTTCCGTGACTGGCGACTGGTCCCCCCTGTGACTGAATGGCACCTCTTTGTGCCGGCATGGATGCCAGGGGATGCTTCCCTGGTCTCCACTCCTCTACTTCAGAGCGCTTCACCCCTGCACACACATACTCACACACGCACCCTGCACCACTCCACCCCTGCATTCTGGAGTACCGTGGAGGGCGGCTGGAGCTTCTTTTGCCCACAGTTCGCCATGTCTGGATCTTCATGACGGTCAGGGTGGTGCCGTGGCAGGCCACCCACCCGCACATATATTCAGTTCCTCTGCCCTCCCCCGGATGTGGGGACAGTGGGATGAATCTCTGGCTGCCAGGAGTCACATGCACATTTCTTCTGTGCTGTACGTTGACCCAGGGAGTGGCGGCTGCCATTGTTCGCCCCGGAGAAGGCTGGGAAGGCGCCTCACGCCTGCATGCCTCGTTTCACCCGAAGTTCATCCCCGTGGGATCTCTCCCTCTTGCTAGGCACAGTCCCTCATAAAGCCAGGCCCACCCTTTACATAGTCCCTGGTGACCATCTTTTACTAAGGCCTCCTTGGCCAGCCACAGTCCCGCCCTGGCTCCTACATCTGGTTTTCCATCCTCCACTGAGCTCCAGCTCTCTCTTTGAGGTCTTAGTCTGGTCTAGTCATACCTAGGCTCAGCTGGCCTCAGTCAGGCACTCAGCCACTTAATTGTCAGGCTGGGGAGGCTAGCCCAGCTGAGGTGCATGAGAGCACGAGCCTGTGCTGCCTCAGCGCCTACGCCTCCAAGACCTGCGCTAACCCTCCTTAAAGGGCCAGGCTCAGTCACCCAGCCATACTCTGCTACAGCCGTCTTCTGCATCTCTCTTATGGAGATGGCTATGGCATCAGTAGAGACCAACCTCCACTTCCCAACTATGTCAACACTTGGTTCCATGGACCAGTTGCAGACGACTTCCCATGGCTTCTTGGACAACCCGTGGTCTGGGGACCAAATTTTGAAAATCACCACAAAAAACACACAAGTATCTTGAAAATACTTGGAGCCAAATTGATTGGCCTGAAAAACACACTGTATGCCAAAGCACTGCTCTTTTTTTATTATTCTGACTGGCTGATGCAAGAGCAGGTGACCCACGGGAGGTTTTGCATTAAACAGTCAACAAAACAAGCATTCGTTGCACATGTTCAGATGCTCCAGGCTGAATAATACAGCACATGAAGGCGAGATTTACACGCATTCCAAAGGAGAAGAAAGAGTATATTGAAAAATATGGTTTATTATGAAACAGTTGTGTAAAATGCTGCCCTGGGGAAGGAAAAGTTACCTCAGTTGTGGCATCATGCCTCCATCTTCAGGTATTAAAATCACAAATTCAGGAACATTTTCTGTCGCACAGGCTGTATTATATACCCAATTTCCCTGAAACGAAGCACTGCTTAGAATGCCCAAGCACTTTACATGTGCAGCCCTGGCCAAAAGGAATTAGCCGTTCATGACAAACTAGAAATCATTTGCCCCTCCTAGTCCCACAGCCACTCACAATAAACAGCCTCTATTAATTCTGTTTTACTGCTTCATTCCTTTCACTTTTCCAAATCATCTTCCCCAGTTCTGCTCTGACCCTCTCTCCCCTTCTCCCCACCCCACATAAATGCTGAGGCATTGCAAGGCGGAGGCGAGCCCAGGCTTCTGTCCCAAATCTGGTCCCCCTAAGCCTTAGGGCCTAAGGTAAGGGGGCAGGGTCTTCCTGCCAAGCTTGGATTCCCTTCAGCAAGGTTGTGGTGCTGCCCTGGCTCCCAATGAGGCCCCATGGAGTGACAGCAACTCCATCAGGAACGAGATTTTAAGACGAGCAGGGCCATCTTAAACCTGCCTACACACATCATCATCTGTTCTTGGTGGGAACCTTTGGAAGGGACTGCTAGAAAATTTCCAGAGTGGACATGGGCAGAGTTAGAGTTGTTATTTTCATTCATTTATTCACTTTTAATTTATACCCCGCACTCTCTCGCAAAAGGCGACTCAAGGCGGTTCACAATCAAAGCAAAGAAAAATATAACAAAATTTACAGTAACTAGCAATAGTAACGTCCAATATGGACCAAACAAAACATTATCACAATGCAACATTACATTTTATCCCATCATAACCCCCACCCACCCCACCACCAGGGAGAGGAACCCTCCACTCATCCCACCTCCCGCTCTCACTGGGAGGACAGGGAAGACCTTCCACAATCTCCTATACATTTAACAAAAAATGACCAACTCAATTCAAATGATACAGTTTAGAATACAGTGAGGAACAGACCCACCCTCCTCAATCATCCCCTCCCAACCTTGAACATCGACCATCATCTTGTCTAACAAAACACAAACCCCTCTTCCTCAATTCCCCTGCCCACCAAAACCGCAATTATATTAAGGTCCTTCCCCAGCCCCAGCCAAAGGACCACGCCCCTTTGGCCGTGCCCCCTCGACACGTGTCACCAGGACGGCTGTCGGACACCCCTGGCCCTTGTAGGGGCAACCCGGAAGTCAGCATGCCCCTACCCTGCCCCCTTGATGTCAGCTGGGATAGTGGTGGCCAGTCACCGGATGAAAATCCCCCTCGGACTCTCACCGCCTCTTCCCCAGGGGGACACAGTCTCCAAACCCCTCCGCAAAGATATTCCAGTGGGGGTGGGGGGGTAAGTTTCTCACCACTCTTGTTGTTGCCTTTCCACTCCATCTGGATAGGGGCTCGGGCTGGGCTGCGTGATGGTCTCGCTGCATCTGTGGTTTTACCTGACCACTCCCATAGGTCCAAATGAGCAGGAGCAGAGTTAGGGTTGCCACTTTTCATGGTTTTATCTGAACACTCCCATAGGCCAAAATGGGGAGTGCTTGGGTGAAATCATGAAAAGTGACAACCCTAGGCAGAGTGGTGTCCCCGCTTCCTCCTCACCCACTCTGAAAGTCAAGAAAAGTGACAACCCTAGACAGAGTGGTGTCCTCGTTTCCTCCTCACTCACTCTGAAAGTCACGAAAAGTGACAACCCTAGGCAGAGTGGTGTCCTCGTTTCCTCCTCACCCACTCTGAAAGTCAAGAAAAGTGGCAACCCTAGGCAGAGTGGTGTCCTACCTTCCTCCTCACCCACTCTGAAAGTCAAGAAATGTGGCAACCCTAGGCAGAGTGGTGTCCTACCTTCCTCCTCACCCACTCTGAAAGTCAAGTGGCAACCCTTGGCAGAGTGGTGTCCTACCTTCCTCCTCACCCACACTGAAAGTCAAGAAACGTGACAACCCTAGACAGAGTTGTGTCCTCATTTCCTACTCACTCACTCTGAAAGTCAAGAAAAGTGGCAACCCTGGGCAGAGTGGTGTCCTACCTTCCTCCTCACCCATTCTGAAAGTCACAAAAACTGACAACCCTAGGCAGAGTGTTGCCCACGCTTCCTTGCCACCCACTCTGAAAGTTTCCTAGTCTTTCTCAGTTTGCTTGCAAAAGTTCCCCACCTAGAGTCCAGCATCCAGGCTCAGCTGAGCCCCCTTGCTCCATGGTAGCTACATTCCTACACAGATGTTGAAGAATAATAAATGTACTTTATACGGTAGGGCCGATCCCATGTCCACCATGCACTGTGCGTATCTTGGGTGCAAATTGCACGCGTCTCCATAGAGAGTACATTGTCCCACGTGGATCCCGCTTACGATTGCAGCCAATGACATAACGTTTACAAGTCTCTTTCAAAAGAAGAAGCAGAGTCCCTGCTCCACACCCAAAAGTGTGTACACTCTTTTTAGATGTGCTACAGCAGGAGGGAGCAAGAAACAATAGGGACAAACCCTAAAAACCCTACTAAAGTTACTAGACATCTACAAATTGACAAAACTAGATTTCTGCATGTAAATATGACAAGATTTCAGTATTTTGGGAACAGGATTGGAAACAATCACACCGAATAGTTTGAAATCTCCTTGCTAAAGTTTAGAAATTCCTACTTTGGTAAAGTGTGTTAGGGCCAAGTCTGAAGATGAAAATTGATAATTGAAAGAAACATTTCTCCAGCTGGTTGGATTTTTTTTTTTTTTTTAAATAAATCTAAAAATGTCTAATTGACGTTGCTTGAGAGACTTGGAATGTTAGAATGTATCTATGTGGGGGTGGAGATTACGTGCCAGGTGAGGTATTCAAAACTATATAATGCAGTTTTTTACTTGATAATAAAAGATGTGTGGTGTTGATAGCCAAAAGTACTATTCTAATATATAACAACATAAGAAATGCCATACTGGATCAGACCAATGTTCCATTGTCTCCGCCAATGGCTGCACTTGATTGTGTGACTCAACAGGTAATAATGAAATGACCCGTTAAAGAGCTCCCAATAGTCAGAAGTTGTCCTCACCTACTTGACTAAGCCAAGCACGTGCACCTGAGCCTTTGCAGCCGTTGGATGTTTGTTTGCTTCTCCTTTGTCTTCCCTTTGTCCCCCCTCCTTGTCTTTTTAGATTGTAAGCCGTAGGCAGGGACCACGTCTTTATCTTTGTTCTGTAAAGCACCTGGTACATGGCTGGTGCTATACAAATGTTTATAATAATTATAATAATCATGGCCACTTTTGGCCCTCCTCTAAGGATTCATTCAACGCAACTATGCTACTGGACTTCACAGCATCTTCTGGAAACAATTTCCACAAATTAACTGTATGTTGAGTGGAAAAAGTACTTCCTTTTGCTTCTTTAGAATCTGCTGCAAGTTAGTTTCATGGAATGTCCCCTAATTCTAGTATTATTTGAGAGGGTAAATAAAAGGTCCCTATTTATTTGTCCCATACCGTTCATGGTTTTATAAACTTCTGTCATGCCCCTCTGTCATCTCTTCTCCAAGCTGAAGAGCCCTAATCTATTAAGCCTCTCCTCATAAGGAAGCTGTTCCATACCTTTGATCATCTTTGCTGCCTTTCTCTGCGCTTTTCCAGTTCTACAATGTATTTTTTGAGATGGGGTGATCAGAACTGCACACAGTACTCGAGGTGTGGTCACACCATAGATTTATATAGAAACAATGGGCATTTTTACACACACCTTAAAGTGCTGGTCTTTCAATCTTCTGGGTTTACAAGTCCACAAGTAAGTTCCAGGTGCACACAAACACTGCCCTGAGGCAGCCTAAAGTAGCTGCAGCTGTAGACGTGAGGGGCTGCCATGGAAACCAAGTGACCACAGCTGCCTGGAGCAAAGCAGTTTACCAGGAGAACCTTTTACACACAAAAGTTCTGGGAGACGTTCTATGCAGAAGTTCAACGAGCCAGATGTTTAAGATCTGGGTGAGTGATTTAGACACACAGAAAGTTCGGGATGTAACAGGAGAAATGTGTGTGTAAAAACACCCATTATGATGTTTTCTGTTGTATTCTCTATCTCTTTCAAAATAATTCCTGACATTCTGTTTGTCTTTTGGACTTCTGCCATACACTGAACCAAGGTTTTCAGTGGATTGTCCACAATGACTCCAAGATCCTTTTCCTTAGTGGTAACATTTAATTTTAACACCCAGCATTTTGTATGTATAGTTTGGATTATTTTTCCGTGTGTGCATTACTTTGCACTTGTCAACATTGAAGTTCATCTGCCATTTGCTTGCCCAAGTCACTGAGCTGTGCAAGATACTGCTGTAACTCCTCACAGTCTACCCTAGTATCTTGACTGTATAATATGGCCATGTGGTAAATAATTGTTGTTTTTGTGGTAACCATTGTGTTAGGTACTGTAATAAACACAGTCTGAGTTCGGAAGTACTTGCAATTTAAAAAGACAGAAATGTGAAATTTACAGTGGCGAGGAGCCTGTTGGTATAATTTTCATATGCATGGATAAATGAGGTACACTTGTCCGTGTGTGTGTGTGTGTGTGTGTGTGAGAAAAATGGATTTACTTTCATTATCTTCCTACATTAGTAAAACATATGGCAAGGTCAAAAACTAGCCCTCATTAGAAGCAAGCAGGACTCGTATCTATAAATTTAATACCAGGAAGGAACAATGAGGCAGGTTTTTGAGAAAAAAAGTGACTACATGTCAAGATGATGTTAAACAAGCATAGTAAAGGTAAAAGAAGATGTAAGTTTAGAAGAATATTAAAGCTGAAAAGGGGTCGGAATTTTATACCACTTGGAAACATTTGTATCCTAGCAACAACAGATAATAAACTAACCACGTATAAAAGTTAAAATACATTAGTTACGGAAGTGCCAATCATAGTGAATATTCATTTTATGTTGCATCCAGTAATAATCTGATTACAATGAAGTAACTTTTGCTCATATTGACTTTTGAACGGAAATGAAGGGCAGGTAGCGAGTGGCGCTCCGTACGCTCCAGCTTGGAATGAAAAAACGACATTGTTTTGACTGAGTTATTTCTGTCTCCATGCAAACCGGCCTCACCTCTCTGCTTTTCTTACCTCCATTACACAATTGAGATTGTGTCATCTGAAGCCAGAGGGGATTTAAGGCCCCTTTGCAGCAGCAGAGGAGGGAGGAAGGGAGCTTGAAAAAGCGAATGTGACAGCTGTTTTTGAAAAGAGAGCTTATTTTCCTAGTGGATCGTTTCCTCAGTGGGGAGTTTTCTTTAGTATAATGTATTGCAAGTATATCAGGCAGTCACTTGGAACGAAGCACAGACTTGTGTTACCTTGTGGGCTTGGCAGTGTGTGTGTATGTGTGTGTGTGGTGCTTTAGTTATATTAGCCCTGGAGGCTGAGTTAACACTTGCAACGGGACAAGAGTATTATGCAGTCATCAGAGAACTTTCCAGTCAGCTTCAATAACATCACTCCATTATTATTTTTTTATTTTTTTTTTTGCTTTTAAAAAAAAAAATTTTTTGGCAGCAAAGCCCTCAGTAGAACCATCTGTCTTTCTATTAGTGTTTTTGAGTCCTGTTTTGAAGCTTCTTTGCTTGGCAAAGTCACTTTCATCCTTGGAAACCATTTTTAAAAAAAACGTTCCATGGCTTTTTGCCGAAGAAGAATACTATGCAAAAATTCCACTTGGCTGTTCATTTTTGTTCTAAAAAGAATACACTTACTTTGCCTTTGTCTTTTTATAAATCAAATAAAGGCAGCAATGGGACTATTCCAGGGTTCCTGAATGGTGGTGGTGGGGAGGGGGGAGGAATTGCACATTGTAGGTTATGTCTCCTGGAAATCCAGTAAGCCAAATATTCCTTATTAATTAACTGGATCAGAATAACAGCAAGAACAATGGAGGGGCAACATTGAGCAGGAGCAACAATGAATGCAGGCAGCAAAGTCATTATTTGTAAGCTGCAGTGAGGTGGCCAACTCTTACGATTTTACAGCAGTGGTGGTGAACCTCAGACTTGGGGGCCAAATGCAACCCCTGGCAAGTTTTTATGTGGCTCCTTTCCAGTTGTTTCTGGATCTGGCCCCTGGATACAGTTCTTACACCAAAGCATTGAAAAACTGAGCTCCAGCTAAGTGAGCAGAGATGAGGACACGCACACAAGGGTAGGAGATGGATTAATGACAGAGATCCATGATCTGAGCTCTTCTTTTCTTGAGCACATCCCTGCGGACTCCCGCCCTCGACTTCTACGTGGCCTTTGGCCCTTGGGAAGGAAAAGGTTCCCCATCCCCTTTTTACAAAGTGTATCATTACATTAGGGTTTTTTTTATAACTGAAATCATGAGAATGTTATCCTTCATTTGAAACAAAAGAAAGTCAGTTTCTTGCTCTCATGATTGCAGAGAAAAGCTTGAAAGCATGACGGCCATGTGTCTTAATGCCTCAGGAACCATGCAGCACATAAAAAGAGGCCTCCCCTCTCTAATAAATTTGTTTTTAAAAAAACAACAAAAAAACCAAACCTCATGATTGTTAAGCCAATCTGTTATTGGAGGTGGGGTGGGGTTGGCTTAAGAGAGTTTCTTACATTGGGATTTTGCCATTCTGCTCCATTTAATATCACTACCTAAGAATTTAGTTTTCAGGTGGAAAAACGCCTGATGATTTGAAGTATGCCATACTGAATGTTCCACTCCAGAAAGGTATGGCAGGCATACCTAGTCAGCATAATTCTCAGCGCTGCCTGCATGAAACATACCAAGAACAAAATTGTAAACTATGGTAGCATGCCTACATCTCTCAGACCTCTGGTTCATAAAGCTATAATAAATCTTGATGGCATCTACTGCATAAGATCCTTTGTCCATACTTCTCTTTTCCTGGATGTTCTCCTGAAATACACAATTTAATTCATCAGAATCCTGCTATGAAGGATAGGAGGACAGTCATTGTGCTGATGAATTAAACTAGCAAAAGGTTTTCTTTTCTTTTATCCGAGATGTAAAGCTGTAGTTCCGACCATTTCCCGTAATTGCCGGTCTTAGGAAATTTTGCAAGAGCAGTGGCATTAACTGTTGTGTTAACAACCAAATTCCACTTTGGATGATGACATGCTGCCTGCCTAAATTTATTTGCAGGTTCACTTACAAGACCGCTAACCTTCATTTCGTTACCTACACTTCAGTGTTAAACATCTGCAAGATATATTACTTCTAAATAACAATAATACTTCCTATACACATATCACTTCTCATCTCAAATTATAGAATACTTTCTATCGGCATAGAAATCTATATTACAATCTCTATATAATATATAAAAGCTATAAGATTATAGAATGGTTTGGGACCATTTGGAGTGGGGACTGTCTAACAAAGAAGGTACTTAAGTTTTCTGTCACAGAAAACATAGGTGCTGAGGACTAGGGGGAAGGAAAATAAGTAAATGAAATTGATGTAGGCCTCAGTGAAACCTTTCAAGATTCTGACTTCTTTTGGAATGTGCAATTAATACTAATTATTGTGTTATATGGTACTTGATGTATGGCTGAATTGTCGGTGCTATTGGAATCCTTCATAAGCTGAAATTACATTTTTTGTATAGCCTTGTTAGCAGAATAAATGCCCGTGCTGGTCTATATAGAAGTGTTTTCCAAGAGCAACAATTTCTGGATTTGATTTTCCCTCTCCTGTTCAGCAGGTTCAGGGTCAACTGCCTCCATTGATGATTCCAGTATTCCCTCCAGACCAACGAACCCTAGCAGCAGCTGCTCAGCAAGGATTCCTTCTTCCTCCTGGTTTCAGCTACAAGGCAGGATGCAGTAAGTCTTGTAGATTTTCCAGCTGGTTGTGAGGAGAGAGCAAAGTTTGAAGTCAGTCTGGCAGATGTAATGCTGCACTGGAAGGAAGTTGCTGTCGCTGCAGTGTAATAGGAGCAGAAGCTCTACACCACACTTCAGAACTTTAGAACACACAGGCTTAAATCCTCCAGCCACTTAGTCCATTTTAGAGATGCCGCCAATCTATTGGATTTAAAAGTCTGCTTTTAGAAACCTCTCATGGGTGGCATTTAGATGCGCCTACCAGCACCAGAAGCCACCCGGCCGCCATTGGAAACAGCAGTGCCAGGCAGCTCGCACATTCTTTTGAAAACCGGATTTGTCAAATCCTGATATCGAGGTTTTACAAATCCGGTTTTCAAAAGAATGCATGAGCCGCCCAATGTCACTGTTCCAGTGGCAGCCAGGCAGCTTCCAGTGCGAGGAGGCATGTCTAAACATCACCCGCACGAGGTTGCTAAAAGCTGTTTTTTAAATGCACTAGATTGGCGGAACGTCTAAAAGTGCCCTTACTCCTGAGTAACATTCAGCAGACCAGTACTCCAGAATAAGTAGTTTGGGGGTGGAGGGTAGCCAGCCACCGTAAAAGAACTGATCCATCAAGAGGAGCAGAGAGATTGGGCCAAGATTTTAAGAAGTGAATAGTGACTGACTGCTCAAGTTTAAAAGGGAATTAATTTTCAGAGTCTGGGCTCAGGGTGCTCTTTGAAAATCAGGCTCTTAAAGGGATATCTCAATGGAGACACCCAAAACACAGAGGAACCCAAAGCATTGCTATTTATTTTTGAAAAATCCCGGTCACATTATGGAATAGAGAGGGAGGGGGTTCCACCAATAGAACGTGTTCACACATTCCTCATTTTTTCTAAGAAGGAAATTGTCTGAAATACCCTCCGATATCTCCACACTATTGTAGAGAAATATGATTTCTCTCTAACAGTCTGTTCACTATTTAACTAAGGACTTTATTTTGCCCTCTTTCCAAGCAAGTTCCAAACGACACACAAGTCCCATTAATCTCAACGGGAGTTCTGCACACAGATCAAGGGTAGCATATGCCTCTCAATTTGATGGACTAACACAAAGCATAAGTATCCTTACAAGAGCACAAGACTGAAAACTGTAACATCTTTCTTTTCTTTTCTTTTTTTTATCTCTGAAAGCTTTGCATTCAAAGAATCCTGATTCTGCCTTTTTTTTTTGGACAATTTTATTTTAAGTCTTTTATGGGACCTCGTGTTCCTGTTGACAAGATATGGATTTAAGAAAGCACAAATCTTTGTCTAAGCAAATAGATTTAGCCCCAGCAAGAATTTCATAAACTTGGTTTCATTAATTTGTGCTTATCTAACTCTTCTGACATGAGTTTCCTATCTAGTTATCTAAGACCCTCTTGTTCTGTCTTTGGTCCTTCTGTACAGCTTTATTATGTCAGTGTATCCTATCTGTATTACTGACTAACTCATGAATCCATCAATTGTTTCTGGTTACACAATGTTCACCACTGGAACAGCTTAATACATTTATAATGCAAAGGGAACTAGTCCAGTGATACCGTTATCCTAGCATGTCAGTCTTCTGGTTTTCTTTGGATTTTTAACCCTAACACAGACATAGTGGGGTTCTAGAGAACATAGCTCCCTTCCCCTTTTACTCATCGCTCCTTATCCTAATGCACTGAGGATTGGTGCCATGACTGAGGAATCACTGCTTGAACCCCCTCCCTTCACCCAGCGGCAGCTGCAGAGCCAGGATATGGGCTCATTCAGTTCTTCCAGTGACTTCACACCCATTCTTTCTCAAATAGGAGACCTAGTGATTCACACTACAGGCTCTTTAACTGAAAGCCACATTGAATATGAATGCTATCATAACTGTAGGCCTGGAAAAGGTCAAGAAAGCACTCTATTAGACCTTTCTGGCAGATTAAATTAGTTCCATGTTGTTAATGCACTGTGACTGGAAGAGAGAGAGTGTGTGTTTTGTTGTTGTTTTTTTTAAATGCTAGTATATTAAGTGTAACAGTCATGTACTACTTCACATCCATGAAGTTCATATGACATCACATATTTTGGTAACCTTGGAAATGGAAAATAAATAAATAAATACCTAAGCAAAATTGCTTTTTGCTGCTGCTCCTGGCAGTGAGGCCTGGAATTGACAGCATGCCAAGGTCTAGGACTGAGCAGAAGCAAGTGGAAGAAAAAGAAAGCTCTGCTATGTTTGGTGATTCCTTGGCATGTTGGACTCAGTTTGAATGAGAAGCTGAGAGGAAGTGATAAGTAGTCCAAAGGGTTTTTTCTCTCTCTCTTCAGTCACAATTTAACAAAAGCAAAAGGGGGGGGAGAGAGAGACCAGACTATGGCCGTTTTTACACAGCGCCGCTGGGTGGGAGTGCGTGGGGGCTCCGGGGCTTGCGCGGTGGGTGGGTGGGGCTTTCACACGGCTGCCCACCCATCCCCACTAACCCCCCACTCATCCCCACATGCAGAGCAACCTCCATTTTCCACAGTTGCTCCGTGGAGGGGAGTGGGGATGCATGTTAGGTGGGAGTGTGCACGCACCCCCACTCACCACGCATGCGCCGTGTCCTTTACACCGACCTCTCGCACTCATGAAAATGCAGATTTCTGCATCTTCATGAGTGGGAGAGGCCCATGTAAAAAGGGCCTATATTTAGAAAAATCGTAGCCCTGAAAATATATAAGAAACGTACAGTGTTTGGTTGCACAGTGTGAGGAACTTTGAATTTACATCCATTTTCGAATAAGTGCAGACTTGGGTTCACGTAGGAGTTATTACTTCTTTAAAACAGAAAATATACGATTTTGTTTAAAGGCTATCTCTGTACTGCCAAAGAAGAAAGGTGCAATAGAAAAACTTAGAGATAGAAACAGAGATGAAGTAGTTCAGATGATCTCTTTTATTGGACCAACTTCTTTTTGTGAGAATATATATGCAAACTTTTCCGGCCACACAGGACCCTTCTTCAGGAAACTGAGGAAGTTGGTCCAATAAAAGGTATCATTTGAACTACTTTGTCTCCATCTCTTACATTTGGGGCCAAACTGCAACCTTAGATGAAAAAGATACAAAGTTTTCAGAGAGAGGGGAATTTGCACCAACTTTTTTTCTGTGTGGATAATTTGGTTATCGTAGGAGAGAGAGAGAAGGTATGGTGCAAAGAGAGACTGAATATTTGAAGGAAGCAGCAAGAAAAAATGGATTTAAAATTAAAGATAAAGTCAAAGTTATAGTTGTAAACTGTCAAGAAGCTCTTACAAGCCAGACAGATCAAGTATTTAAAAGCATTAAATGCTAACAACAGTTTGGCAAGAGAGGACTGTCAGTTACAATTGCAAAGTAGGAATGCCTGTTACTTAGCTTTGCAAAGAGTCTTTAGTTCCATATATCCATTGAAAGAAAAAGGTTCAGATGTGTAAGACTACCCTAAGTTTCACTGGTTTATATGATTGTGAGGTCTTAGGTCTTACTGAGAAGGAAAAAAGAACAACTGAATACCTTTGAATATAAAGTATTGAGACAAATTCTAGAACCAGTAAGAAAGAATGTGGTGTGCAGATGAAAGACTAATCAGGAACTGAGGGAGATCTATGAAGAATAAAGTATTGAAAATATAGTGAAGTTCCAATGAGTACAGTCGGCAGGGCATGTAAGATGGTAGACCAGCTATGCTAATCTTGGAAGGACATCTTTATGTTCTCTGACTTCATGACTGGCCAAGGTCAAGGTGAAAGGACAATACTGAGCTCTTAATATGGGTCACCTATCAATATGGGTCAACTGCCAATGTCCTTGATGGGAAAAGGTGTGGGCAAATTATGAGAGAATTACGTGCAAAGACTGGAAGGGTCTGTAGAGCAAGGGATCCTAAGCTTTCTGTCTGCACGACACTATTTTAAAACTTAAATTTGATCTTGTTACCACAGAGAGCAAAGACATGCAAAGGCTATTGAATCTCAAATCAGGATTATGATTTGATCCACAGATGGAATGTCCATAGTAGTTATATTTGAAAGTGGATCATTCAAGCAAGTAGACAATATCCCACCTGACCCCACCTGACGTTTGGGGTCTAGTTGTGGTTTGACATGGTTACCAGATGTACTCAAATAATTACTTAAATTATTGTTGTTGCTATTATTTTAAAATTACATTTTTACTTAGAATAAGCAGTTACTGATATGGACCGATGAGAATAACAAGCTCTCAAGTAGCTGGGGAAATGCTGGCTTTCCATTGCTCCATTTTCGTTCATTTGCTATTTTTTTGTGAAATTCAGATCCTGAAATGCTTGGAGTCTAGCAGTTTCATTTTGGCACTATAATTATGACTAATAGAAGCCCATGCAAATTGTAATGTGTTAACTCTGATGTCTTCATCAAATTTCACATCTTGAGATTTTGCCCGCTTAAAACCCCCTATAGCTTCACTCAGCTGGACCAAACACAGGAGATAAGATCCAGGCCCCTAATTTTCCTGAGCAGTCACAGATAAGAACATAAGAACATCAATACTGCCATACTGGGTCATCAAGCCCAGCATCCTGTCTCTGACAGTGGCCAGGCTTTTTCTCTTGGGAGAAGTACCCAACAGGTCACAATGGGCAATCCATTCCCTGTTGTTCCAGCCCCCAACATTAAGAGTTTATGTTCCCAAAACCTACTTCGCTAATAGCCATTAATGGACCTGTCCTCCAAGAACTTTCCCAGTCCCTTTTTAAAACTAGCTACACATCTGTAACTTGGCAAACATGAGTGCCCTTGAACCAGTTACATAATCTTTCTAACTTTGCCTATCCTACACTTTGTAGTCCTAGAGTTTTCCACAGTTTCTAGGGCTGGTTCAGCATCAGTGGTGATATAGAAATGGTTTAGTTTGTTAGAGATTTTTATCCAGCCCTTCCCCGAAGGCTCAGGGCAGCTAACATCATCATAAAAATAAGCATATAAAATACAGAAGATAAAACCCATAATTCCCACCCCTAACCTAACCCTGCCTGTTAAATGCCTGGCCAAATAAATAGGTCTTATGCGGCCTCTGGAAGATGCTTAGACTAGTGCTTTGCTGAACCTCCAAGGGAAGGTAGCTTCAGCGGAGCAGCCACTGAAAAGACCTCTCTGCATATCTGGGTTGTATTCATTCATTCAATCACATTTCTACCCCGCCCCTCCTGAAACAGCTCGGGGCGGCTAACAGTCTCAAGTAAAAATACAATTATAAAACATTTTAAAACGCTCATAAAATTACAACAATTAAAACACGACTAGGGAACATAAAAATAATTAATACAATAAATAAGGGTGGAGGGGGATAAAAAAAAACACTAACCCCCCCTCCCCCCCAAAGGCCTGGGCGAACAGCCACGTTTTGCAAATTCGCCAGAATGTTAAAAGGCTTGGGGCCAAACGAGCTTCCTCCGGGAGGAAATTCCAAAGGCACGGTCCAGCCACCAAGAATGCCCTCTCCATTGTGGGCCCCCGTTTAACATGGGGGACCTCCAAGAAGGCACCCCCCGCAGACCGAAGGAGCCACTCTGGGGCGCGGAGGGTGAGGCGGTCCCTGAGGTCTGAGGGGCCCAGACCCTGAAGGGCTTTATAGATCAATACCAAAACCTTGAACCTGGCTAGGCTTGCTATTGGCAGCCAGTGCAGAGTCCGGAGCACAGGTGTTATGTCCTCCCAACGGCCCGTCCCCGAAATGAGCCGGGCTGCTGCATTCTGCACTAGCTGCAGCCTCCGAACCAGGAACAAGGGAAGCCCCATGTAGAGCACGTTGCAGCAGTCCAGCCTCGAGGTGACGAAGGCATGGATGAGGGAGGCCAGGTCCGGGCCAGAGATGTACAGACGCAGCCTCAGCACCAGATATAACTGGCGGAAGGCGGCCTTCGCCACTACCTCCACCAGCTGCTCCAGGCAGAGATCTGCGTCCAATATCACCCCCAGACTCCGAACCTGCTGAGCTATAGGAGGGCGAACCTCCACAATCAGAGGGGCCAACACCTTCCTCGCTCTCCCCACCAACATCACCTCCATCTTATTGGGGTTGAGCTTCAGTCTGCTCTGCCACATCCATTCCGCCACGGCCTCCAGACACTGG
>QEPC01009250.1:3181643-3216784 GCA_003113815.1 Sphenodon punctatus
GAACTTTGCCCACCTTGTAATAGATGAAGACAAAGTAGTTCATGGACCAAGATCTGTTGGTAAGGGTATGCAAGGTTTCGAGCCACAGAGGACTCTTCATCAGGTGATAGGAAAGTCGGACTATCAAACAAGGAAAATGTTCTGCTCTGCATGCTGCCTGCTGAAGAGTCTTGTGTGGCTCAAAAGCTTGCATACCCTCGTCAACAGAAGTTGGTCCAGTAAAAGAGTTCATCTTAAGCTACTTTGTCAGCATTTGCTAGAAAGCATTTTATGGGGTCATAGTTATTGGAAATATGTGAAATATCATTCTTGGTGGTGATAAAAAGTTGCTATGTTCCTCCTCAAAGATGACTGCTTTTCCATTATCAAAACGATTTCTTATTTTGTCCGTGAGTGTATGAGCAAGTGAGCACGCACACAAGAGAAAGAAAATGTATTGCTAAAGCTTTATATCTAATGAACACTTATCTGTAGAGTAACTGAGGTTATCTGCATAGTAAACTCTGTTGTGTATGTTCATGTAAACACTCCTTTCCAAAGCAGGTTTTGGGTCACTGCAGTGTTAACACCTGGTGGTTATGGGAGTTGTAACTTTCCTCCAAATTAACTATTGTTGTTCATGCCTGCCACATTCATTGTTTTGCCCATGGGCTGCAGATTCACCATTCCTATATAGAGTGTAGGGAGGGAGGAGGAAAGGACAGGATGTTAAGGAGTCTTCACCACCCCCATTTTACCCATATAAAGGCCATCTTAAAGCACAATTCTTGAGTTGCCAAAGTGGACGCTTAGGCTGTTTTTACACGAGCATTAATCCAAATTAAGCCGCTCTTAATGCGGATTAAGTTGATCATGTGAACAGTTTAGTCCGAATTAATGGCCCCAGATGCAAAATTTGAACCATGTTCCAGAAACCTATTTTTAAAGGATTTATTTTAATGTGGATTAAGCTCAGTCCGATTTGGTGATCATGTGAACAGTTAATCCAGACGGAGTCCCAGGCGCCATAGATTCCTGCAGATTAGACGTGTCTCCCCTCTAGCTGTCCATATCTCTATGGTATCCCACAGTTTTTCCAGCAGTCTCTGCTTGACACGCTGAATTTAAAATCTACTCTGCCATGGGGAAGACCCCTCTGTTTTGCAAGGTGACTGCTGTATCTGTTGCTGTCACTGTACTCCCAGAAATCAGAGTGGAAGAAGGCGCTGAAATATGATTATGCTGCACCTTGTCTCTCCCTCTGTTCCCCTTCCTTCGTCTCCCCTCCTCCCCCCGTCTCTCAGATTGTAAGACCTAGGGTAGGGACCGTGTCTATTCAATTAATTTGTAAAGTACCAGGTACATTGCTGGTGCTATATATATGCTTATTATTATTATTATTATTATTATTATTAATAATAACAATAACAATTATTATTATTATTATTATTATTACAACAACCATGGGATTTTGCAGTCTTCCTTGTGACTCCCAATCCAGATAACCTGTTCACACTGCAAATCAGGATTAATTGTTATTTCTGATTAAAAATGATTGTGTAAACAGTTACTCCTGAATAATAACCCTGAATAAATGAATCTGGATTAAAAACTAATTTGAATTAAATGTGAGAGTGTAAAAAAACAACCTTAGCTAAGATGAACCAAGAAGTAGACAGGACATAGCCGATTACAATGGGACCGATCCCAAGCCCCGTGTGTACCATGAGCATCTCACGCGCGCACACGTGCATGCAAAGCACACGCATCTCCATAGTGATTGCATTGTGCCGTGCGGAACCCGCGCGGATGCCAGATGGATCCCCCTTGGGACTGCAGCCACTGTGTCCAGCTAAAGTGGAGGAGCAGAATGCTGTGAAGCAGAACACTTCTCACCACTCCCTTAAGAGCAGTGCAGTCTCTTGTCTCCTTTCACTTGTCCTTCCTTATCTCCCTTAATGTTCCCATTATGTTTAGGTCCTCCAGAGGCAAATCTAAAGGGCGTGTGATTGCTGTTTTGGCCCCAAAGGTAATAAATGGAGACCAAGTAGTTCAGAGGATATCTTTTATTGGACAACTTCTGTTGATGAGGGTACACCTCACCTCAGCGCTGCCTATGACTTGTAGCGCTAGTGGAATGGTAAGTAGTAGTGGGTACAGACGCTTTGCGGCCACACATGGCTCTTCCTCAGGTTCTTAAACATTCCAGGATTTTTAGGAAGGACCCTGGGTAGCCTAAAATCTTACTAAAGGTAACCCCGTCAGTCCGTAGCTAAGGTGGGGTTTGAATCATGAGTCTCACAGCTCCAAGTCCAACACTTTATCCACTTGGTTATGCTGGCTGTTTTTCAAGTTGTTATTTTTTGTTTGTTTGTTTGTTTCGGGGGCATGACAGGGGGATTAAGGTAGCTTTAATTTGCTGGAATTTTGTGTTATTTTTTAATGGCTGTCTGCCAGCGAATAGAAACAAATTCTGTTTTACTTTGTCCCGCTCCCTCCTCCCTTATGAAAAATTTGTTGCAACAAATAATGTGTTTCTCATCAGATACTGTCAACTTTAGAGGGGGAGGGATTTTAGAAGGCTCTTAATCACAACTTCAGCCGTATCCGATTTCGAAAGAAATCTCAACTACAATAGGTATATTGTATATTTGATAACACATCAACTCGCTGTTGCTGGAATTTTTCTAAACAAAACAAGCACAGAAAGTTATTGATAAAATATCTAATTACCCTTTAAAATTGGCACAGATGTGTGTGAGAGTGGACAAGCCAAGCCCAATAAAATTAAAATATGCTGAATTTACTGTTCATCAGTTTTCTCAACAATATCCCCTACATCTAATAAAAAAATGAAATTCTCGGTTAATTGGTTCCTCATACAGTACAATAAAATTAATGTTTAGGAGTTAAATGCCATAAACTTCCTCAGGCATATTTGCTGATGTATCTCTGTTTTTTTAGTTAGTCACATGTTTCATTGTTTAATGGGCTATCATGTGGCTTGTATTATAATGTCTCTTGTAGACAGAGGCCATTCGTCTGGCTTCTAAGAGACTTCATGCTAATTTCTGATTTAAGTGTGTCAGCTGACACACAGGTCATTGACAATCACCAAATCATAAGAAAAAGAAAGGAGATTGATGTGGTACACTTTTATCGAAAAAACAAAAATAGGAACCATGTGTTGTCAGGACTGCATACTGTATCTCCTTTGTAAATAGCAGGAAGAGGTCGTAATTGGCTACTGTTTGAGCCTTGGAAAGAATAATCGCATGAATATATCCTCTTCCAAACTAAGAAAAGAATGGGGAAATTGTGGAAGGAGGCAGCAAGGCTTAGATGTCTTTCTGTAAAAAGTATGGCTACTTACTTACGTTTCATGAAAATGTGTCGCTGCTACAGTAGACAATGAACCAAAGTATACTGACCTCGGTCACACACTCGCATACCCAAGGTGATTTGTTTTTCAACATCAAGAAAAAATGTCAAATCAATATGGGAGCTATCTATCATACACTAGCTTTTAATGTATCTCAAATTTGATAGGGTGAAAAATGAGCTCCACCATGACTGAATTCTTGGGATCAGTTGTATATTTAGATACACTCTTGATTTAAGTGCTTAACTATTATGTAGCCTCATCCTCAAAAGTGCCTTATCACCCACTACCCTCCCATTAAGGTAAATGGGATCTGCTCGGTGCTCAGCACTTCTGGAAATCTGGTCATCTGTTTTTCACAGCTCCAAAAGAACTTGAGAGTCTAGCTTTCAGGACTCATTTTTAAAATCCTGGGCCATGGAGTTGGGATCATGAAAATCACATCAGACTTGACACTACTGACTACCCTTGTTATCGGTCATAATTGTGTTGGGCTAATAAATTCAGCTACCTTTTCCCTTTTTGCTCCTCTCCAGACAAAAGAGCTTCAAGATAACAGGGACAACCTACTCCCCAGAGGCCCCATCCCCAGACGTTACACTCAGCCACTCTGCCCGCCCCATAGCTCTGCCCGCCCCATAGCCCTTTTGTACTCCTCCCCAATATACACTGTAAGCTTCCGAAGGCTTATTTCTTCTATGAAGCATTACCTCATAATTCATTACTGTGTAGAACAGGCCTGGGCCTAAAACTGGAGATGGGTCAAATGCGGTCTGCATCTAGTTTTTATTTGGCCATTTTCCAGTCCCCCTTAATCTGGTCCTTGGATCTAGTTCCTCACCCTGAGCACTGAAAAACTGAGCTCAGGGAAAGGAAGCAGAGATGAGAGCATGCACACAATGACCCTCCTCATTGTGAACACACCCCTAAAGCATCGGCGCCCCCAATGTCTGTGTGGTCTCTGGAGTCTGTACTAATTTTCAAGGTAGCATTTGGGAAGAAAAACATTCCCCACAGCTGGTCTAAACCAAGGAACAACAGTCAATAGCACTAAGACTCGTACTTGTGATCTCTCCTCCCACACCAGCTATAGGGCCAGGGGTGGTGTGGGGAATGGTGTCACTCTTGGCCGCTGTGTTACACTTGTGTGTTTTTAACAAGAGAGAGAGTTCCATCCGAAAGTGAGGATCAGAAAGCTCCCTCCTCCGAAAACCTGTGTGCACCGTTCCACCCTAATTACATTTAGGTTTCCAGGAGAGATATAGCATCCTGGGCAGACACATCTGTAGGAGTGATGTGTGTGTGTGTGATGTGTACTTGGTGTAGTGATAAAGGGCTGCTTTCTCCAAGCCTATGGTTCTTACTAGCTCTCTACTTCACTAAACACATGCATGCACAGCGATAAAAAGTATTCAAAAATAAATCACATAAAAAGCAAGTTTGGCAACTTTAAGAAGGATTTTGCTATCAAATCAATTGCCTATTGACTAATATTTCTAAACCAGCCAGCTGCCTTGTACTCACTGAGATGAGTTTAATTTCTCTTTTTTATTATAAAGTATCGGTGACTTGGCTGAAACTAACTGGATACAAGAGAATAGCGAGTAGTTCCCCTTTCCAGGAATGGGTTGCAACTGGGCTAGTGTTCTCACAAACAACTTCACTGAACCACATGATGTTCTAATCAGGACCCTCACATCTTCCTTCCAGCCCCAGTTTCTTTTTGACGAATCAGCTGCTCATATTTTGTAGATGCACCCAGAAATGAGACAGGACACCGTTATATGGATTTAAACATGGCCGCACCCTTTATTAATCCAAATTACAAACCAAACAGAATAGGTGAGGGGGTGACATCGCCTATTGCGATCAGGGTCCAGTATCAACAGTAACCCATCAACCATTAAAACATCAGAGGAGGTCTTGATATACCATAGATAACCTCCCGCAACCATAACGTCTCCCCTTTGTCCAGCGCTGTGCGTGCGGCCAAAGAGGGCTTAGTCCTTCCGGACTTGAGTAAGGAATAGGGTGCCCAACTGGGGGGGGCCAGACAATGCCCTACCATCGTCCCAGGTCACCCTTTCACAGGGTAACCAGCGCCTCGCCTGCCATAGCCTGCAATTGTGTTAGGCGTGGCTTCCCCATCTCTTAAGGAGATGACTCCTATGATCACTTATCCTAATTTGAACCGATACTGGACCCCTGCCCAAAGGTGCGACAAATTAGCCACAAACACCATCAATTTAATTTCACGCAGAACACCACACTATTCTGATGGCCAGCCGAATTATACTGTTAGCAAGAAAGCCTTGCAAAAAATTTCTTCCTGGTCCATTCTAATGCAACCAGTCGAAACCAGTATGAAGGGAGGACGGGTGGGTGCTGCTCTGTTCCCTGCTCCTTGCTAGACTGAGCAGGGAGCCAACTCGGCACTGGTCACGTCCACATGACCAGCCGGGCCCAATCCAGGGCCTTCTTTTTTGCACCGCCGGCGAGGGCTGCTAAAGCAACCCTCACCGACAGCTTCCCCGCGGCCAAGCTCCGGGTGCTGCAAGCATGCAGCCGCCCCTCTCTGTAGTGGCCTTTGTTTCACTTCTCCATCATCAGCCCTGAATTCCCTCTATCCTGTGACAAAAGCTCATGGCACTTAACATTCATCCCACTGTATCTCCTACATCACACTGCCATTTCAAGCACCAGCAAAACAAAATTGTGGGCTTGGGTGAGTATGAATGCCTGATGGGATGTATTACTATAAGAACATAAGTAGTGCCATACTGGGTCAGAGCAATCTGCCCCTCCACTTTTGCTGCAGCGGGGTTTTGGCGGCGCCCCCCCCCCATAGAGGAAGGAGGCGAGGACAAAAGGCGGCCGAGGTCAGCGCCAGGAATCGGGGGGGGAGGGGAACGGTCGCCTTGACAACAAGGGAAGGGGCGCTCGGGACTCCCGCGAGAGCGAGGAGTCCCGGGCACCATTTTAGAATTTCTCTGCTTGCTGCCTCACTCCATCAGCGGCGGCGAGCGGGAAAGGATGCGCACCCACCCACCCGCCCCCTTTCAATGCGACACTCCGAGTTAATACTGGTCGCCAATTAGGATCGGAAAGGAATTTTCCCTGAGTCTAATTGGCAAACGAAGGGTGAGGGGGTTTTCACCTTTCCCGGAGTGATCTGCTGATTTGATCCTAGGGCGCGATGGAACACATTGCTGGTGGTAGACTGAAATGTCACACTCTTGGCGGGGGCTAGATTATGGATAATGGTTTAAAGGTTATAACAGTTAGCATAGGATGGTTAGAAAACATCTCTCTAAGAGATGGGCAGGCCATGCATAGCCGCACAGTGTGGTCCAATGTATGGTCAGCCAAGGGTGAGAGGCGAATGGCCGGACCCGCTGGGAGGACCATGTGCCAAGCAGTAGGTAACAGTGCCCTCACCCTTGTTTAACCCCAAAGGGGTATAGATACAAACAACCTGTCCCTGGGGAAACCCGGCCATCGGGGCAGGGCGTAAGTTATAAGTTTGGGTGTTAGGCCGCAGGAGGTTTCCCTTAGAATTAATGTAAGAGTATAAGAAGGGCCGGATGGTAACGACATTGACGGTGGCGAAGGAAACCTCCTGTGGGTTCGGGGTGGAGAACAGTTAACTGAAGGTAGGACCCCAGTTTAAAGGGGGAAGCGGGAGGGTTTCCCCTTCCCCCTTTTGTTGGTTTAAAATTAATAAAGAGTGCGGCCGTTCAATCCCATGAAATGTGTCCTCGTCCTATTCTGGGGTGCGTCGACAAGGTCCATTAAGCCCAGCATCCTGTCTCCGACAGTGGCCAATCTCTTTATCTTGGGAGAAGTACCCAACAAGTCACAATGGGCAGTATTACCTGTTATTCCAGCTACCAACAGTGAGAGGTTTACATTCCCAAAACCTGCTTGGCTAATAGCAGCCATACCATGGTATACCTGCCGCCGATAAGAACATAAGAAGTGTCATACTGGATCAAACCAATGGTCCATAAAGTCCAGCATCCTGTCTTCGACAGTTGCCATTTTAGTTTGCTTTGGAGAAGTACCCAACAGTTGTAACAGAGTGATCCATTCCCTGCCGTTCACTCCTACCTCCCAACAACCCACAGATGCATCCCCCTGACCTACTTGAGTAATAGCCATTTATGGGCCTATCCTCCAAGAATTTATCCAATCCTTGTTTAAGGATACACTACTTGCCTACACAACATCCTCTGAAAACAAGCTCCACAAGTTAATACCCATCCACTTTGGACAGTCTTTATAAAGATATTTGATATATAAAATCTACTTCTAAAACTGGACAAAATGGGGAAGAAATCACTCCTTTCTCAAGTGGCTGCCTGACTGAAACATGGCAGGTTGGAATTAATTAACATCGGACCCAACTTTATTTATACAGAAGAGAAATTTAACAGTGCTCAAATAATTTCTACTGCTTCTTTACGAAGCACATCTCTAAATCTCACCAACTGTTCCATTACAACTTCTTACATATGGCGGGTGGAGTGGGGGACGACAGAGTATTCTGTCCTGTAACATTCCTCTTGTACCGAAAGTCAGGCAACTGCAGCCAAATGGGTTGGAACTAAACAGCAACATTTGTCATTCATTTAGGATTGTTTGTGAAAGCTACAAGGAGACTAGTATCTTTAATTCCTCACCAATTTCAAGACAGTGTGCCGTGACTATATTTTACAGTGGAGTTGCCGTGTGTTATTATTGTGTGAGAGCGTATGGATGTGTTTCTGTGGGATGTCAGCTTATGAATGGCTTGTGAGGTAAACTCATCCCCCATAGCTATGAATCTTGTTTCACATTCCTAAAACGTCCCCAGGATTTGGGACAATGTTTAGCAACAGTTTAGATCTCAAAATATAAGAGTGTTTACTGAAGCACAGAGGCGATGTTTAAGAACTGCATTCCCCTTAAATATTTGTTAAGTGTTTACTTCCCCTGTTTGGACAAAACTTAAACGGCTATTTGAAAAAGAACAAAAAAGGACAGCTGAGACAGGTAGCGTGGAGTCAAAAGGCAAAGTGCTTTAATGGCGAAGTCACTGGAATGGGAGTCTGGAGATCTGAAATTTGTCCCTTGCTCCTCTAAAGACCTGATGTTTGACCCTGAGCAAATCACATTTGGTAAAAACATACCTAACAGCACTGCACTTCTGCCACGACCCTCCCCAAGGCAGAAAATCCTGGGCAACATGGACTGGGTTAGGTCGGGGCACCGGACACATGTGACCATGGCCAGAGAGCTGTCCCGCCTGTCACACGGGCCGGGTATGGCCAGGAGCACAGCAAATGTGCGTGCTAGCAGCCCCACCTACACTGTGCTCCCAGCGACCTGCCCCCCCACCATAATGGGCAGCCAAGGTGGTCAGTGAGGCACAACCATGACTGCTGGCCATGGTACCACCTGACCCAGGAAAGCCGCGGCCACACAGACGTGCTCAGCTGCTTTGGCCCGGTCAGGCAGGCATTCGCCCAGGCTGTGACCCTGGGGGATTGTCCAGAGGCCACAGCCCAGGCTAGCCCCAACACCACCAACATCTGGTGGCATGTGGTTACATGTGCCACTAGGTCCTGGGCCAAAGCGGACCCAAAGCATGTCTGTTTTTACCCATCACCTTTCTGTGCTTCCCTTCTCTTTCCTTATTCTCCCCAACACCTTTTGTCCATCTGGTTTAGCAGGACTGTAAGGCAGGGGTTCCCAAACCGCTACCTTAAATTCTGAGATTTAATTAAAATCTTGCAAACTTATAGAGCAACAGAGACATGCAAACCATATGAACAAGAAGTATGGATCCTGACCCCATCCGTAGATAGTTCAACCCCATCTATGGTCACACCTCCATAGTCTGGACACCCCTACAGTGCTCTGGGGTCTTCTCTACCACAGGAAACGCGTTTCACTAATTACCTGCACAGTACACTGGAGCCCTGAATTTGGCACAGAGCAAGCCTGTCTTTTCCCAGTGTAGCTACAGTCAGCACGTAAATTGGGAGAGGGTGAGGGTTCAGCCGCGACAGTTAAATTCAAGAGGGGGCTGAGCCTCGGGAAACGTTCCCAGTAGGCGAGTACACCCTGAAATGTGAAGGATTAGGAAAAGGCCAATATTGGCCATTTCAGGGTTGTAAACGAAAGCCAGAAAAAAACCTGGGAGGCTTATTTGGCTTTCATTAATGACTTTTATGCCACTCTGTATGTCGTATAGATTCCATCACAATAATTTCTGTTTTATATACAGCTGTGAGGCGGGTTAGTCTAGTGGTTGGGTTGCTGCCTCTGACAATTCTTGGGCCTTAGAGGTGTGACTTCAGGGGCAGCCTTGGATCCCGGCAATTCGTTTTTTACAAATTAAGTACCGTCTACATTTGGTTCATTTTCACCAGCGGTGGCAACAGTGGAAGAGCTGATGTAAAACAGCCACAGTTGTACGGAAAATAGTGGCTGCATTGGTAGGGGGAATATTTTTTTTTGGTAGGATGAATGGGATTATTCAGAGGCGCTTAGGAAAGTCAGGCACCCATCCCTCTTTGATTATTCAAAGAGATTTGGGCATCCATTACCCCAAGGCTACTTTTAAAATCCCACAAAACTAAGCCTAGGCAAGGCCAGTTCACCTAATAGAAAGCATTTTAAAATCCAATTTCTATTTGCAGTCCTGTGGGTGACCCAGAAATGGCAGAGGTGTTCTGGATTCCAAATGAGTCACAATAAGGCTTGCACAAGCTGTTTTTGGATCATAAAAATAAATTTGGGAGGCCACTGAAAATGAGCCAGCAAATAATTCTAGAAAGCATGAATCAGACAAAATTCTACCCACATATATTACCGTTTTTATTAGTGTTGTTTTTTTCTTTTTAAATGTACATTTTAATGGCTTCAGCACTCGTTGCTCCTTTCTTTGAAAAATAAAGTATTTGGGCGGTAGGAGACTGGTACAAATTGTTCTTGTTGAGAACTATTTTGTTCAAAATTGGGATTTTTCATGGTGGTTCTTGCTGGCACTGGGAGCAGCATAAAGACTTGAAAAACATGACTTTTGTGCCTGCTATTAGTCATGGGTTGGGTTTTTTTCCTTTCAAAACCTGCTGCTTCTGTCGTTAAGTGATGTTTTGGAAAACTTCAAGTCAAAGAATCGCTATTTCTTCAGTTAGTGAAATAGTTAGGAAATAGAATCCTAAATTAATCAAAATTGTATTAGAAAATGTGAACCAATGGGATTAGGTGGTTTTAAAAAAATAAATGGGATGTAAACCAGTTTCAAGTTAAACCAATTTAAGGAACTAATCTTCTTGTGTTCACACATACAGAGCTTACACCAGCCCTCTAAACTGTTTATTATTCACACTGCTGCTCATTGCGCTGGTCTAGTTGCTGCAGTTTCTCTCTCTGTTGTACTTTCTTTTCCCAGCACCCAGTAAAGGCAACAGTCTTCAGCCAGTAGACGATATAGCAAACACACTTTCTCTGGATTAGAAGATACACAGCATCCATACAATGCCAGAAGGACACTCACATGTATTGGCTATAGTTTCAGTAACAACCTTACTAAACTGTTGGCAGAGGTTAGGAACCTCAGACCTGTGGGCCAAATATGGTGGTCCAAATTTTGTGTGGACTGGAACTGGCCCCTACATCCAGTTCCTACGTCCAAGAAAAACTGAGCTCATGGTAAGAGAGCAGAGATGAGGGCATGTACACAAGGATCGGGAACAGATCCATGGCACAGATCCATGATCTGGACTCTCTTCTTCCAGAGTCAACCCTTAAACACTCTGACTCCCTACTTCTGTGTGGCCCTTAAAACTTGTACCAATTTTGAAAGTGGCCTCTGTGCAGAAAAGGTTTTCCCACCTCTGGTTTATGGAATCTCATATAGGCCTGCCCCACATTAGAAAGTCCATTGTTTACAGTTTGATGAAATAGGACTGTGATTGATTGAAATAGGAGTGTTTGTTAGGATTCATAGGCCGTGTTGTTCCTTCTTCATAGGGTGTTTTCAAACGAGATGCTACCACACATGGCTATTCAGTGACCACTCATCTGAAGGTGCAGCGGCGGGATGCGTGCTCCCGTGAGCCACGCAACACTCACTCATGGTCGCTCACAGGGCACTGCCAAAAAATCTGGAGTTCCCTGTGCAGAGCAAGCCAAAAATGTGTGTGCCAACTGACACCCACACATCTACAACCCGTATGAACTGGGGCAGCCACCCGCACCAGTAGACAGGTCCGCGGCCTGGCCCCCTCCCTGGGCCCACCCACATCCCTGCAAGGAGTCATTAAAGGACACGCACACAAAATACAAAACCACGTTGGCTCAAAGCAGAACAACACACACACACTGACGCGTGCAAGAAGAGTCAGCGCCATGGAAGACAGCAGCTCCAACAGCGGTTTCCTGTGTGTCCCGACCAAAATGCACCTCTGTTATTGCCGAGGTCTTCTGCCAGTAGCTGCAGCGGCTCCCGGGCAGGATGTGGTTACTGGTTCAAGTGGCTTCATGTTTCCATCATGTCCAAGGCTGTGTGTCATGGCAGAGGGCTGGCAGTTGAGCAGGATTTGGAGGGTGTTGCCAGACAAGGGGGAGGGCGAATGGCTGCCTGTATGAGTTGTTTGCAGGGCCGGTCAGTGGCTGCAGGATTGCATGGAGGCTGCGTACATGGCCGTGGCGGCCACCCTGAAAACTGTCGTTAGAATCCCTCCCCATGCACTCCACCTGAGTGGCTGCTCTGCAGCTGTGCCACCCAGCAGCCACAGCCCCCCCACCACCACCATTCTTAAGTGAAGATGGGTGTGTGCCCATGGGAACAGGTGCACACCCTTCTTCACCCAATGCGGGCGCTCACCTATCCCCCCACCCACCGTGGCACGTTTGATAAGGATCTTATTGTGCCATTTAATTAAATGCACTGTAACCTTGCATTGTGCCTACCTAATAAACATGTACTTCAGCTATAGCCTCATTTCAGATGACTCATTCTCTTCCGTGCTAATCATATCTGTTAGCACATCGTTGGGCCATGCACAAATGGTCTGATGATCCTTATTAATGGAGTGGAAAGCTTTTAAACATTTTGTCATTTGGGCCAGGAGTATAACATTTGTACCATTTATATTAACCACCATACAAAATCAGCCTTGGCATTGGTTTTATTACTAAGTGGAAGAGGATGTCAGACGTTCTTTAATAGCCATACATTTAAAGGCAAACCTAAAATGACTTTTTTTGTGTGAGATTAACTTTTTATTGAGTTTTGAACTGTGTAATGCAGACAAAAGTTGATTGTTTGCAGTGTCTTCAAAACTGTCTATTTAATACACTTGTTCATAATGTGTCATAAGAAATGATACGAATGAAATTTCATGAATAAACCTGGGGGAGGGGGGAATATCCTTCATGTCTCTTTGTTCGGTTTTGCCATCACAGACTATTTTCCCCTTTTCAAAGAAGGAACATTTTCTATTAAGTGTTTGCAATTTATAGCTAATATCTCTTTCACTCAAATGAGCTAACTTGATGTCTACAAATTAGCTTAAAGGCCCTAATCCTGCAAACGAATCGTGCCACAGTTCTAATGCTTACACCGACTCCCATTCCCTTCTCATTCTTAAACCTGCATGGTTCTTTTTTTTTTTTTTTTTGCAGGTCTGGGGACTGAAGTTTGCCTGGGAGCCGCACATTTTGCTGTGTAACACTACACAAGAGCATATTTTAACAGACTAGGGACCTGATTCTGGAGCACAAGGTTGCTTCTGCTACGTGGCCTCCTTGGTCCCAGAGATTCCAATGTTTATTCTGTGGGGGGCTGAGTTTACTCACAACGATCTCCGTTTGGTTAAGCTCATACTCTGGACAAGCTTATAAATCTGTCCCCCTTCTGATGCTGGGATCTTATCAAGGTTGTACTGTTTTCCTTTCCTTTTCTCTACCCGCAACCCCCCTTTCTTTCGTGTTTTTGAAGTGCAGCCCTCTGATCAATGTGCACTTTTTTTTCCATTTCCCTAAATACATCATGAAAAAGGATGAGGTTTCCGCCTTAATTGCTTGTGCCTTTTATTCGCATTCCTCTCTCAGCCAGAATTGTGAAAAGAGTGTTAGTAAAAGGCTGCACAATAGAGCTTTTCATTAGGCCTCAGCAAGGCACACAAAAGAAGGCTTTTGGAAAGAGTGAATGCAGGAGTTTAATTTGCAGGTGGAGAGTAGATAAAAGGTGCTGACGCCTCTATTATTCTCTTACTTAGGTGACCCTTACCCTGTTCAGCTGATCCCAACTACCATGGCAGCTGCTGCCGCAGCAACGCCAGGCTTAGGCCCACTCCAACTGCAGGTAAGTCTGGAAACAATACACAAGAGGCAAAGGTTAAGTAAACACAGAAAACAGTTTTCTCTTCCATTAGAACACAATGAAACTAACAATGTGCTTTTGGCAACACCCTCTTTTCATTCAGCATCTGCATCTGCATCCCAAAAGAAATGGAACCAGACCAGTTTTTGTTTCACCCACAGGGAAGTTTTTGGGTTGTTTTTTTTTAAACTTGTTTCCACACCAGTGTAATTTATTTATTTTTTAAAATAAAAAAATTAAAAATGAAACTTTAACTCTCAACAGGCAAGAAGTGTCCAGTGTTCTGACAGAATCTGTACAGACAGAGTCACTATAAGTCAGCAACAGGAAACGCATTGATGACAAATATAAATGCCCTGTCCTGACTAGTACTTTTAAACTTCTTCAAAGTAGCTTAAAGGCTACTTATGTCTCTTTAGACTGTAAGCATTTCAGGGCAGGGACTGGGCCTTTCTGTAGCTTTGGAAGAAGACTGGCATATTTGAAACCATGACCATTGTGCAAATGGTCAACGATGATGGAAATTTAAGAGCGGATATTTTGGTTAACGTCCCCATACAATGCAGTTATAATGCTGTGCTATAGAGTACAATTCATCAGTATCCTGTTCGAGCCATGCTATGAATTTCATCTGGAGCTAAAGATGAAAGTAATCACCAGTTTGGGGGTGGTGGGGTGGGTTGAAATCTGATTATGGATGGAATAGGAAATTTTCAGTTATTTCCTTTGCTTTTGCAAATTAAACTTCTGGACCTGTTGAACGTTAGAAAGCTTGATAACCCCATCTGTATTTTGAAAATCTATTCACACTTATTTAGGTTGCTCCTAGAAGTGACGTTAGATGAATGGAACCCAAATCCAAACCATCCTAGACTTTGTAAAATCCTTATTGTTGGTGCTGTTTTCTAAACTCAAAATCACCCATAAGTACTTGTCCTCTCTATTCGCTACCTTTAGACAAACCACGAGAGATAAACAGCACTTATGCATCTCCTAGAAGCTCTTTCGCATAACATTTTTAAAGTTCATTTTTACAATCCTTTTGGCAGGTTGTATTTGACTGTTGTTAGTGCAAACTGGATTTTATATAAATGCACCTGACTTCAAATGAATCCGACCAAGAGAAGATGGGAGACAGCTCGTCTGGGGCTGTCTGCAAAATTAGTCAGCTGAGTGGAAAGTTCTGCTTGTGTGTAAACTGCCACCAACGAAGCACTGTAGAAGTTTTTACATTCACTTCTATTGTGTCTTTCTTTACATGAAAAGGTGTGTAGTGTGTTACTCTCCGAGTCTATGAGCAGCAAATATTGTGACCAGGCTAGGAGTTACAGAGGTGGTAAAAGTAGTGCAGTTTATGTCATCTTCCTGAAATTACTTCTGGCGGATAACTTCAGTCCTGATAAAGTGCATGAAATAGTCACGTAAAACACCGGAAATGGAGGGGAGAGAAAAGGGAAGAAAAAGCTGGATTAATAATTGAGGAATCAGAAATTAGGAGATCAATGGCACCTATGTCAGCAGTCTTTCAGAGTTACTCCGAAATCAAATTCATTGATTTTTTTTTTAAAAAAAGGTCCCAAGTGTACGATTGTCTTGAATTTCAGACGCAGTTTAGACTATTAGCTCAGCAAGCCCTGGTCTGAAGGTATTGTAGTTACACACGGAGCAATGGGCTCTAATGCCCTTTGCTCCATGGATGGAGATGGGTGTGCACCTGTGGGAATGGGTGCACTGCACACCCATCCCCCCCACGCACCACAGCCTGTTTGAAAGGGGCCTTTATCTAGTTCATCTCCACAACAACCCCATGAGGTTGGTCATTAGTCCCATTTTACAGATGGGGAACTGGCCAAGAGTGAGTGGCTTGAGATGGACATGATGGGATGCAAACCCTGGATCCACAAGTTCAAATAAACACTTTATGGTGATTTGAGGGATTGAAAAGGAGCAAAGGCCTCGGAGCATGAAAGAAGGGAAGGGATTGTTGAAATTTCCCTGTGTTTCCTCACTGGTTTAGGTTGGGATTAGACCAGGAGTTTGGGAAGTGGGTACTTAATTCCTTTAGGCTCTTGAAAACTTCCAGCTTCAGTATCTTAGGCTATGTGTGCTGTAGGAAGAGCTTTCAGACATTTCTCCCCATTGCAAAAATACTACTACTACTGTTACTACTACTAATCATTTCCATAGTGCTAATAGGCTTCAGTGACACGAATGTTAGCCATAGAGTGAACTGTAGTGTTTAAAGGCCTCTAGCAGAGCCCATTTTCAGTTAGACCAATTTTGGAAAAGGCTAGGTGGACAGAATGGAATATTGCTGTCACTCATGGAACTGAACCCATACAAGCAACAGTGGGAAATATTTGGGATGTCAACATTTTCACTACATTGGACTCCAGCTTACGGGATAGATCAGAGGTGTGGAACCCCACGCCTGCAGGCCCAATACAGCCCATAGCCCTTAATACAGCTCCTTAAAAATCCATATATTGACCTGCAGATCTATCCCCCTACCTTCAAGCACATCCTCTCATCTTTCTCCTTCCCCAAGTTTCAGCTCCTCCCCATCTGAATACACACCCTATCTTTGCTCTTTCTCCCCCCACCCCCTCAGGGCAGGGTCCTTCAGCCCCTGATTCCCTGCTCCCTCCTCCCTTGCCTTAAGTGAGCCCTTCTCTGACTCACAGGCATTTCTTAATTTCAGAAGTGAGCAGCAGAGGGCTAATGCTTCCCCATCCCTGAACTAAATGAGATGAGCAACAACATAAGGAATCGGTAATGGATGACTCCTCAGCAACTTGGAAAAAGGAATTGCTTGGCCTCAGCTCAGTTCCAAACAGCTGAGATGTGAGGGCTGAAGTTGCAATTTGTACGCCTATTTAGAATAGGGCCCTCGGCAAATACTTTCCGAGTTCTAAGACTGGAGGGGGTCAGAGTTGGGGTAAATTAACGGGCATCAGGGGGGCTAGCAGAGGGGTCAGGGTGGGGTACTTAAGGGGAAGTGGGGGGCCCAGAAGGGTGGTCAGGGTGGGTAGGGTTACTTACTTCTGAAGAAGTCCCGTGTCAATGCATGGGCTCGTCGCAGCTCTCGGGCAGGGACTATGTCTATCTTACTCTTTGTAAAGTGCCAGGTACATCACTGGTGCTATATAAATAATAATAATACTAATACTACTAATAATAAAAACCCCACTAATAATGCGCAGAAGGGCCTGAATGGCCCTTTCTGAGAATGCTCAGCCCTTTTTAAAGATGACACTGGCCTGCACAGTGTGTGTGTGCTTGTGTTATTTTCAAACGTACCAGCCCTAAAGAGGCCATGCATCGGCACAGGACCCCTCCAGAAGGTAGGTAAACCACCCCGACACCCCCCTACTAGGCCCCCTCGCTTTTCCTAAGCACCCAACCCAGACCCTTCCCTGGCCCCCGCTGGTCTATACCCTCCTGGGCCAGCGAGGGCCAGAGACCCCTTTCCCTGTACTTGGACTCGATCTTCCGAGTTCCGAAGTTTATGGGGCCCTTCCTAGAAACTCCGGAACTCGGTAAATCGAGTTCAAATGTTCTGGTCCTCAGTGTTTTCCGAGGAAAACCGAGGACTGAGTTTCAGCACTAATTTAGGGGTGGGATTCTTCTGGATTGCTCAGTGTTTTTCCACGAACATTTTCCCCTGGTAAAGTACCTGACAGTTTACTCCTTAAGTCAAAATGTACAGCGAGGGAAGGCAAATTACCTTGTGGGAAATAACCACTGGAAAATGTGCCTCAAGAGAATTTTTTTGCAAGTGCATGGCCCAATTTTAATATTGTTAATGGAATGCTTATATCAAAGATTCCCAACTCCAACAACCACAAACCACAATTGTCCTATGGCAAAGAGCCACAGAACACACGTGTACACACACAAACGTCTCCTGCTTTTCAACTGGCTGGCGGAGCTGGCGCTCCGCAGTCCTGGCAGCTGAGTTTCTGAGGAGCAGCTGTGGTTCAGCTGCTGAGACTTGGATGCAATGAAGTAAGACCACAGGGCAATTAGGACAGCGTAAGGACCAGGACCAGCCCTGGCCAAGAGCCACTCGCTTGAACAGCCCTATATGTGGATGTGCGGCTCCTGAATCACAGTTTGGCCACCCCCAGGCTAACGGTAATGTTATCTCCTGAGTACAGCTGCAACAGGCACTCAAATCAGTACCCCATTGGCCACCCAACGGGCTACCCGAGGACCATTTGGGTGCCCAATGCCTGAAAATTCAACCATTACCCAGAGAAACTGATAGGAGCCGGGATCATTGCAGAACCTGGCTCCGCAGGGTTTGTCTGTTTCAGAGGTGCAGCAGGACTTCCCCCCCACACAGCGCTCTGATAGACACTGTGGCCAGGAAGCTGCATTTGAAACTGACAAGCGCCGGCTGAGAGTTTGCCTGTCACTTTCAAAGGCCAGCTGGCATTCCCTCCCTCCCCCCCGTGCCTCTCAGGGCTGCTGCAGAGCCAGGATCGGTAGGCGTTCCAGCTGGGGTCTGTCAAAGGCCAAACAATGTGTTCGAGCAGCCTGTTGAGTCCCGTTCAGGCCTGAACGGGGCCAAGTTGATTAGGTACCCCCAATTAGTTGGGGGGTGTCCAGTTGCAGCTCCATTGCTACAGTGAGCTATCACAGAACCTGAGCAGAGTCAGTCTAAAATAGGTGTCCATGCTTTCTCTTCTGACCCCTCTAGGCTTAATCCTTGCCTATCCCACAGACTGCTACCAGAGGCTAGTCTGGGAGGCAACTGGAAGGTGTGTGTAGTCCAGATTTCTCAGTCCAATTGTCTGTTAAGCAAACAAGAACTCTGATTAATTGGCACTTAAAAAAAAATGCTGTCTCCAAATAGCTGTATTGGTAGATGATGCCAAGTGCATGACAATATCTGTCCATGTGCTGTCACCGCATTAGCGTTTTGTGTCTCTTCAAAACAATATGACAATATGATGCAATACAAACTCCCTGGAAGCATCTGTTGCTGTGGAGAAAAAACCATCCACAACCTTCAGTCACTCACATTCAGATTCTGCTTCTTAGCGTAAAACAAGACGTCATGATTACTCGGTCATGTTGGTCAACTGTGTGATCAGAAGGATTATGGCACAGGCTCGGAGAAAGGGTTATGTTTAAATATATAGTGATGCAAAATTAGTTTGGCTGATTTGGCATGTCCGCAAGATGAATTTGATTTTCTCAGCTCTAACCCAGTTGGGGCCATTTAGAGAGGGCATTTTCGATGGCTGTGCCTAGGCTGTGGAATTCCCTCTTGGCAGAGGCTTGAGTAGCCCCAAATCTCCCTTCCTTCCATCGTACGTGTAAAACTTGGCTGTTCTGCCTGGCTTTTGGCATGGGAGATGGGCTGTGGGGTTGGGAGGGGGGTGGAGTTTTATTTTATGGTTTTTTGCCTTCTCTTTTAATGTATTGTTTGGGTTTTATGCTTTTTGTGTGTTTTTGATGATGTAAGCCACCCTAGGCTGCTTGGAGCAGAAGGGGCAGGGTAGAAAATTGTTTTATAAATAAATAAAATAACTATAAAGGCCAAAATCTGTTCATCTCTACTCCAGTGAATAATCCCACTGACATCAGCTAGACTGGTGATAGAAGGTGAGCAGAATTTGTATCTTGAGAAGGATTCTGAGCATTCATCATGCCCTCCTCCTCACCACTTTCTTTTCTTGAATACCTACATCTAGTTTCTTTCTTGTATGGTGTAGGGGGATGCGTACTGGGCCTAAATTTCAAAACAACTGGGTCTCACAGTTAGGACTAGATTCAGTCATTGTTCAGTCACCAAAATAAATGTCCAGCATATTGAGTGTTGAGCGTCTTTGAAAATCACAATGACAGCTTCTGACTGAGAACTTCTGACAATTTGAGCTTATTTAGATGCCTCCATAGGAGGTGAGATCTTTTCAGAGTTCCTTTCAAAAATATGGCCCCGGGTGTTTAACATTGAAGGGCCATTGGGCTACATATTCATACTTCCAAGAGTAGGCCCCATTTTCATCTATCTTTCTTAACTGGCCTCTTTTGAGATAGCAGTATTGTAAGAATTAAGCAATAGCAAGAATTTATTAGGTCACATCTCTACCACACTCTCTGCTCACAGAATTTCTCTTTAGAGTGTATGTTTTTAATCTAGCTTAGTTTCAGTGATAGGAATTCTCTCACTTTTCCTTAGCAGATGATTCCTCTCTCCGGATCTTTTGCTTGATTATCAGAGTGTCTAAAATGAATATTTTAAAAAAATATGGAATTTGTTGAATTTGGCGTATTAATCTCCTTTAAAATGTAGTAAATAGGAAGCAATATTTGTTTCCTGCTTGATTTAATGAACCAGATATTGGTATTATTTTGCTTGTTTTGGGTTAGTTCATTCATTTTGTTCAATTTGATTTTTCTTGTTTTTGTTACTTTGGTTATTCATTTATTCATTATTCGATACTTTGTTTATCTTCAATAGTGCTATTTCATAGGGGTGGTCTGCTGGAGGAAATTACACAATTCAGTTCCATAATTTTTGGATCTGTGGGTCTTTTCAAACGGGCACCCCGCTTCCCCTGCACGTGGGTGCGTATTGGAGGGGGTGTCCATAGGAACACCACCGGGCATTGCCGGTGCAGGGGTGCCCATGGGAACACCACAGGCAGTACAGGAAGGTGCGTGCATGCTCCATGCATCACCCACACACAGAGCAACCAGTGTCAATACCGTTTGCTCCATGCATAGGAACGGCCGCACACCCGCCTCCACCTGCAACCAATTCCTAGGGATGGGCGAACGCGGTTCGGAAGTTCGGAGTTCAGACCGAACTCAGTCTGTTCGGTCGACTGAACCGAACTTCCGAACCGAACTCAAATTTAAAACCGAACCGAATTTCCGAACTCCGTTCTGTTCGCCCATCCCTAGTGGCAACCAAAAAAACCTGGTTTCGAACTCGAATTTTAAACCGAACCGAATTTCTGAACTCAAATTTCAAACCAAACCGAACTGAATTTCCGAACTCCGTTCTGTTCGCCCATCCCTACAAATTCCATAGGTTAATTATGCGTTGAGTGAAAAAGTACTTCCTTTTATTTGTTTTAAAGCTGCCAGCAGCTAGTTTCATGGAATGTCCCCTAGTTCTAGTACTATTTGAGAGGGTAAATAATCGTTCCCTATCTACTTGTTCCACACCACTCCATACCACTCCATATTTTATAAACCTCTAGCATGTCCCCTTTCTCTAAGCTGAAGAGACTCAGCATGTCAAGGCTGTCTTTGTACGGAAGCCATTCCATACCCTTTATCATTCTCATTGCCCTTCTCTCTGTGTACCTTTTCTAGTTCAGCTCTGTCTTTTTTGAAATTGGGCGACCAGAACTGCACACAATATTCCAGATGTGGTCGCACCATTGATTTGTATAGAGGCACCATGACATCCTCAGTTTTATTCTCTACCCTTTGCAACTTCTAACATTCTGTTCGCTTTTTTGACTGCTGCTGCACATTGGGCTGAGGATTTCAGTGTATTGTCCACAATCACTCCCAGATCCTTTTCCTGAGTGGTAACGCCTAGTACCCTAGCCTTGTGTACTCATCGTTTGGGTTATTTTTCCCTAGGTGCATCACTTTGCACTTGTTCACATTAAATCTCATCTGCCATTTAGATGCCCAGGCACCCAGTCTCGTAAGATCCTGTTGCAGTTCTTCATGGTCTGCTCGTGTTTTAACTACCTTGAATAACTTGGTGTCATTTGTAAATTTGATCACATCACTCTTAACACCCTTTTCCAGATCATTAATGAATACATTAAATGGCATCAGTCCCAATACAGATCCCTGGGGCACACCACTTTTTAAATCTCTCCATTGTGAAAACTGACCATTCAGTCCTACTCTTTGCTTCCTATCCTTTAACCAGTTACCTGTCCATAGTAAGACACTACCTCCTATCCCATGACTTTCTAATTTTCTCAAGAGTCTTTTATGTGGGACTTTATCAAATGCTTTCTTGAAATCCAGGTACACTATGGGTGAAAACAGACATGACGCTAACCACCCTTTAACCACCCTTGGTGGTCATTTATGCAGGTTTCAGGGCTGCATAGGGCACCAATACAGCCCTGCAACATGCATAAATGACCACCAAGGGTGGTTAAAGGGTGGTTAGCGTCATGTCTGTTTTCACCCTATAATCTACTGGGTCTCCCTTGTCCACATGCTTATTTACACCCTCAAAGAATTCCAACAGATTAGTGAGGCATGACTTACCTTTGCTAAATCCATGTTGACTCTTCCCTATTAAGCCATGTTTATCAACATGCCCAGCGATTCTGTTCTTAATGATAGTTTGCACCATTTTGCCCGGCAAGATGTCAACCTTAATGGTCTGTAATTTCCAGGATCACCTTTGGATCCCTTTTAAAATATTGGGGTCCATTTGCCACCCCTCAGTCCTCCGGTACAGTGGCATATTTTAGCGATAGGTTACAAATTACTAACAGTAGGTCTGTAATTTCATATTTGAGTTCCTTCAATTAAAACCATCAATAAATAAACATCAAATTAAGCAACTGAAGCCCGGTAAGAAACAAACACCCATCTTTCCTCCACAAAGAACCCCCTTCCCCCGCCACTACCCATCCCCCTCTCCAGGTGCCTGGTGAAACAGCCAGGTCTTGCACTGTCTACGGAAGCAGGGGAGATGCGAATCTCGCGGCACAGCCCCCGAGAACACCCTCTCAAAGTTAGCCACCCGGAATACCTGGGGGACCTCCAAGAGGGCACCCTCAGCTGAACACAGGGGCCGACCAAGGACACGGGGTGGGGGTGAGGCGGTCCCGCAGGCAAGCAGGACCCAGGCTGTATAGGGCTTTAAAGGTAATAACCAACACCTTGAATTGGGCCAGAAGACTATAGGCAGCCAGTGCAGAGAACGGAGCACAGCTGTTTTGTGCTCCCTGAAGCCCATCCCTGTCATTCTGCGCCAGCTGCAGTCTCCGGGTCGCCACCAAAGGTAGCCCCATGTAGAGGCACTGCAGTAATCTTGAGGTAATGAGTGCATGGATGACGTTGGCAAGATCGGAGTCAGAGATATAAAGCCGAAGACGGTGAACCAGATGTAATTTACTATATGCACTCCTCACCACAGCCACCACCTGGGCATCCAGGCAGAGCTGCGAGTCGAGGAGGACTCCCAGTCTCCAAACTTGAGGGACCAGGGAGGGACACAACTCATCAATGATGGGGGCCTCCACTCCTTCGCCCCTACCCACCAACATCACCTCTGTCTTGTCGGGATTCAGCTTCAGATGGCTCATCCTCATCCAATCCCCCACCATAAGCACAGAGACTGCCAGGCCTGGTTCAGATGAAAATGAGAGGTAGAGTGCATATGCACTCGTTTTTCAAACAATGGCATTAGCATCACTGTCATTTTGGAAAAGAGCAACCGGTCTGCTCATGAGTGAAATGGCCACTGTACATGTGACAATTGGTAGCCCTTTTCCAAAATGGCAGCGATGCTGCTTCCACCATTTTGGAAAAGGGGGTGCATGCACAGAACAGTCCAGTGGCCTTTTTGTACATGCAAATGGTTTTTTATTTAAATAGAACCGCAATGGTAGTTGCCCTTTTAAAAAATGGCAGTGGCGCTGCCGCTGCCATTTTAAAAGAGGACATACATAGAACTGCCTAGTGACCGTTTTGTGCATGCACAGTTTTGTTTTTGTTTTTTATTTATATCAAACTGCAACGGTGGTGGCCCGCTTTCAAAATGGCAGTGGTGCTGCCGCCTCCTTTTTAGAAGAGGGTGTGCATGTGCAGAACAGCCCAGTGGTCATTTTGCACATGGACAGGTTTTTTTATTTAAACCAAACCACAATGGGGCGTGTTGCCCACTTTTGTGGTTCGGTAAGGATTAATCTGTAACTGCCTGTTATGAGCAGTTATAGATTATATTCCGAACCGAATTCCCACCCCTACTATTTAGTGTAAATAAGTACTACCAAAGTTAACAAAGTACCAAATAATGAATAAATGAATTGCCAAAATAACCAAAATGAAATAATGAAGTTAATAAAATAACCAAAATCAATATAACTGAATTAATAAGTATGCACATTTTGCATCCTTGGCCAAGATAACTTGGATATTCATTCCTGTGGCAAATTTTAGCTGGAATTTTCAACTAATTTTCTTTTTCTAAACTCTTCCCACTCCCCCTAGTTATATTCCCTTTCTGACTCCCTGAAACAGTTGCCCTGTTTTCCTATGATAGAAACCTTCATGAAATACGCAGTGTGTACGACGTATAATCTGAATATCCTAATGACCTATCTGAATACAAATGATGAGTCAAGCTTTCAAGAGTGAGAATAAAAAATTCAACAAAGCTTGAAAAGATTTTGATTGATTTGCGATTGCCAGGAAAACAATCCTTGTGGTCTGCTATTGTTCCTACAGAATATAGGCAAGCGGTGGCTGTACAGTTTCCACTATTCATTTGCTGCACAGTCTGTTTCCATGACCTCCTTCGTATATTAATAACCCCAGCACTTTGCCTACAAGAAGATTAGCTGTTTCTTAGTATTTGCAAGGTCAGTTTTCATATTCAGTGAACAGTGAACTTACTTGTCTTTTCAGTGGTTAGAACCAACAGATCCTTCAGTGTTTGCGTTCCCGCTTTACCTGGCTTCATTAGTAGAACTATGGCTTAATTTGTGGAGGAATGAATCATCAATGCCCAGTTTAATTACAACATTATAAACCTGGTGCAATCCATTTAAAGATAAAAAGCAAAATTAGGTTTGCACCATGAGCACACGCATCTGGGGAAAATTGAAAAAACAAAACAAAACACAACAGTTAAGTACATTTACTGTAACATTTCTGATTAGCATCGCTGAAAGATGGCAGCTGTCCATCCACCATTAGTTCACTAGCTCTATCTGTATTAATATTCATGTTTCTTGATGGTCATTGCAAATAATGGTGATAACAATAAGCGTAATAGTAGACTACATTGTGTGTATTTCTTATTGGCCATCCCATTAAATTGGTTTTACAGTAACAAGATTAGTATAGATTTTGTGGCTTTCCCTTATTTCTGATGTGTAGTGTAGAGATGTGCTGGCCACAAAATACTCATTACCTCTTCCACCCTGAGATAGCCACTGCATACAACCACACAGTACACCTACTGTGCCTGGGCAGTCTTACCATGCGATACAGTGTATCATGTGCCCAATGGCCACCAGATGTCTTCCCTCCGTCGCAGGGCAGACAGTTGTCTGCTATGTGCTGTGTCCATTGTGGGGGCTTTGAGCGATGGACGCTATATCCAGTCCTATGCGGCCACGGCTCAGCTAGGGGTGAGATAGTGGGCAGGCCGGGAGAGGGGGTGGTGCAGTTCTGGACGCCTCAGTCCACCCCAGGCATGATGGGATAGCCAACAGTGGCCTCCTGCCTGGCTTCCCTGCAGGGGCTTAACTGTATGCCCTGCTCCCCCACACTGGCCCTGAAGGGTGGCAGCAGCAATTGCCTGCCATGGGGCACGTGTGGATTGGACTCGCCACAGCTCATGGACCTCCCTTCCTTCGTGTGGATGCACCCATTCTGTTCATTTTACAAGAGCTTGCTGGATATCGAGGTGGAACGAATGGGAGTAGGTTGACTGGAACTTATTTATTTATTAACAAAATTTTAACCCGCCCCTCCTGCCCCAGACAGCTCGGGGCAGCTTACAACATAAAATAAATAAAATATAGAAAACTAAAGACAACAGATTAAAACACATTAAAAGAGAATGCACTAAATAGTATATCCCCCCCCCCTCCTAATCCACTTCCCCCACCCTACACCCCATCTACCTTGCCAAACGCCTGGCAGAACAGCCAGGTCTTACTCATATGCCAGAAGGAAGGGAGGTCCGGGGCCGACCAGGCCTCTGTCAGGAGGGAGTTCCACAGCCTGGGTGCGGCTACCAAAAACGCCACAGGGGACCTCAAGAAGGGCACTCCCGGCAGACTGCAGGGGTCGCTCCAGAGCACGGGGAGTAAGGTGTTCCCACAGGTAAGTTGGGCCGAGACCGTGTAGGGCTGTATAGGTCAGCACCAACACCTTGCATTGGGCCCGGAAGACTATAGGCAGCCAGTCCAGAGCCCGGAGCACCGGTGTAATGTGCTCGTGGCGACCTGCCCCCATAAGGAGATGGGCCGCCGCATTCTGCACTAGCTGCAGTCTGCGAACCGTCACTATGGGTAGCCCCACGTATAGCGCGTTACAATAGTCCAATCTCAAGGTAATGAAATCATAGATGATAGTGGCCAGGTCACTGTCTGACACATACGACCGAAGCCAATATACCAGATGTAACTGACGTAATCCTCATCTACAGCATCCAAGGCTCTGCCTCTGCAAGTGTCTGCATTTTCTACCTACAAATTGGGAAGGAGCCACATAAAAACTTGCCGTGGGCCGCCTTTGGTCCCAGGCCTGAGGTTCACTACTGCTGTTTTTTAAAAAAAATAAAATATTGGCAATAGTTTATAGAAAGTAATAATTAGTAATAGTTTATAGAAACCTCATAAGGGAGGCTTTTTAAAAACCTTCAAATTATGCAGAATGAACCATCAAACATCAACAGCAGTGCATATATATTTTCATGGTGTCCTAGTAGATAAGACACTCAGTTATATCAGCTCATCTCCAAGTTACAGGAAAGTAGAGTTCAGTTAAATATCAGGAAAAACTTCCTGACAGACAGGACTGTGCAGCAATGGAACAAGCCTCCTAGGGGGTTGTAAGCTGTCCATGGCTGAGCTTTTCAACAAAAGACTGAACAGCCATCTCTCAGTGATGTTGTAGTCCTCCTGCATCCAAGCAGGAGATTGGACTAGATGACCCTCGAGGATCTTTCCAACTCTGAGGCCACTTTTACACATGACAAAAATGGGTTCTTACAACTGCTCGAGATAATAGCGGGTGTTATAAATGCTGGAGTTCTGTCATGTGTGAATGCACTATTCCCTTTTCATGCAGCAAGATCTTGCAGCTTTGTAAGACCCACCTCTTACAAGGCTGTGGGATCTCACTGCATAAAAGAGGAATAGTGCATTCACACATGACAAAACTCCAACATTTATAACACCCACTATTATCTCGAGCAATTGTAAGAACTCATTTTTGTCATGTAACACTGCTTTTAAATGAGGGCGCGCTGAAGCGCCCCCCAAACGCCGCATTAAAGCAAAGCCGCCGGAAGTGACGTTCTCCCCGTTGCCGGCGGCGGCTGGAGACACGGGGCTTTGCAGCGGCGCGTTCTTAAGAGTTCAATTATCTGGCTTAAGAACGCGCCGCTCCAAAGCCCCGTGTCTCCAGCCGCCGCCAGCAACGGGGAGAAAGCCGCTCCAGCGGCTTTGCTTTAATGCGGCGTTTGGGAGGCGCTTCAGCGCGCCCTCGTTTAAAAGCAGCCTAAGTTTCTATGATTCTGAGTCCCGTTTGGTTTTACCTCAGATGTTTACTTCCAGTCCACCCTAGCTGCAAATGGGTACCTAGTCTCTGGGGTTGGGACATGGTGTTGGGAACATCACTCCCTATGTCTTAGGACTTAGGGAACTATGACCCTTTGTTATAGGCATAGACACTGGTGAACTGGTTAACCAAGCTAGGCTGTTCTGCCCCATGGCTTAGGGTTGATTTTGACTTTGACAGTGGCTAAATCCGCTTTGTAGCTATTAGTTAAGCAGTGTATGCAGAGCGATCTAGTTTTACAGGTAAGCCCAGTATATTTTTGAAAGCAGATATGAATAAGAAACCACTCCCCCATGTCTTTTTTTCATCAGCATCCCACTGCTCTCCAAAAGAGGCTGATAATTATGACAGGATGTAGATAAATGCCTCTCGTTTCCCAGAGCACCATGCGCCGTGTGGATGGATATTCTATACACAGCCAAGAAACGCATGTGGTCAAGTCAATAGAGAGAGGATACTATGTGTGGAAGGTCGTGTTTCAACTTTTTTGGATTTTAAGGGAAGGAATTAACTGACAAGCATAATCATTATATCTAGAGGAAGAGTCCTTTCTGCCTAGCTTTCAGATTCCATTGGTATCTACGCAGGCAGAAGAATGACCAGCCTATCTTCATTTCAGTTGCAGCCTTTGCCTGCTGTTTGCTAGCAGACCTCTGTCTGCATGAGTGAGTTTTCTTGTAGGTTAAGGAGCCTGGATTCCCTCTTTTTCCCCCCTCCCTCCGACCCTGAGCCTGCAGGGCAGACAGACAGAAGCACACATATGATTAATACAGCACAGCTGCAGTAGTGACTCATTTGCATATGTATTAATAGAGGCAAAAACAACAATTCAGTTGCATAGAGAGACATTCTGCATACTAAAGAACATATGTAAATAGTCCCAGAAAAGTACAGGCAGCATTTTCTCTGACTTTTCCAAGCCCACATGGGCGAGTGTCGGAGACAGCCATTTTCTTCCAAGTAAATCCCCGTTAGGAGGAACCTGTTAGGAGCTCCTTGCTCAACTATTACCACCCCTAGGTTTCCCAGGAGGTGTTTGACATTTGGACAATGGCAATAGCACAAGCAATGTCTTTTTCATGCTATTTTCATATTTGCCAGCCTACAGCTTCAACATGATGTCTCATTACATACTAACATAAGCCTCGGTGCACAGACAGCCATTTTCGACCTCTGGCCCTTTCATACACTTTCCCTTTTCTGTTTGTGTGTGCCCCCCCCAGTAATCTCTCCTTGTTTTCCCTTTGTTTTCCTTCATCTCTTTGATCTGTCTTTTTCTAAAAAAATAATTTTAAAAAAAATTGCTTGGCTCCCACAAGCTAAATAAACTCAATATTTGTGCCACGTTACATTGGGCTCATCCTGAACATCCCTTGTTTTAACGTGAGCTGTCCTGAGCCTTGTGAGAAGGGCAGCATAAAAATGCAATAAATAAATAAATAATAAATTAATGATATTTTTCCTACCACCAGTGATGTGATTGTCACCTAGTCTAACCAGTACATCGGCTTCCTTTTAGCAGAAGGATAATGCTTAAATTATTGAAAATAAGAGCCATGAGGTCCCAAGATGGGTGACCCGATTTTGGGAACATTTTTTTTTTAAAAATTGCCCTTAAACTGCTTACTCAGCAGCAACTCATGATACAGGCTGAAATTGTGGTTGCATCCAAGTCAATGGCAAAAGTCCCACTGGCTTCCAGGAAACCAGAATTTTCAAGTGCATAAACACAAACGCACTTTAAAACTGCAAGTCAACATTAACAGTACACTTGATTAGAGCAAATTGGAATGTGACGCAGTCAAAGTCCTTACTGAACTGACACATTTTATGTAGCGTGTTGCCAGGAAGACAAATGAAAAGAGATGCAACTTTAGGAAAAAATATACAGGTAGTCTATGAGGAATGAAGATGACTGGCATCGATTAGATGGCAAAATTGCCAGCCATTTGTTTGGCAAGTCTTTGTAAGATCCGCAGAGGAAAACAGGTTATGCAAGCAAGAGTGCATAACTTGCCTGGCAAGCAATACTTAAGAGGTCAGGTCATCCTTAATTTCTTTCCTCTTGTAAAAATGTTACACTTTTTCTTTTTGGGGTTAACCTGACAGACTGAAGCAGATTACTCCTTGATTATTTATAAGGCATTAATTTTAGATGAATATTGCTCAAGTGGCTGACATCATAAGTAGTTCTAGCAGCTAGCAAGAAGAGTCTTTTTTGCAGATTGGAGTGTGACAGTCTTCACTTCGGCCCTTTTCACACGGGTCACGATGGATGGGGCGATGGCGCGGTGCGTGGGGGTGCGTTCCAATGGATCCCCACCCACCTCCACCCATTTCCACACACAGAACATTGGGCATTGGTGCCTGTTGCTCTGGGCATGGGTGGAGGTGGGTGGAGCACGGGAGCGCCCCTCCCCCCACGGACACCCACCCATCCCCCCTGCACCCGCCGCAGCAATCCCATAGGTGTGTCCCCCACCCACGCACATGGGCGAGGGTGCGGGGGCACCCATGGGGAAAGGGCCTTAGAAGATGTTGAGGAGAGAGGATGCAGCAATTTGAGGAAAATTGAAGGGAGAGGTTTTATATATTGAATGGAGCTTTTTGTTCTGTGGGGTATAACATAAATATCTCTCAGGCTGGGCATGGTATGACAATGGTGTATAATCATTACCCACTCCCAATGTGAAACTCCCTCCCGATGTATAACAACGTCACCCAATATTTAATCACCCACTCCCAATGTGTAACAACGTCAGCATCAAGGTCTTCTGGTTTTCAGAATAACTCAACAGAAACTTAGTCAGGAAAGTTATTCCAGTCCTACGTTTATCCCAGTTAGCATATATGCAGGATTTACTAGGAATGAAGACGTTTTTCTCTCTACATCTGATTTGGTCACTAGTCGATACGTGGTTCTCTTTATCATGAGAACCAAAAAGGTTGAAAAGCTAAGTTTGTATATCCTGAAGAATGTAGAGGTTGGTGTATTCCTCAATCCAGACACCTAGAGAAATGGCTTGGGAACAGGTTTACCCTATTAGAAAGTAGTTTGTGGAGGATGCTGAGAAAACAGCTATCCTTTTGTATGGGCCATCAGTTCAAGCAATGGTGAATGAAATAACAGGGTTGTGTACCAGCAACAATGGCAGCGTTTTGAACTGCTTCTGTTTTGCAGAGCTCAGTGGTTGGTCTCTTACACTCTTTGAATCAATTATTTTTTGAAAGGCCTGGATCAAAGAATCTGGAAGCCACATGGAAAGTTCTATTCTGTTTTTTGTTTTTGTTTTGTTTTTTTAAGTGATGCCTTTGGGGACAATAGGCGTTAGAATAAGTTGCCTTTCACCATCAGTTTTCCTATCTCGTTGTTTGCTCTTCCAAGAGAAGATGCTGTTGCAAAGAAGATTGTATAATCATGCAAAAAAGATTATGCAATCATGAGCCAACTCTTGGTGAGGAAGGAGGCATGGGGGAGAAATGGGAAGCCACACTGAGCAGATTTGGGCTGGGAGGTCAAGGGGGGAAATTCATTGTGAAACTATTAGCTGGAACTTTATAGTCTTCCCATAAAACATGAAAGCTTGAGTCAGACTAGTGAATTTTTCCAGATATCAGTGGAATTCATTGTCTTCATGCTGAGCCTTGCCAATAGTGTATATCCACATGACAGAAAAATACACAAGAAGACTGAAGGTCATTAATAGACACATTATTGGGAGTTTGTGTAGAAGGAGGAGGAGGAAGGAAAAAAGATGCACAGTGAATGGATATGCTCACTTTAGTTCTCCAAGTGAATTTTTAACATTTTATGGACCCTGAAAATTATGGTAAGAAGAGATTCCCATCAGAGCAGCAGTAGTGCCAGATAACACCATATAGTCTACTAGTCACAGTAACGTGTACTATATACTACAGTACTGCATCTCTTTCTCAAGGCTGTATTACTTCCACAACTTGTTTTCTGCTGCAGTGATCAAAAACTTCAGAGTGGGACATAGGGTGAAAACAGACATGACGCTAACCACCCTTTAACCACCCTTGGTGGTTATTTATGCATGTTGCAGGGCTGTATTGGTGCCCTATGCAGCCCTGAAACATGCATAAATGACCACCAAGGGTGGTTAAAGGGTGGTTAGCGTCATGTCTGTTTTCACCCACAGACACATAAGCAACTTAGTAAATGCATACACAAGGAGACAAGCCGGGGATATAGACTGCAGCCACAATAGGTGCGGCGGCCTAGGCCATTAAAAGTTCTTCAATACCTATTCTCATCCTGAATTAGTCTTCACTGTGTCCTGTTCCCTTCCAGAGCTAAGTATTTCCAGTCAGAATATTTTTGCTTCAGCTCCAGCTGAGGTGAACATGAGGCACAGTTTTAAAGTCCAAAATACCTTGTTTCTTTTGACCGTATCGAGGGTATCAGTTGCATGAGCTCGCGTAATGATTGCTTAACCTTCTTTACGTTTCAGAATCAGCATTGAACTGCATTATGCAAACACAAGACACAAGCATTTTTGAACAAATAACTTTATAGGCGTTAAACCTACTCAGACTATTGTGCTTAAAAATTATACGGACGTGCCTGAAATAAGTGTATAAGATAAGATTCTGCTTGCTTTATATATTTTAATATCTAGGTTCAGTGGCCTAGGTCATTGATATTATGCCTAACACGTCTAGCGACTTCAACTCCTGCTGAAACCACTGGAAGTTGAGAATGTTCACTTACATTCACATATTGCCTATGTGATCATATCACATAGGCGAAGATTCGCATATCACATATGAATATCACATATTCACGTATTTGAATAATATCACATATTTGCATATTGCATGGACACTTTGAATTGATGAGACCAAAAATAAGAAAAAATATTTTAGCTTCCGGTGCTATAGATATACTTAAATATCCTAGCCACTACCATTTATAAACGAGCTGCTAGCTGCTTTGCTTAAATCCCTAAGCCTAGAATTTGTAGGGCTGGAAGGAACCTCCGATGTCATCTAGTCTAACCGCCTGCTCAGAGACAGGATTCAGACACACATACAAATGCTCTTCATACCTCTTGGCAGATGGATAAGGATAGCAGCCATCCTGAGCCAATTATGTTGATTCTCAAAGCCACTGAACCATCATTCCATGTCCTCATCAACGTGTAGGTGTCCTCTTCCCCTGTTCCTTCCCATGACTTTTTTGGTTTTTGTAATTTTTCTTTTCTACTTCCAGTAACAGTAGTTTATCTGCTTTACAATTCATGATCCTCCTGTTCTCTTGACACAACCCAGCCATTTAACTCTTCCCTTAGCTATTATACATGCCACCTTATGCTTCTTTGTGAGATGTCTTATTTCTTCATTCTTCACATGATCTTGCCATTTATGATTGTGTATTTTTCTCAGACGTTTTGAACTGAACTGGTCAAGTCTTCTCCACATTCTGCCATGTTAGTGAGCCATAAATTAAAGAGGATATTATACTGCTATTATACATTCTATGCATATTATTCTATACATATTTTATATGAGAAGGAATTCACTCTACATACATCACCCTAACAGATGAATACAGTCCATGATAAAACCAAACCATAGTACATCACAAGGAAGGAATAAGTGGCCAGGGTACACTATTTCCTGAAATGACAGGGAATGAATTCAGTATGATATGACCAGATGACTCAACCAATTGAGCCATGCTCCACACCACAGGGGAAGACAAAAAACTCACCCCAAACCTTTGATGATCACTAGACAATCTGATCTGGGAGGAAAAAATTCTCCCACCCCTAGCATGGCAATTTGTTCAACCGTAGGCTACGGCTGAAATTCTCTTTTTGATCAGATTCTCCTTTCAGCGGAATCTGGACATTTCGTTGGATTGGGTGAAATGCGCACCAGAATGTGTTTCAATTCCTATTCTTCCAGATGAAACAAAAACAAAAAATTCGATTGCCTTTCCAGAAATGCAGGAAAATTTCACAAAAATGGAAGGGCTAGTTCAACCCAGCCTTACCCTGGGCATGTGAGCAGAACCCACGAGCAAACTCTCTGAGATAAAATTCCCCATACTGACTTGAAACATCCTGTCTAGTATCTGTCTTATTTCTTACACTTTGAGGAGTATTACCTTTTTGACCTCTGGAAATTAATTTTTATATAACAATTTTTCAGTGTGTGTGGTTTTGTTAGATAGAAAGCAACTTTACAGCCAGCGTCCACCAACCAAATTTCTCAACCGCTTTACGTAGGAACCCCTCAGATGGAACTAGCATGCACTGAAAGACTTCAAAAACTGCTCCAGCATTATGAAACCTCCTGAGTTGCAGTGAATGTGTCTGTCATTCACTTACTATCGTGGTGACCCTTCTTTAATTTTGTGTAGCAGGTTTAAGATCCATAAAGGAAGATGCAAAACTAGCAAAAATAAAAACATAAAATGAAAGGACACTGGAAGATTATTTATCAATATCTCCTGGAAAACCTTTGAGTGTATTAATGATTACTTGGCAGTGTATGGTTAAAATGCTACAGTATATACCTTGTCAGGGCATGTCTTCACATTGGGCAAGCTGGAGATGGGTGTTCAGGAATATCAGTTCTCTCCAGCTCTCAGGACATGCAAACTCACACTGACTGCTAGGCAGAGGAGTGGGGGCAGATTTGTGTATGAAATCCTGACATTTCTGACTCTGGGAATTTCAAGCAGGTAGAAAGGGAAGTGAACACCAGGTTACCCTGGGTATTTTCGGACATGACGGGGTGGCTTTCACCCTCGCCTTTGGTGAGGGTGATGGGAGGAAGGTAGAAGGTTAGGGTGGGTGGGATTTTGTTTATATTTTATTTTTATTTTTTTTTACTTCCTATTGTTATAAATTGTTTTAATGAATTTTTTATATTGTTTTATATATTTATATTGTTATCTGCCCCGAGCTGCCTGTGGCAGGAGGGGCGGGATAAAAAAATCTTAAAATAAATTAATATTAAACAAACATTTGGGATTTGGCATGAGAGTGTTCTGAGTTTAACCAGAAATACTCCTTTCTTTTTTTTTTCCACTCCCCCACTTTTTATTATGCCGTGTGAGCATAGGAAAAAGTGTTTGCCCTGCATGTAAGAGAGGCTGTAGGAAAGCAAAAGGAGACAACATTTCAAACTTAAAACAGCCTGAGGCCGAGAACCAGGAAAGTACTTAAGTACATACTGAACTTTAAGAATGAGCTGAAATCCATTAAGAGATGAAGACAAAGTCGTTCAGATGTTTCTTTTATTGGACCAGCTTTTCTTGGTGAGAGTATGCATACTTTTGGGCTACACTGGGCCCTTCTACATAGGTCCTTTGCATGTCCTCACCAACAGAAAGTTGGTCCAACAAAAGAGATCATCTGAACTAATTTGTCTTTATCCCTTACGTTTGAGACCAACACAGTAACCACAATCTCTCTAGTCTAAAATTCATTGACTTTAGTTCTGTTCTGAATTGGAAAGTTTTCCTGGATAAGGATTTGTATTAAACCAGGGATATTAATTAACTTGTAGATCTTGTCACCAGAGAATGTAGTAAAGACCAGTAGCATAGCTGAATTTTAAAAGCATTCGATAAATTCCATGGAGGATAGGTCCATTAATAGCTATTAGACAAGTAGATTGCGGGGGGAGGGAGGACTGTAACCTCTGATAGTCAGAAGCTGGGAGTGAATGGCAGAGAATGGATCACTCCATTATGACCCGTTGGGTACTTCTCTGAAGCGATCAAGAATGGCCACAGTTGGAGACTCAGTACTGGACTTGACGGACCATTGGTCTGACCCAGTATGGCATTGCTTATAAATGGCATCACAAATTGGTGGGTGGTGTTCCAGGTCTGAT
>QEPC01009250.1:3217564-3227820 GCA_003113815.1 Sphenodon punctatus
TAACCACCCTTTAACCACCCTTGGTGGTCATTTATGCATGTTTCAGGGCTGCATAGGGCACCAATACAGCCCTGCAACATGCATAAATAACCACCAAGGGTGGTTAGCGTCGTCTGTTTTCACCCTCTGACAATGAATTTTCGGCTCTGGAATCTGTAATGGAAACACTGATAGTCCATTCAGTACAGTGATGCTTTTTTCAGTAATGGGTAAAGTGATCCCTATATAGTTACTCTGCTTGTCTCACCGAGGTGGCAAGAGGCTATATCTTATTTTGTATTTATTTATTTGTTTACTTGTATACCATGCCCTTCACCTAAGGCTCAGAATAGCTAAGAAATAGATCTTCAATCCTTGGTCCTGTTTAAAAATGTATAATACCTAGTCTTTTCTTCATATGATGAGCTGTGCTCTGTCTTTAGAAGCTTGAAGCAGTAGAGTCGGGTGTGTTCTATACCACATGTGTTGGAAAGGTGCGTACGTACTCTGTGTATACCTGAGATTTTCAAAGCCACGGAAGAGGTTTCTACACTTTGTTCCCATTCATTTATAATGACAGTTTGGCACCCAACCCCTGTGCTTAGAAATTCCAGTATTTAATACATTTCCTGCACTGGAACTTTTCCTTTCTTACTCTCTCACCTCGGTGGGCAGTCTTGTTCATGTGTTACAACCCTATTCCTTGCATAGCATGGACAACAGATATTGACAGCTACTGCCCATGGGAGAGGCATAGCCCAGCACAAGCTCCAGTCTTCTCCTGCCTTGTTAATTAGCATGAGATAGGATTTCTGGACTCTCGCCTGAGGAGCCTACTGAAGCCCTCAGCCTCCCTTTTCAATTCTCATCCTTTTTCTTTTATTCCCCTTTCTTCCTTCCCCCTCCTACGGGAGCATTAGACTCTGCTCCCTTTGCTCTCAGTCCCTTACCTCAGGAGTGGCAGGCGTGGAGTTCTGGGCCAGGGAGTCTCAGTTCCTCTCCCCCCATTCCATCTCTGCCAAATCACGTAGGGAGTCACTCCTCCTCATCCCACGCTCTGTATGAAATGGAATTGAGCTGGCACAGAAGAAGGCTAAGCACAAGTTCTTTCCCTTTTACATTTTTTTCTCATTTTTCTCTTTATCCAGCAAACCATTAGCCCTAGGCCAAGGGCACCACTAATCCAAACTTGCAGCTCTCATTGATTTCAAGGGGAACTACTGTGAACGCTCACCACCTCACAGGCTTGCGGCAGAAGTTGTAATATTTGAAATTGAAGAACAGCTCCTGATTTCCGTACATGATGGGTTCTTTTACGCACTCCTGACAAATGAAAGAGTGGCTGTGCATTTGCTGAAATGTTGTGTTTCCTTCTGCCTTGGCACTGAGATTTGTTAACAGTTCCCCCTACCTACCTGCGGGATCGCCTAACTCCCCAGGCCCTGGATCAGCCCCTGCGATCAACTGGGGGCGCCTTTCTTGAACTCCCCCGGGTTTCTCGGGGGGCAACTATGGTGACGCCACTCTCGTTGCCCAGACCTAAGCTGTGGAATTCCCTCTCGGCAGAGGCCTGGTTGGCCCCTGGACGTCTCTTCTTTTCGATGATCATGTAAGACCTGACTGTTCCGCCAGGCCTTTGGTGAGGGTCATGGGAGGAAGGTAGAAGGTTAGGGTGGGTGGGATTTTGTTTATATTTTGTTTATTATTATTTTTTACTTCCTATTGTTATGAATTGTTTTAATGAATTTTTTATATTGTTTTATATATTTATATTGTTATCTGCCCCGAGCTGCCTGTGGCAGGAGGGGTGGGATAAAAAAATCTTAAAATAAATAAATATTAAACAAACATTTGGGATTTGGCATGAGAGTGTTCTCNAAATGAAAGGACACTGGAAGATTATTTATCAATATCTCCTGGAAAACCTTTGAGTGTATTAATGATTACTTGGCAGTGTATGGTTAAAATGCTACAGTATATACCTTGTCAGGGCATGTCTTCACATTGGGCAAGCTGGAGATGGGTGTTCAGGAATATCAGTTCTCTCCAGCTCTCAGGACATGCAAACTCACACTGACTGCTAGGCAGAGGAGTGGGGGCAGATTTGTGTATGAAATCCTGACATTTCTGACTCTGGGAATTTCAAGCAGGCAGAAAGGGAAGTGAACACCAGGTTACCCTGGGTATTTTCGGATGTGACGGGGCGGCTTTCGCCCCGTCACGGAATCACGCATTTGATTCCCCGCTGGAATCCAGCCGTCACGGCCAGCCGCCGCCCCACACTCACCTGGCCACCCGACCTCCGGGAGACGGGCGGGCGTAGTGGCCAACGCGTCCGATTCTGACCTGTGGTCCAGCTAACCACGCTTTCGGCCCTGGTCCCCGGACGAGGGCCGAAAGCGTGGTTATTTTGATTCCTGCCAGAGGTTCAGTGTGGTGAACATCTGGCGGGACTCAAACAGACGTTACGGGACCATTCCCTACCACAGAGTATTGTTTGTGGTTGAGTGTGATCTCGTAACGTCTGAAAATACCCTATGTCTCCAGCCCACCCAAGACTCCCAGACTCAGAACTGACAGGAACACAGAGAGAGAGAGCTCTGTCCTGTTGTCTGCTTTGCCTCTCTGCTTCTGAGGGGAGGGAAGAGAACTGGAGCTGGAGAAACCTGGCGCTAATCTAATTGGAGCATCAGTTTTCTCCATCTCCAGACCCATTTTCTTAATGTCTGCCTAAGTAAAATTTCTGATAAGTTGGAACTTTTTTTACACAAGAAATTCCACTTAAGCAGACTCCATTGTATTTAGCTCTGTTTTAGCTTTGACCTTCTTCCGTCTTGCCTGAAGAAGAGCTTGTGAAGCTTGAAAGCTTGCATACACTCGCTTACAGATGTTGGTCCATTAAAAGACATCATCTAAACTACTTTGTCTCTTGGCTTCTCTCATACTTAGGATCAACACAGCAACCAGATTCTAAACACCAGATTATTAACACAATGAAAAAGCAACACGACACTTGCTTATGGTACTGGGAAAAGACGGCACTCTAAACAGTAGTTACTGAGTGTATCTTACACTTCAGTCATCGCTTGTCTTTTTTAAAAGGATTGCTCTCTGTATTTAAAAGTGCACAACACAAAGGCTCCGGACCAGATTAGGAGCTATGCTGCAGCTTTAGGAGTGATTCCAAGGATAGCAATATGTGTAGAAGATGCACTACACCATTTCCAGCTTCTTTTGAATGCTAAGGGCATCTAATGTCTTGGAGGCTCTGGAGAGATCCTGTTATGGCCTGGATTTTTGTTTTCTCTTCCCGTTTGGAGGGATAGTATCCTCTTCCCACTGCTGCCTTAGGATCCTCAGTTTATATGCGCAGAATGGGGTCATGGCCAAGCTCCCTTTGGAAAGTAGAGCCTTACTATTGATGCTAACTGCCCTGGGAAGCTTTCAGCTAAGCAGTGAGTCAAACCTTTCAGTCAGACGGTGAGATTTTCCATGCCTGCTAAGCAAGTGCTCAAGAGAGGACAGGGGGGCCTTCTATTCCCCCAGCACACCTGGTCAGGGAGGCTAGCATCTGGCCCTGTGAATTTAAAACAAGCACTTCTCCGTTTTTACTTCTAGCCACTGTTGAGCATTAAAATAGCTCTTTGCTTTCCCTTCTCATCCCATAGCTTAAAAGCACCCCTTCCATGATCTACACAAATCAGTTGGAACACTATGCTTTCATGATAATGTCACTATTCTAAGCAGAGGTAGTGGTACAGCCCAGATGAGACGCAAGCCGTTAGAGCCCATCACGGAGGAACCTGGACCTCGATGGGACCAGCACCAGGCGCCTGAGCCACCGATTAGCTGGGCTTTATTATATAAAACAGTCCTTTTTATTTTATTTTATTTTTTACATGGAACTAAACTGTTCTAGCCATCACTGAAGTCCTACGTGATTCTCTGGGTGAAAACAGACATGATGTTAACCACCCTTTAACCACCCTTGGTGGTCATTTATGCATGTTTCAGGGCTGCATAGGGCACCAATACAGCCCTGCAACATGCATAAATAACCACCAAGGGTGGTTAGCGTCGTCTGTTTTCACCCTCTGACAATGAATTTTCGGCTCTGGAATCTGTAATGGAAACACTGATAGGCCATTCAGTACAGTGATGCTTTTTTCAGTAATGGGTAAAGTGATCCCTATATAGTTACTCTGCTTGTCTCACCGAGGTGGCAAGAGGCTATATCTTATTTTGTATTTATTTATTTGTTTACTTGTATACCATGCCCTTCACCTAAGGCTCAGAATAGCTAAGAAATAGATCTTCAATCCTTGGTCCTGTTTAAAAATGTATAATACCTAGGCTTTTCTTCATATGATGAGCTGTGCTCTGTCTTTAGAAGCTTGAAGCAGTAGAGTCGGGTGTGTTCTATACCACATGTGTTGGAAAGGTGCGTACGTACTCTGTGTATACCTGAGATTTTCAAAGCCACGGAAGAGGTTTCTACACTTTGTTCCCATTCATTTATAATGACAGTTTGGCACCCAACCCCTGTGCTTAGAAATTCCAGTATTTAATACATTTCCTGCACTGGAACTTTTCCTTTCTTACTCTCTCACCTCGGTGGGCAGTCTTGTTCATGTGTTACAACCCTATTCCTTGCATAGCATGGACAACAGATATTGACAGCTACTGCCCATGGGAGAGGCATAGCCCAGCACAAGCTCCAGTCTTCTCCTGCCTTGTTAATTAGCATGAGATAGGATTTCTGGACTCTCGCCTGAGGAGCCTACTGAAGCCCTCAGCCTCCCTTTTCAATTCTCATCCTTTTTCTTTTATTCCCCTTTCTTCCTTCCCCCTCCTACGGGAGCATTAGACTCTGCTCCCTTTGCTCTCAGTCCCTTACCTCAGGAGTGGCAGGCGTGGAGTTCTGGGCCAGGGAGTCTCAGTTCCTCTCCCCCCATTCCATCTCTGCCAAATCACGTAGGGAGTCACTCCTCCTCATCCCACGCTCTGTATGAAATGGAATTGAGCTGGCACAGAAGAAGGCTAAGCACAAGTTCTTTCCCTTTTACATTTTTTTCTCATTTTTCTCTTTATCCAGCAAACCATTAGCCCTAGGCCAAGGGCACCACTAATCCAAACTTGCAGCTCTCATTGATTTCAAGGGGAACTACTGTGAACGCTCACCACCTCACAGGCTTGCGGCAGAAGTTGTAATATTTGAAATTGAAGAACAGCTCCTGATTTCCGTACATGATGGGTTCTTTTACGCACTCCTGACAAATGAAAGAGTGGCTGTGCATTTGCTGAAATGTTGTGTTTCCTTCTGCCTTGGCACTGAGATTTGTTAACAGTTCCCCCTACCTACCTGCGGGATCGCCTAACTCCCCAGGCCCTGGATCAGCCCCTGCGATCAACTGGGGGCGCCTTTCTTGAACTCCCCCGGGTTTCTCGGGGGGCAACTATGGTGACGCCACTCTCGTTGCCCAGACCTAAGCTGTGGAATTCCCTCTCGGCAGAGGCCTGGTTGGCCCCTGGACGTCTCTTCTTTTCGATGATCATGTAAGACCTGACTGTTCCGCCAGGCCTTTGGTGAGGGTCATGGGAGGAAGGTAGAAGGTTAGGGTGGGTGGGATTTTGTTTATATTTTGTTTATTATTATTTTTTACTTCCTATTGTTATGAATTGTTTTAATGAATTTTTTATATTGTTTTATATATTTATATTGTTATCTGCCCCGAGCTGCCTGTGGCAGGAGGGGTGGGATAAAAAAATCTTAAAATAAATAAATATTAAACAAACATTTGGGATTTGGCATGAGAGTGTTCTCAGTTTAACCAGAAATACTCCTTTCTTTTTTTTTTTGCTCCCCCACTTTTTATTATGCCATGTGAGCATAGGAAAAAGTGTTTGCCCTGCATGTAAGAGAGGCTGTAGGAAAGCAAAAGGAGACAACATTTCAAACTTAAAACAGCCTGAGGCCGAGAACCAGGAAAGTACTTAAGTACATACTGAACTTTAAGAATGAGCTGAAATCCATTAAGAGATGAAGACAAAGTAGTTCAGATGTTTCTTTTATTGGACCAGCTTTTCTTGGTGAGAGTATGCATACTTTTGGGCTACACTGGGCCCTTCTACATAGGTCCTTTGCATGTCCTCACCAACAGAAAGTTGGTCCAACAAAAGAGATCATCTGAACTAATTTGTCTTTATCCCTTACGTTTGAGACCAACACAGTAACCACAATCTCTCTAGTCTAAAATTCATTGACTTTAGTTCTGTTCTGAATTGGAAAGTTTTCCTGGATAAGGATTTGTATTAAACCAGGGATATTAATTAACTTGTAGATCTTGTCACCAGAGAATGTAGTAAAGACCAGTAGCATAGCTGAATTTTAAAAGCATTCGATAAATTCCATGGAGGATAGGTCCATTAATAGCTATTAGACAAGTAGATTGCGGGGGGAGGGAGGACTGTAACCTCTGATAGTCAGAAGCTGGGAGTGAATGGCAGAGAATGGATCACTCCATTATGACCCGTTGGGTACTTCTCTGAAGCGATCAAGAATGGCCACAGTTGGAGACTCAGTACTGGACTTGACGGACCATTGGTCTGACCCAGTATGGCATTGCTTATAAATGGCATCACAAATTGGTGGGTGGTGTTCCAGGTCTGATTTCATTGGAGTGTATTGTTGAACAATAAAGGAGGAATGATGAATATAAATTTAAAAAGAAATGTTTGATTATTTTTTTTGATTTTTAAAAATTTTTTTTAAAGAAAGAGCTCAGTTGTCACTTTGCTCATGGAGTGCGAACAGAATAGACTCCTACTCCTTAAAATACTCACCCCACCTCCTTTATTGCCTGGAATCTTAAGAGCTTTATCATTTGCAGTCATAAAATGAAAATATACACCAAACCCTCAAAGGGCAAGTATGAAATTAAATTATATTTGGGCAGCTGTAACCTTTTAAAACGATCAGATTCCAGTTAATGTATTTCTTCCTGTCCTGAGTGCTGCCATGGTGTTTGATGGTGGGAAGCAGTCCAAAGGGCATTGGGAGATAATAAATTCACTGGAAATTTCACCCTGAGGCAATCCTTGGTACACCACAGCTTCCATTTAGCAGGGCTGCCCAAAAAATCTTGTCACATACAAAGGTCACATAGGTTGGGTTGGTGTGTCCCATCTATCTTTCCCTGGTGGAAAGAGTGACAGCTGAGCTCATAAACAGTCATCAGAATATGAAAGAAAAGCTGGTGTAGAGTTGCGGGATAGGCGATGGAGGTGACAGGACAGTGCAACTGGTCATTTCTTAGATTTTCTGCCGGCCAATGAGAATAGTTAACATCCTCAGGGGCATCTGCTGCTGTTGTATAGAAATTCATTTTTAAGAGCATACTGCAAGCTAAGCAAAGTGACTGGTAACATTTACTTCTTCCTTGTATTTGTTTGCAAAGACTATGTCATCTGTCATCTCTTTAATACATCTTTTAATGTGACTAAAGTATTTTCTTTACCATCTCAGCAACTCGGAATGCTATGCCTTTTAAAATGTTGCCATTCATCCAAGGATGGCCCAACATTTTATAAAGAAGGATGACTTGTAAAAGAATTAATTACCAGAAGCGCAACGTCCTTGAGCAACTCTAAGATATTAGACAGGCATTCATGATGGGAGAACAGGAAGAAACACTTTCAGTTTCAAATGAAACTGAAGTGCCTTTAATTACCTTGGGCTGCTTGGCGGAAGACCCAGTCGCACACATTTGAAACTGTGTAATAGATTCATTATAAACAAAAGCAAAGGAGAAAATGATCAAAAGATGATGACAACCTCTTGTTATTAGAGAATCATAGACTTATAGCATCTCAGAGTTAGAAGGGACCTCGAGGGGCAGATAGTCCAACCCCCTGGTTGGATGCAGGTTGGTTACAGCTACAACATTCCTGATAGACGTCTGTCCACCCTCTTTTTGCAAACCTCCAGCAATGGAGTACATACCACTTCCCTAGGCAGCTTGCTCCATGTCCACACAGCTCTAGTCAAGATTAGACTATTGTAATGCGCTCTATGTGGGCGCTACCCATGGTGATGGTCCGGAGACTGCAGCTGGTGCAGAGTGTGACGTCCCGCCTCCTCACTGCGATGGGGCACCGTGAGCACATTACACCAGTGCTCTACTCTGGTAAAAATTATGTAATAAGATGTAAAAAGTTAATAAGGCAGGCGGCCAAAAAGAAATTTGAGGAGCAACTTGCTAAAGATGCTAAAACGAATAATAAAAAGCTTTTTCAAGTACATCGGAAGGAGGAAGCCTGCTAGAGAGTCAGCTGGTCTGTTAGATGACCAGGGGCTGAAAGCGGTGCTTAGGGAGGAAAAGGACATTGCAGTGAAGCTGAATGGGTTCTTTGCTTTGGTCTTCACTGCAGAGGATGTTGGGGAGATACCCATGCCCTGAAACTTACTTTGTAAGTGATGAGTTGGAAGAGCTGTCACAAATCAACGTGACTCTGGAGAAGGTTCTTGAGAAACTTGACAAACTAAATGCTAGCAAATCACCAGAATCATATGGTATTCACCCCAGAGTTCTGAAGGAACTCAAATATGAAATTGCAGACCTAGGGCGCTTTTAGCCGAGACAAATTTGCGCATGGTTGGTAAAAAAAGTGCGTGTTTTCATGCTCGTTTAAACACCGAAACCGTTTTAAATGTGCATTTGCCATGATCGTGTAAAAGTCAAAACCATTTTGAATGTGGTTTTTAAATAATGCACCTTTTTAAAAACTGGTTTTGAGCCCCTTTGATGATCAGGGGGTGCCAAAACCAGTTTTAAAAAATGTGCATTATATAAAAAACACATTCAAAACGGTTTGGGCTTTTACACGATCATGACAAATGCTCATTTAAAATAGTTTAGGTGTTTAAACGAGCATGAAAACACGTGCATTTTTTTTACCAACCATGCACAAATTTGTCTCGTCTAAAAGCGGCCCTACTGTTAGTAATTTGTAACCTATTGCTAAAATCTGCCACTGTACCTGAGGACTGGAGGGTGGCAAATGTACCCCCGATATTTAAAAAGGGATCCAGACGTGATCCTGGAAACTACAGACCAGTAAGCTTGACATCTGTGCTGGGCAAAATGGTGGAAACTGTCATTAGGAACAGAATCGCTGGGCATGTTGATAAACATGGCTTAACGGGGAAGAGTCAACATGGATTTAGCAAAGGTAAGTCATGCCTCACTAATCTGTTGGAATTATTTGAGGATGTAAATAAGCATGTGAACAAGGGAGACCCGGTAGATATAGTGTACCTGGATTTCCAGAAAGCATTTGATAAGGTCCCACATAAAAGACTCTTGAGAAAATTAAAAAGTCATGGAATAAGAGGTAGTGTCTTACTATGGATCGGTAACTGGTTAAAGGATAGGAAGCAAAGAGTAGGACTGAATGGTCAGTTTTCACAATGGAGAGATGTAAAAAGTGCCTCAGGGATCTGTACTGGAACCGCTGCTGTTTAATGTATTCATTAATGATCTGGAAAAGGGCATTTATTTATTTATTTATTTATTTTCATCAATTTATATCCCGCCCCTCCTGAGAACAGCTCAGGGTGGCTAACAATTTTAAAAGCATAAAAGTACAATAATAAAATATAACAATAATAATAATATAATAGTTTTAAAACAGGGTTAGAACAAAATAATAAAAAGAGAATTATATAAGGGTAGGGCAGAGTAAAAACCCCTAACCCACCCTTCCCCCCTCCCCAAAAGTCTGGGTGAACAGCCTGGTTTTACAAGCCCACTAAAATGTTAAGAGTGAGGTGATCAAATTTGCAGATGACACCAAGTTATTCAAGGTAGTTAAAAACGAGCAGAATGTGAGGAACTGCAACGGGATCTTACGAGACTGGCTGCCTGGGCATCTAAGTGGCAGATGAGATTTAATATCGACAAGTGCAAAGTGATGCACATAAGGAAAAATATTCCAAACTATGAGTACACAAGGCTGAGTACTAGGAGTTACCACTCAGGGAAAGGATCTTGGAGTGATTGTGGACAATACACTGAAATTCTCAGCCCAATGTGCAGCAGCAGTAAAAAAAGCAAACAGAATGTTAGAAGTTATTCACAAAGGGATAGAGGCTAAAACTGAGGATGTCATAATGTCTCTATACAAATCAGTGGTGCGACTGCACCTGGAATACTGTGTGCAGTTCTGGTTGCCCCATCTCAAAAAAGACATAGCTGAACTAGAAAAGGTACAGAGAA
>QEPC01009250.1:3236922-3378908 GCA_003113815.1 Sphenodon punctatus
TAATAATAATAATAATAATAATAATCCCCATTGTCTCGGCAAATGGAGATAGATTTACTGGCTGATGACCTGAGAAGAGATGAGTAAGTTGCATCTTCCTGCTGTAATGAACAGCCAGTCTGGAGCAGCAAAAAAGGGGTCAGTCAAATAGGTCATATATCATATGGGGAGGCAGATGTTGGAACATATTGTAATGGATTGCCGTGCATATGCGAAGATGGGTGAAAACAGACATGACGCTAACCACCACCCTTTAACCACCCTTGGTGGTAATATTTATGCATGTTGCAGGGCTGTATTGGTGTCCTGTGCAGCCTTGCAACATGCATAAATGACCACCAAGGGTGGTTAGTGTCATGTCTGTTTTCACCCGATGTCTTATGGAGTACAAGAGAGGGTTGGCAGTGACGGGGAGAGGGAGCCAGTGCTTTCCCTTATGGACATAATAAATATACAAACCTTTGAGGGAATATTTCAGACACAAGTGTTTTGGGTGTGTTAGGCCGTTTTCACATGTGTACAGGTGGGGGGGCACCCGTGCAAACATCGTGGCAGACGGGGGTGTGGTGATGGAGAATCCTTGGGAACACCGCGGGCAGTGGGTGGGGGTGCATGTGCGCTCTCATGCTCCACGCACAGAGCAATTGGCCAGAACGGCGGTTGCTCTGTGGGTGGAGATAGCTGTACACCCGTGGGAACAGCCACCCACGTGCCACACACCTGCCGCTGCCTCCACCCATCCCCCCCCAACCATGGCCCATCTGAATAAGGCCTTATCCTCTATCACCTAGGCCTTGGGCCATTTTCACATGGATGCCACCTCCTTGCACATGTGTGTGGGGAAGGGGGCGGCCATGCGAATGCTACAGGCTATATTTTATTTATTTATTTTTTTAAAATTTATCCCGCTGCTTCCCGCCACAGGCGACCCAGTGCGGCTCCACCCACCGCACACCCACGGGGCAATTGGCCAGAACAGCAGTTGCTCCGTTGGTGGAGGTGTGTGTGTGCCCGTGGGAATGACCGTTCATGCGCCACACACCCGTCGCCGCCTCCACCCATCCCGTGACTCACCACGGCCCATGTGAAAACTGCCTTGGCGAGCTGGAAATGTTGAGTGTAGTAGAATTGACTGCACAATGTAAATATTACCGGTGGCGTGCCGGAGCCAGCGTCACTCGCCGAATATGCAAACATTTTACCTGCAAAATAAAAAAGGAGAAAGTGATGAGGCCTCAGATTTTATTAAGCACAAAACTGCTAAAGCTGCTTCTGTTTTCACAGCATTCTTCATTGGCACCCACTCAAACACCTCCTTCCTTGTTAACCCCCTCATCAGACCCAAGTACTAAAGAGAAATGAGATTGCATTAGGAGTGAAGTAATGAGCAGAGATTTCTGCATAATATTATTACTTCATGATAGCAGCTCATGCTAGAGTGGCTACAGTTGACAGTTTCTCAGCGTTTCCAATGCAAAACCCATCTCCCTCCCTTGTAGACGAGTCATCATTCAGAAGCAATTTTTCAACCTGGGGTGAGGCAACATGAGTGCCAAGGGCCTGATCCCTGCACAGCCCTGTGGCAGCCATTCACTGTGACCACACAGTGCGGGATCAGACCCACTGCCCACTTCACTGTTAAGGGGAGCAGAGGAGGGTGCACACTTCCTTCCCCCCCACACACACACACACTTGACAGCTGATGGGAAAGGGGAGCCTAGGAAGACTTTGTGCCCTCTTCCCAGGTCCCCCTCCCCTATGATCAGCTGTAGGTTGGATCAGGGAGAGGAAGCAGAGAGGTGCACACATGCTCCTCTTCCCACCCTGACAAACAGCTGATATGGGGAGGAGGGGCCCAGAGGAGCACCTGCGCATACTCCTCTGGGCCCCTCCTCCCCGCCCATCAGCTGTTTGATGGGCGGGGAGAAAGGCATGCTCTCCTCTCGGTCTCCTCCCCCCACCCCGGTCAAGCTGTGGCCACGTGTGCTGGGCGCTAGCACCTGTTACTCACGGCCCCATAGCATTGCACCTCATAAGGTGGGGCAAACACACCCTGTCACACAAGTTGCCCTTCCCTTGGTAGCCTGGGGTAAGGCCGCTCCTCAACATGTCCTCGTAATTTTTCCAAGAATGCATTGCAGAACAGCCGGCTTCTTGTCCCATCCTGAGCCACTGCATGCATGGCTTGTTTGCCCAGGGAGAGGGGTAAAGCTACCTAAAGCAGGGTGGTCTCCCCAGCCTGTCTCATCTGGTTGCACCCATGGTTTTAAATCCTTGCTTTTGAGGTAGTTCAAGTGAAAGAAAGTTTGCTCTTAAAATACAAACATAATTCTTTTCTTCTTCTTTTCCTTTTAATACAAAATTGGAAATGTGGATTAGTTCCTTTTTTTAATTAATCACACGTTAGCAGTTGAAAATTGCTTCATGATCTGGCACAGTAATTTCATTTTACAATGATTTTTGCTAACCGTATCTATCTTAATGCTGTAATGGCTAAGGATAGACAAAACACATTGAAATGACCACCAAAATCACCTGGATGGCTCTACAAGACAATGGGGTTTAGAGCCATTTAGCTGACTTCTTACAGTGCAACTAATATCACTGGTGACAGAATTTTTGACTCCTTAGAGGTTTATATGACCACGCTTTCGGAGATGGTCCAGGCCGGAGCTCCGGAAGCGTGGTTATTTTTGACCCATGGTGGGGATTGGCTGTGGTGAACATCTGGCGCCCCCGAAACAGACGTTCAGGGTGCTTTGGCCCCGCCACGGGATTGACCATGGTTCACTGTGGTTGACTGTGATCTCGTAACGTCTGAAAATACCCCCGTCTCAAAAGAAGAAAGTAATTAATATCATCTATTTTTGGCCCATCTTTTAGTGCATACAGTGTTAGAAACCAGCCGTGCAACATGTGCGAAAATAGGCACAAAGAAATGAGTTTCAGACTAGATCTTCAACGTCAAATGTGTGGGATGAAGTCAGACCACTGATCAACATCAACTGATCATGACATTTGTGGTTTCATTATAGAGCCCAGAAACCGAGGGCTATGAGACAGCAAGGTTTACAGACCCCATTCTGAGGGAACCCAGCCCCCTGAGCACTAGACTTCCACACACATCCTGATGGAGTGTGTAACGTGTCATTCTTCCCATTACATCAGTGCAAGCATGAAAATAATGAGATGAAACAAAAAACAGCTTCTTATGCTATTTCCGATGATTTTTTTGCCAAAGATTCCCAGAGGTTTTAACATCTCCAGAGTTTTACAGGCTGTATCGGAGAACTTTGTAAACCACACCCATGTTTCTCATGAAACAGAGGAAGAAAAAATCAGTTCCCATAATTAGGCATATTTAGAAAAATAAAATACTCTTGGTCAATATTTTTTCTTTTTCAAAGATTTGTTTGAAAAAAGGGCTTTCTTCCTCACAATCCAATATCATCTAATTTTTGATGTTGTCGTGAAGTCAGTAGTGGAACGTATGCTAAAAACAGGCATGAAGAAATGAGTCCCAGGCTAATTTGATCATTTATTTATTTAATTTTTATCTGCCCTTGCGGAGGTGGGGGGGGATAACATCAAAAGATATGCAGATATAATTATTATTTTTTTAAAATCCTATTAAAAAAGTGTAAAAATACATAAAATACCTGTCAAAAAATACCCCTAACCCTATCCCTGCCTGCTAAATCCCTCGCCAAATAGTGACGTTTCCATGTGAAACGTTCCCAGCAAAATCTGGAGTCCAGCAAAATTAATGTAAGTTAACAAACTGAAACTCTTCAAAATATCTCCTTAGGCTAGAATAGAAGATTCCCAAGCTCATGAAACGGATTGTCTATTAGGCCCATGCTAGAAGAAATACTCAAAATATCATTAAGGACAGTGGAGAAAACACATGACGGAAACCAAAGGAAATGTGGGCACATACTGTAGTTTTACATAATCTTGGGTCATGGTTTTTTTTAATGTTCTTATGGTCAATATCTGGGTCTGGTTGAAGTCAACATGTTTTGGAAAGTCAGTGGGGACTGGAAGGTCAAGCAGGGAAGTCAATGAAAAGTGCAAAGTCACAATCTGAAAGGGCCAGAAGCCAAGTGAGTCAGTAAACAGTGCTTGATTGGAGACAGTGGAAATGAGCTCTGCCAACTCAAGTGAAAGTCTCTAGTCATGACTAAGGCCCTTTTCACACGGGCTCCCTCCCCACCGCACACATGTGCGGTGGGCGCCTATGCAAACGCCACCTATGGTGGGGGGGTGTCCGTGGGAACGGCGCCGCAGTGTGGGGGCGTGCGCACACCCGCGCTCCACCCATCACCCACGCACGGAGCAATGGACTCCAATACCTGTTGCTCCATGCGTGGAGATAGGTGTGCGCCTGTGGGAACGGCCGCACGCCCATCTCCACCCACCGTGGTTGTACACCCATCCCCCCACCCACTATGGAGTGTTTGAAAGGGGCCTAACAGACAATCCATTTCATGAGCTTGGGAATCTGACAATGGAAAATGTAGGGTATAAGGCAGGAGAGCAGAGCATAGGGAATACATAGTCAGATCCAGGTGGATACTGAATTGCTAAGATACTTCTATAATATCTAACTGCAGGCACCTGCTGTGGGCTAGTAGGATGAGCAGCTCTCTAGACAGTGGCCAAAGACTGGGTGAGACTGTGGTGGGACCTTACAGTAAGGATGTCACCATGTGCTGGTAGAGGTGGGACGCTGAAGGCCCAATTTTGTTGCTCTGACACCAGAATGGAATCAAATAGAAGAGGACATGGGTTGCATTGGTTTGCCAGAGGACGTCAATAACTAACATGCAAAATAATCAATGGGTGTTTTTTGTTTTTTTTAAAAAAAGAGAGTCACATGCTAGGTGACTAAATTCCTACTGAAGTGCAATAAGATTTGAACATTTTCTCCAGTACAAAGAGACTTTAAAGTTCCACATTTAACTTGTGTTTTAAATGGCTGAAATGAAGTTGTAAAGATAACTCTCTGGCAGGCCTGACATTCGTTTCCTCCCCTAAAATAATACCCTCGCTTTCTCCTCTCCACCTCCAGAAATAAAATAAAATAAAATAAAATAAAATAGCATTCTTTGTGCTGAGTACGGAGGCTGGGGGTATCCGGCTACCTTATCTCATTACCACTAGAGAGCCAGTGTGGTGTAGTGGAGAAGGTGCTGGGCTTGGTCCTGGGAAGCCAGGGTTCATATTCCACCCTAGCCATGAACTACTGTGTGGCCTTGGGCAAGTTGCAACCTCTCAACTTAGTAAGCCAGTGTGGTGTAGTGGATAAGGTGCTGGATTTGGTCCCAGGGAGCCAGGGTTCAAATCCTGCCCTAGCTAATAAACTCACTGGGTGGCCTTGGCTAAGTCTCAGCTTCAGTTCCCCATCCGTTAAATTGGAATGTGCATGTGCTGTCTCCCCCTGCGTTCCCCCCACCCTTGTCCGTCTTAGATTATAAGCCTACTGGGTAGGGACCTGTCTCTGAGATCTGTGACTGTAAAGCGCTGTGTACACTTAGTAGCACTATAGAAATGATTAGTAGTAGTAGTAGTACTAAGACTCCCTAGAAAGAGAGGGGGGAAATCAGTGCATCTTAGAGTCTAGTTTTCAGGAAAGTTTTAAATTTTCTGCAATGACCCAGAGGTCGTCTGGTTTCCACCCCAGCCTTCAGTATTTTTCCTACAACCCTGAGCCCTCCTTTGTGCTGTGTCTGTGTGTCTAACGCTCTCCTGGCTTCCCCATAAGGCATAAGCGTCACATTCTTTCATCTCTGCCTGAACTGCGGCAGGGGAGTCGTTCCCGAGTGCACACTCCTCTGTTGAACACTGCTCGCTGTGGAGTGTCTGTCACTGTCACCATCACTGTCGCTTGTGCCTTTATCCAGGTCGTTTGACCGACAGTAATGGAGACGTGATAACAGAACTCGGTTCAAAGAGCAAATTAAACTTTTGAACCAAAGAAACAGATGCCAGTGAGTTCTCGGCTGACCAAAAAACATATTAATTTACATCCTCAAGGACAATAGATTCCCCTGCATTAGAAACAGTCTTAATTTTAATAGGAAGACTTTTTTTTTTTTTTTAAAGATATTTCCCATTGGCTCATTAATATTGTCATTGGAAAATAAAGTTGGGTCTTTAAACTTGCTGGTAATCTCCTTAATTGTCAAAATTACAGGGCTAAACTTTCTGCAGAATAAGTTAGCATTTCTCTCTCCCATTTCCCCTCCACTTTGCATCCATGACACAACCTCCTGCAGGGAGAATTGTTGCAGTAGTTTTAGTAAAAAAAATAATAATAAATAAATTAGCATCTCTCTAGTTTCATTTTTGCAATTTTGTTGTTTCTGTCCTTTCTGCTTCTGAAAAAAACCCACCAAACAGTCTTACTTGGCAGAGTCTTGCAAAATGGTTTCTAGAACTGCATTGGATGTCACAGTACCAGCAGGGCCAGTCTTGGGCTATGTTAGGCCCTAGGCTGCTGTGCAAGGCCCTAGCAGTTCAGTCCAACCATTTTCTCTGTCCACCTGCTTGGAAAGCTGAAACCTGCATATATGCCCACAGCATCTGACCCGTGGCAGCTGGTCAAGCCCTGTCAGTGCCTCTCCAGAGTCCTTTGCCTTCCCTGTGCCCCCAAACCTACCTGGTATGCTACAGCCAAGCTCAGAGCCTTTCTTAGGGCAAGGTGAACAAGGGCAGAGCTAGGAAAACCATGTTGTTGTGGGGAGTCCCGAAGCCTTGCTTACTTAAACTTAAGGCCAGCTGTAGGTAAAAAAATTATTCGACTTTTTTGAGGGTGTATGTAAGCATGTGGATAAGGCTGAACCATCCAATATAGTGAATCTGGACTTTCAGAAGGTGTTTGATAAAGTCCCTCATGAGAGACTCTTGAGGAAATAAAAGATTCATGGGATAAGAGGCAGTGTCCTATTGTGGATCGGCAACTGATTAAAAGATAGGAAGCAAAGAGGAGAAATAAATGGTCATTTTTCACAGTGGTGAGAGGTAACTAGGGGAGTGCCCTAGAGATCTGTCCTGGGACTGATATTATTTAATATATTCATTAATGATCTGGAGAAGGGAGTAAAGAGTGAGATGATCAAATTTGCAGATGACACAAACTTAATCAAGGTAGTTAAAACCCGAGTGGACTGTGGACAATTGCAGGAGGATCTTGTGAGACTGGGCAACTGAGCGTCTACATGACAGGTGAAATTGAATGTGGACAAGTGCAGAGTGATACACACAGGGAAAAATAACCCAAACTAAATGTACACAATGATCAGTTCTAAATTAGGGGTTACCAGTGAGGAAAAAGGATCTTAGAGTCATTGTGGGCAATACATTGAAATCCTCAGTTCAGTGAGCGGCAGCCGTCAAAAAAGCAAAGAGAATGTTAGGAATTATTGGGAAAGGGTTATTATATTATATTTTATTATTATTAATTATTATTATTATTTATTTGCATTTATATAGCACCAGCGATGTACCTGGTGCTTTACAAAGAATAAGGTAGACACGGTCCCTGCCCGAGAGCTTACAGTCTAAAGACAGGGGGAGGGGAGACGGAGGAGGGAACAGAGGGAGAAACAGGGGATGCGACATTCATGAGGATCTGAGAGCTCAGGTACACGTTCTTGGCTTGGTTACAGTAAATTGGGAGTTTTCAGATAGCAGGTGGGGGATAATCCTGGGTGGGGATGGTTAGCAAGAGTTAGGAAGGGCAGAGCGGAAGAGGTGGGTTTTGAGGAGGGACATGAAGGTATGGAGGGTGGGGGCCAGGCGGACGAGGACCGGGAGAGAGTCCCAGGCATGCGGGGTAGCGAGGGAGAAAGGACAAAGGCGGTTGGGGGAGCAGAGGAGGCGTGGGAGGGTGAGGGAGGGGATGGAAGAGGAGCAGAGTGCTCGAACAGGGGTTCGGAGGGAGATCAGGGCAGAGAGTATGGGGGGAGCGAGGTTGTGAAGGGCTTTGTAGATGAAGATGAGGAGCTTGTGCAGAATACGCTCGAGAAGAGGGAGCCAGTGGAGAGAGGAGAGGAGAGGCTGCACGTGGTCAAAGCGACGGGCTAGGTGGATGATCCTGGCAGCAGAGTTTTGAACAGAGATATGGGAAGAAACGTGGGAGTGGGGAAGGCCAGCGAGGAGGAGGTTACAATAGTTGAGGCACGAGATGACTAGGGCGTGGATGAGAGTTTTGACAGAGGAGACAGACAGAGAAGGGTGGATCTTGGCAATGTTGTGGAGGCAGAAGCGGCAGGATTTGGCCACAAAGTCATTGTAGGGTTTGAAGGTGAGCTGCAAGTCAAAGATGAAGCCCAAGCTGTGAGCTTGGGGGATAGGGAGGATGGAGACCCCGTCAATGGTAATTGACAGGGAAGAGGGAGAGGAAGGATTGGGAGGGAAGGTCAGGAGTTCAGTTTTAGCCATGTTCAGTTTGAGTTGTCGTTGAGACATCCAGGCGGAGATATCGGAGAGACAGTTGGTGAGACAAGCTTGAACAGAGGGGGAGAGGGAAGGAGTGGAGAGATAGAGTTGAGTGTCATCAGCGTATAGGTGGTATTGGAATCCATGAGAGGCAATGAGTTTGCCTAGGGATTGGGTGTAGATAGAGAAGAGGAGAGGGCCAAGGACGGAGCCTTGGGGAACCCTGACTGAAAGGGGTAGGGAGGGGGAGGAGTTAGGAAGAGGTACATTGAAGAAGCGGTCAGACAGGTAGGCGGAGAACCAGTCGAGGACAGAGTCCCGGAATCCCAGGGAGTGGAGTGATTCAAGCAGGAGTGAGTGGTCAACAGTGTCAAAGGCAGTAGAGAGATCAAGGAGAACGAGAATAGAGTAAAAGCGATTGGAATTAGCCACGAGAAGATCGTTGGTGATCTTAGCAAGAGCGATTTCAGTGGAGTGAAGGGGCAGAAGCCAGATTGGAGGGGGTCAAGGGAGGAGTTGGCGGAGAGGAGCTCAAGGCAAAGGGAGTAGACAACCCGTTCAAGGAGCTTGGAAACAAAAGGGAGGAGGGAGACGGGACAGTAATTAGAGGGTTCAGAGGAATCCAGAGTGGACTTTTTGAGGATGGGGGAGACAACTGCATGTTTAAAGGCAGAGGGGAGGAGCTGGTAGAGAGGGAGAGGTTGATGATGTGCAGGAGGGGAGGGGCAACGGTGGAGGCAATGGAGGTCAGGAGGCGGGAGGGGATGGGATCCAGGGGGCAAGTGGAGGGGCTGAAGGAGAGCATGAGAAGATTTCCTCAAGGGAGGTCAGAGGGAAGGAGGACAGGAGGGAGGGGGTAGCAGGGGGAGAGGACTTGGAAGCGATGTCCAGGCAGATCTTGTCAATCTTAGAGGTGAAAAAGAAAGCAAGTTCCTGAGTGGAGAGAGAAGAGGGAGGAGGAGGACGGGGGGGTTGAGAAGGGAGTCAAAGGTGGAAAAGAGGTGGTGAGGGTCATAGGAGCAGGACTCAATGTAGTACTGCTGTCTAGCGAGGGAGATAGCAGAGTTGAGGGATGAGAGGCAGAATCTGAAGTGGAGGAAGTCGGCGTGGTAGTGGGATTTGTGCCAGAGGCGTTCAGCAGCTCGGGTGGAGGAGCAGAGATTGCAAATGGTGGGGGTGAGCCAAGGGCGAGGGTTACGGGAACGAGCCGTGTGGGAGGAGAGGGGGGCAAGGGAGTTGAGGGTGGAAGCAAGAGAGGAGTTGAAGGCAGAGATGACAGAATTGGGGGAGGAGGAGAAGAGGACTGAGGGGAGAAGAGGAGAGGAAGGAGGCAAAGTCCTGGGGCACAATGGCCTGCAGGTCGCGGAATAAAACAGATATTATCATAATGCCTCTATATAAATCTATGGTCCGACCGCACCTTGAGTATTGTGTGCAGTTCTAGTTGCCCCCATCTCAAAAAAGACATAGTATAAGTAGAAAAGGTACAGAGAAGGGCAACAAAAATGATCAAGGGTGTGGAATGACTCCCATATGAAGAGAGGCTGTATCGGTTCGGGCTCTTCAGCTTGGAGAAGAGATGACTGAGAGGGGATATGACAGAAGTTTATAAAATCATGAGAAATGTAGAACACTTAAATAGGGAGCGGTTGTTTATCTGCTCTAACAGTACTAGAACAAGGGGACACTCCATGAAATTAACTAGCAGCAGATTTAAAACAACTAAGAGAAAGTATTTTTTCACTCAGCGCACAATTAACTTGTGGAGTTTACTGCCAGAGGAAGTGGTCAAGGCCAGTAGTGTAGATAGTTTTAAAAAGGGATTGGATGAGTTCTTGGAGGATAGGTCCATTAATAGGTATTAGCCAAGTAGGTTTGGGGGACATAATGTCTTACTGTTGGAGGGTGGAACAATAGGGAATGGATTGACCACAGTGATCTGTTGGGTAATTCTCCCAAGAGACCGAAATTGGCCAACTTCCGAGACAGGATGCTGAACTTGATGGACCATTGGTCTGACCCAGTATGGCACTACTTATGTTCTTATATGTTTACTGTGTAGAATCTTAGAAATGCCTTTGAATGTTTTACCACCTTTGAATACAGAATTGATAGGGACTGGTTGGGAAGGGATGCCTTCAGGAATAATTGTGATCAAGATGCTTGTGGTGAAATTCTTGTTACATTTAGAAGAATGGAGATTTAAGATTGACTTTGCAGAATTCCAAACTTATTCCCCCCATCCCACCCCCATCTTGCAACTTTATCCATGCAAGAGAGACACATCCATCCATATGGAGACCCATTTACTTAAACGCGTTTCAGACAAACACGACTCCGTCTACATTAACATAGGTGACTGGTAACTGCCAATATTGGGGGGGGGGGGGGATGGGGGCACAGGAGTGGGGGCTGAGCAGGGTTTCTATAGGGCTTCCAAAAATCTAAGAAGGCAGGTGCTCCCCTGTGCCACCACATGAGTCATCTATATACATGGATACAATTCCAGGATAGTGGCCGTAATTTGTTTTCTTAAGCATAAACATGAGAAAAGTACGTAGCCTTTGCAGTCATTGATTTGGCATAAATCCTAAAATAACCACAGCATGTTCCCCTCTTAATTCCCCACTGAATATCAGAGCTTAAAACACAAACAGAAAAATCTATAAATAAAAATTGGGGGAAGAGTTGCTTAAGGAAATGTGTTTTAAAAGAGCGGATTGCCTTAATTATAACTCAGCAATCTGAAAATGTGTGGAACCTTATTTACAGTAAATCTGCTGTCAGTGTTTGCTTATTAACTACTCAAGTTACTTAATGGATAAAAATGAATGATTGTGTTACAGTGCCAGTCAAGGAAAGCAGTGTGCTACAGAATAAGTATTTCATCAAATGGCCACTCGGAGAATTTTCCTCTTGCAAATGAGAAATTATAGCGACTAGAGTCAGGGAGTCCAGGCTAGTTGTGGAGATCTGGCTATATCACAAATAAGTCTTTGGGAAATGTAGTTGCTGTTTAAAAAAATAAAAAAGGAAATTTGTGGGGTTTTTTGTTTTCCCGTAACAATGCAATGTCTGTGGCACTTACTGATTTCAAACTGTTTGTAGAATAACTGCCCGGACACAGTCGTATACGTTGAGCCTCCATGTGGAACCGACATGCAAGAATTTTATCTTCATTACACTATAGTCAGCTAGTGATAAAAGCTATTGCAGTTTGCACTGTAAATGTTTGTCTCTTTTGAATCCCACATAGTTACTGTTTGTTGGTCCTCTCCCCCATCCTCTTCCCTTCCCTTTCATGCTCATTCATTGGGACATTGTCACTTGGGTAACATTTCAACAACTTTCTTTCTAGGAATTTTTTTTAAAGATTCTTCTTTTCAACCAAGCAAATGCCATTCATTTAGAAATGAAGTATGGTCATACAAATAAATAGCTGAATGGCTTCATGCATTCAGTTTTGCTTCCAGGTTCCAAACTGCTTACTCCAGAGTGGTCTGTACCGTTCATTTCAGTGAAACTACACTAGAGTAAATTGACTGAAGATTGCAATGTTATGCTGGTGGAAAATTGATGGTAGATCTCTTTGTGTATTTCCAGTATTTGGCTTGGGTTTTTTTCCAATTGGGCAACTTATTCATATGGAACATTTCATCTAACAATATGTTTCCAGACGATACTATCAAATTTCCTTTCCAGTGGACTTTTGGTATAGTCAGTCCATTCCGATTAGTGTCACATAGCATGAACATTGTATGTAGAAATATGCAGCTTTGTTGGGCAGCTTTCCAGTAAAATACTCTCAGTGGCAAAGGGGCAGCTTTCCTTATTCACACAAAATTTACAATGATGTGTTATCACGAAAACTAAGTAACAAATCTTATTAGTCCATGATAGGAGGTGTCTATTGAAACATTCCTACAGTTGTATACAGTAGACAGATAATTGTGTTTTGAAGGTACAGACTAGGGGAGAATGGATTCTGCCACAGACGTCTTGCATATCTTTGGGAAAGTCCATAAACTCTTTAGATATGTTCTCTTATTGGTGAAATGTGAGATGTTTAGCCACCTTACTGGAGTGGGGCTATTCTAAGAGGAGGTTGACCTCGAGGCAGGGACCTCTTTTTTATTCTCGAGGCAGGGACCTCCTTTTAATTAGGATTGTATAGCACCAGGTACATTGATTGTGCTATAAAAATAATAATAATAATAAATAATAAATAATGGTAGATGCATTCATGTCAGTAAACTACCCTGAGATTCTCCAATGGAAGTGTGACCAAAGAACAAAATGTTGTAAATTTACAGTGGCATCCATATAAGTTGAACTTAGTTAATTAGACTTTCCTTTTAAGTCAAACTGCTTTTCCCCCCCTTCCAAGTCAAATGAATGTGCTTGTGAAGGATCACAGCCCCCAGAACCTGTGACACACACAGATTTTTGGTCATCTTAGCTGCTTTTACTCTTTCTTGGTGTGGGAAGGTCTTCCCTCCATTGTATCACATGCTGTTTTTTCCACCTCTTGTTGTGGGCCACCACCAGCATCAGTCACAGGAGTTACCTGACACAGGTGTTGGGGAATTAGCTCCTGATATGGGGTGGTCCCACCATGGGTCTCCACCCATGGAGTTATTAAACCCAACACAAGCAAAGTGACTCGGCAGAAAGAAATCCCCTTATTTAAGGACACCAGTCCAAATGCAACATGAACCAGAAAAATAAGGGGGAAAGAGCAAAGCCCAGTTTATTATATACAATAAAACAAGGAAAATATATATATATAATATATGTAGAGGCTAAACCCAGAAAAGTGTGGCCTCAAAATACATGATCAAAAAACTTTTTCAAAATGAAATACAAATTGCATGTACAATATGCAAACCACACGCATATATGACAATGATATCCTATACGGCAATGTCACAGTTTTGTCAAAATATGAACATGATGAATCACAAAATGTGCATGACACTATAGCCATGCAAATACAGTTAAAACACAATATAAAACAACCCAAACGCTTTTCAGGGGAACATCTCCCCTTCCTCAGTGGGAATTGATCTGTATTCCTCAGTGTTGGCTGTAACAAAAATTATGAAAGAGAGGCAAAACATGGAGTGAATATAGTGGTATAAATCTCTATTTCGATATTTTAGCTCATTTGATTTAAAGATTTTTTTACACAAAGAGCTATTCCCCAAATATCAATCATAAATGCCCATAGAGCCCATGCTGTAATACCTGTTCTTCAGGTGGGATACAAATTTTCTGCACCCTCTTATATCATCTGCTGGGCAATATAATGAAGGTGGAAAATCTTGAAATAAGACAAAAGTGAATAAATGGTTAAAATCAATAAACTATATGCTGCAATCTGTTTTTTAATCATGCCTCCTTTATAGCTACCTTTTTGTTCTTCCTTATGAGTGAAACAATTCTCTAAAAGACTTTCAGGATCGATGCCTGCATTCTATCCTTGCACCCTGCTGTTCTCCTTATGACTGTAGTAAAGTCTCTACAATCAAAAATAAATAAAATGTGGGTAGGGCAAAAGACAGCAGCAAACATACTAAGATGAATATTCCATGGCCTTATTCCACCCTCATTTATAATCCCCAAAATATCCATTCAATACCATAAATTTACCTCTCCCTTCTGTTCTTTGTAGGGTGGCCAAATGCCTCCTGTTCTTCCAAGATACTGTCAACACTGTGGTTTTTCCATCCCTCTTTTATGAGTAACAAACCATAAATAGAGAGTACCTGAGTGCTATAACCATTCCCCCTTATTATTCTGGTGCATGAGTTATTAAACCCCACTTCTGGAGGGGTTCTCCAAAGTTGCTGACAATGGACTTCTGGCTTCAACCTTGGAGGTGGTATGTCAGCACCGTGATGCCTTCTCCCTTTCTGGCATTACGTCACCAGCGCATCGCCCTTCCCACTGGCGTCTCCTACTCACTACCACCAGCCCTCCCCCCACTGGGCCTGGTGGTGGGCATTGTAGTATGGTTGCCAGCTCGATCACACACCCCTGCAGTGCCTTTGTAAGACTCTGAGACCAGGGACAGAATGTTCATTTGAGTTCCTCCCCCACCCTGAGTTTTCTTTCTGGGTGTTTTCAGATGGACACCTGCTCTGTTCCTGCTTCACCACAGTTCCAAGTGCCCCATCCGTGTAAAGGTGAGCCACCCTGCACTGGGGTGAGGTGAAGCAGATGCCTCCTGCTCTGGGCCAGCTTTGCTTGCGATGCGCTGGAACGTCCTCGGAAATGATAAGCAGAGCTGGCTGCCCAAACCCAGAGCACCCTCCAGGGGTGGAGCAGTTGTCCATCTGCTCGCAGACAGACTCCTGCAGCTCTGCTTCTGGCAGAGGGTTGCCCCGGCAACAGCCATAGAGCTACGGCTGGAAGCCTAGAGCAGCTAGCAATCCGCCCGCAGCTCTCTGGTGCGGGCACCACGTGGGCAGACAAGTCCACAGCAGCGGGTGCCTCCATTTGAACCCACTACAGCTGGAGCAGACCCAGGGGCCACCCCCGGGTCCGTCTGAAAACACCCTCTGTGATAGTGTTTGTCATGGTTGACGTGGCCCCCATTGCCTCCTGCTAAAAAGGGTTCAGCCCCCCTGCAACCCAGCACTCCTCCTTAAGCGTCCAGCTCAGCCACTTCCCTGTAGCTCAGGAGGATCCTCTGTGCCGCAATTCTCCACTATAGGGATCCTGGACAACTCCCATTTCAGCTCATCTCCTGACTCTTGGGCCTGCTGCCCTCCTGGCTCTTTAGTTGGTAGATAACACTCACCTGACTTCCACTTTGGGGCTGGGATGTGCACCCTGGTCCCGCATTAGGTCTCCAGGGTTATTGTCTCTGCCCTGCCACACCCATTGGTTTCTGGGAACCTGGCTGGCTACCCCTGTCCCCTCCTAGGATTGCGCTCTCTCTCCCCCCCCCCTTAGGCCCCACCTTCGGTCAAGCCCTCAGAACATAGAGGTGGATCTCACCGGCCTCATCATCAGGCTTACCTTCCCACCCGGAACCTCAGCTGGTATACACTGCTTGAGCCCCCTTGACTAGACTTCCCCCTCGCTTCAGGTAGGCTACCAGCTCATCCATCCCTTGGCCGTGCCCCTTCAAGTCCATGCGGTGTCCCACCTTCAGCTAGGGGCACCCAGGCATCTTGCTCTCCGTCTCTAGGGGTTGCTACGGCCCCAGGGCCTAAGGCCTTGCGCTGGAGGGCCTTCCTGAACCTCTTGCCCTTCCTCAGGTGGGGTCAGGGTTCCTTCCTACCTCCCGAGCCAAGGGTGGCTCCAGCCAGCTATGGGGTTCCTTCCCCCTACTGTCTCCAAGCTAACACTGAGCTAGGCTGGGCTAACCCTCTCTAAGTAACCCCACCCCAGGTTACGACACTGAGCACGTGACCACTCTGCTCCCTGGGTACTGAGTTAACTTTTAAGGAGCCAACACCAGGTAAACAAGTGGTGAAGCACTCTAACTCACTGGGCCTGCTTCTGCAGCTCCTTAGCCCAGCACTTCACCACAGTGCTACATTTTCTTATGCAATTACTCCATCTTTCCTTCTCCATTTTCTGGATAGCTTGAAGCTGCCACCCTGAAAGCCCTATTAAGTGTTACGAATCTCTTAAGTAGCAGATTACACATTTGCTTCCAGCTCAGCCACTTACTTCCCTGTCTGTGACTTAGCAGGATTCTACCACCCTGTCATACTCCGCAGACTTCGTACAGTTTTCATTTACCACTGAAGGCTAGATTTGTACTGTTAAGCTATGGGGTGATTTCAGACGTTACGGGCTCCCAATTCACCACAGTGGATTCCCAGCAGTGGCAAGCCGGCTAACCACCCCCCGTGGGCAAGAGAGGCCCCAAACAGATGTGAAGGGAGCGGGACCACGGCAGGGAATCGGACCGGCAGACCACGACCTGGGGCAGCGCAACAGACATTACTCCGATCCCGGGCTGTGGTAAAAACACCCAGAAGGCATCGGGGAGGGGCGGGAGGCAGATATGGCCGGCTGAGGGCAAAGAAAGCCAAAAGCGCCCACAGGGAACGCCCACACAAGGGAAACGGGAAGGGAGGAGGGAGAAGAGCTGCCGAGGCAGCACACACAACAGGCACAGGGAAAACGAGGTTACAGTGGAACGCACAGCAAAAACGCACACCCGGGCGCACACACACCCACACGGGAAAGGAAGGGGAGGGGGAACACAGCGGGATGGACAACATACATGGCACAACGGGCAAAGGGGGGAGGACAGGGAGGAGGTGAGGGGGACCGGCCCAGGGCACCCACGGGGAACGGCACCCAGAACCCCCACAACAGCACAGCCCGTACGGGCACCCCCACAGCTACACAGGCAGTCTTGGAACGGGGGGACCCCCAGGGGCAGAGCACGGGCACAGGGGGAGGCCACACGGAACAGGGAGCGGCCCAGGAATGGTCCAGGAGGGCGGACACAGTCTCCGCTGCCGACCACCCCACATGCGAGCACCTGATCTCTGGGATGCGCCCATCGGGAAAGGGACACAGGCCTAGCATCTCCGCATGCAGCCGGCAGTCGCGGGCGCTCACCACATAGCCATAGTACCGAAACCCGGAGCTCATATTCTCGTAGGCACCTGTGAGACTGTCCGGGCAGCTCAGGAGCAATTGCACGGCCGGGGAATGCCACAGGTCACACAGGGCCATGGTCTCGCGGAAGGTCCAGCTATGGGGAGCCCCGGGGCTGCTGCAGCCTGGGAGCCCTGGGGAAGAGCGGCCAGCCATGGTCCAGCAAGCAACGGATACTAAGTGCAAGGAACGGAGGGCCCCACAATCCCTGGACGGATGGGAGGGGAAGCAGGGGAGCTCCAAGGCCAAGCGATAAGGGCACAGGCAGCAACACTGTACAGCTTCAGAGCGAGGTGTGGGGTGCGGACCCAGCCCAGCAGCTGGAACAGAGAACACGGACAGGACAGCCTGCACACTAAGCAGGGCGGCGAGGACAACAGGCAGCCGACACCAAGAGGTGGGAGGTGATGACATCAGGAATGCAGCTGCTGCCCGCACATGCCCAGGTGAAGGCAGGACCATTCACCAGGCCCCCTGCAGCGAAGGCAGGTGTGCGCATCGGGCCACCCGCAGCCTCCCCGCCCCGCTTGCCCTGCAGGAGCCGGCCCTGCCGGCCTGGGGGGCAGCCAGGGCGACCCGGGGCCCTGAGCCTGGTTGGCAGGGCATGACCGGGGGGCGGGGCAACATAGGCCCCATCCTATAATAGGTGCAGCTCCAACCCACCCGGGTCACCGGTCACCATGGAGCTGGAACGGTTGGGCGCCTGTGAGATGCACCTAGCTGTTTACGCGGAGTGGTACTGGTCGCACACTGACTTCTTGCGTATTCAGACCGCTGAGGTGCACCTGGCCACCCGGCTGCGGGTGTGCATGGCTAGGAGCGCTGCCAGAGCCCACCACAGGCGCAGGCGCTCCCTGGCCCACCTCAGGGCCCAGCGGATGTCTGGGGTGGCCTGACAGGCCCTCCTCCGCACCCAGGGGCAGGCTGCTGCGCTCCGTGAGGCGACCGGCCCACCAGCTCCAGTGGCGGAGGGAGACCATGGGGTGCGCAGCCCTGCTCGCTATGCCCATTGACCGGCGGGTATGGGTCACGGAGTGGGCACAGGGGTGGTGGGCCAGGGCGCTGGCCCAATGGAATGAGGCCTCCTGGAGAACACACTTTCGGATGGACAGGCGCGTCCTCCTGCAACTCTCTGAGCTGTTAACGCCCTGACTGGAGAGACAGGACACCCCCATGTGGGCCCCCATTCCATGGTCTAGCGGGTGGCCATCGGGGTCTGGACCCTTGCAACACCCGACTCCTGCCGCTCCGTCTTGCAGCACTTCGGTGTTGGGGTGAGCACTGTCGCCGGGATCCTGTAGGACATCTGCGAGGCGGTGGAGGGCGTGCTCCTGGAGTGAGCGATCCAGCTGAGGGACCAGAAGACTGTGATGGCCGGATTCACGGCTGGGGGATTCCCCAACTGCATTGGCACCATGGACGGCTCCCACATAGAGATCCTCCGCCCATCCGCTGGTGAGGCCTCGGAATATGTCAGCTGACATGGGTACCACTCCCTGCAGCTGCAGGCAGTCGTGGACCACCAGGGTCGGTTCATAGACATTTACACGGGCCACTCTGATTGCAGCCACGATGCCTGGATCATGACCATCTATCCCTTCTGTGCCCTGCTGTGTGCTGCACAATATGTGCGAGACCGATGGGGCTGCCCTCCCGTGCCCCGGCGCCCTCCCGGCCCCGTGCCTCTCTATGTGAACACGGAGAACCCACAGGAGTACTGATACGCAAAGCGCATCTGTGCTGCCCTGGCGAGCCGGATCAGCCAGGAGGCCAAGGGCTGAGTCCGCACACCCCCTCCCACCACCCCGGGGCCCCCAGCAGCACCCTGGCCGCACCCCTACACACATTTGCGCCGACGGCCCCAAGCCCATTAACAGAAACACAGAGGCTTCTTTAGTGCCCGTGCATTTATAGTATCTCCCTTCTACATGTGCTCCCACCACCTCCCCCACGCCGCACCTCCCAGTGCCTCCCCCTCAGGCCGCCCTTCCCCCTCTTCCCCCCCTTCTCCCACATCTCTGGGGTCTCCCTCTCGGTCGCCCAATGGACACCGTAGAGCTCTGGGAGCTCCCCTCCACCCCGCTGTCCGTGTCCCCGACTGTGTCCTGGGAGGCCTCGGTGTCATGAGGGTCAGGCGGTGGTGGGAGGGCGGGTGGCCCCAGGGCCGGTGGGGCCCCCCTGGGGGGCTGCTCCCTCCAGAGGCCCACAGGGATCGGTAGGCAGAAGCGCGGGCCCAACAACCGTGCCGGCAGCTGGGATGGAGGCGGTGGGGGCGCCGAGGGGCCTGGCATCAGGGCTGGAGCAGGCAAGTTGCCCGGCGGGGCGGCTGCCATCACATAAGCACTCTTGGTTAAAGTTGAGAGCGCTGGGATTAGATGAAGGTTTTTTGGCCACCTTGGTGGCAATTCATAACAACAATACTGCCAGAGTAAGGGGAACCCCGTATGGAAATTCTAGTGCCTCAGTTGTCATCAATAGAGGGGTCCATCAGGGGTGTGTTGGCACCCCTGCTTTTCAATCTATATGTGGCAGATCTGATATCATTTGTTAAGGAAAATAATAAACATCCTCCCAAGATTTGTGAGCACCAACTTCATGTCCTTCAGTATGCTGCTGATCTGGTGCTGTGCTGTTTTCTCAGACTGAGAAAGGGCTGAAAACCTCTATTACTGGGCTGATTGAATATTGTTCATTAAATGGGCTCCAAATAAATGGAAGTAAGTCTAAGATACGTATTGTGGGGGGGAAACCCCACATACGCCGTTGGTGCGTTGCAGGCGTTCACTTGGAGGCTGTTAATACCTTTACCTATTTGGGGATTGTTTTTACAGCCAGGGCCACTTGGGCTCAACATTTAAAAGCCCGTCCGTCCAGCTAGGAACACTGTCAGGGCATTGCTGAGTGCCTTTAACACTTCCTATGGTGTTTCTGTTTCTACCGCATTAAGGGTTTTTCAATCTAAGGTCTTACCCATGCTCACTTTTGGGAATGAGCTAATCCCATCTCCTGACTACATGGTTCTGGAACGAATCCAGAACTACTTCTTACGAAGGATTCTCAAAGTGGGCCAAAGTATCCCAGGGGCGGTAGTCTGCACTGAAACTAACATGCCTGCAGTAGAACACTTTAGCAGGATGGCCCTGTTACGATTCTGGATTAGGGCTGGTGTGTCCCCACCTGGGTCCCTGCACTCATTGTGCTTGGCGGAGAAATTGTCCCATATGGGAGCTCGAACATATCCATGGCTCAAGTACCTGTCATCAGTTGTAAATAAGCTCGGATTTTCTTTCCACTATTTTCAGGGCAAAGCTGTCGCTGCCATTAAGAACGAAATGGAGCAGAGGTCTAGAGATCAGTCCATCCAGGAAGACTTGGCAACTCTTAGGACATGGAGAGTGGCCCCCAGTTTGGGTGCCTCCAAACTTAGCTTTAGTAGGGAACCCTATTTGGATCTTCTAGGCAATTGGCAACTGAGGAGGCAGTATACTCTCCTCCGTTTTCAGCAGCTTCAGACTGCAGTTTTGATAGGCAGGTTTTCAAAGATCCCTTACGGTGATCGCAGATGTTTGTGTTCTCTGCTTGTAGTAGGAACAGCTGAGCACTTTCTTTTAAGTTGCCCCTACTACAAGCAGTTAAGGGAAACATGGATAACTCCTTTATTGGCTGAGGAAAATGTAGGAGCTATTGAACCCTTTGTTTATCTGAGTAACTTAAAATTATACAGCATTCTGCGATTTCTCTTTCTTTTTAGCTCCCCAGATAGAATGGTTTAAATTCCTTGTATATTTAACTTATATCATTTATGTTTCCTTGTCTGATGGTAAGACTTTTTAGGAGTTTTAGACGGCTTGTTTTATTCTTGTGCTATTTGTATTAGTTGGTATTGTTTTATGTCTGCTTTAATTGTTTGGCCATGGCGGAAGCCGGTGCCTTGAATAAATATCATATCATAAGCACTCATGGTACCTGCGTGTAGGAGCAGCAAGGTGCCAATGTCATGGGACCGGTCCATCTTGGCTGAGTGCTCCTTTACCATCCGGTCTATGGCCTGTTCCAGCGCCCGAACGCCTCCACCTGCCAGCTGTGCTCCCAGAGCTCCCGCCTCCGTTTGAGGTGCACCTCCACCTGCAGCCTCCTGTCCCTGGCCTCCGCCTGCTGCACGGCCCTTTCAATGGCCGCCTCCATTCGATCGAAGGCCACGATCATCCGCTCGCCCTGTTCGGTGGTGGAGCGGACTATGTCCTCCGCCTACTCCTCCCTGCGGCGCCATACCCATGCTCGGTGCTCCCTCATGCGCTGGGCCGGGGACACGGGGCAGCCCTGCTGGGACCCGGCGGGTTGCCCTGTTAGGGTGCATGGTATGGGATGGTTAGCTGCCCCAGCCGTCCGCCCCCTATCCCGTGCCATGGATGGGGGGCACTGGCCGCCCCCACCCCAGGGTCCGGTCCCCCCACCCTGCCTCCCCAGGCTTCCACCCCCCCACGTGTCGGGATGCCTCACCTCAGCCCTCTGGCTGCTCCTGGGGCTGCTCGCCTCCATCTCCCACGCTAGGCCATCGTAGGTGCCAGGGCGTGCGGTTACCTGTGCAGGAATGGGGAGGGTTGGGTGGGGATCGGACGACCATGTCCCCTGGCGTTGGGGGGTTGCTGAGGGCGGCCCCGTGGCCTATGTGCCCCCTCCCCCCCCTTGGGCCATCCTCCCCGGTCCCTGTCCCGTCCCACCCGCTTGCTCACCCTCGTGTCGGTCCAGCCCCTCGGTGTTGCTGAGGTATCCCTGCGTCCACTGGCTGAGGGTGACCAGTGTCCCGACCTCGGATCCTCCCGTTACGGACATCGGCTGGGGGCTATCTGGGCTGGTGCGCGAGGGGGGCCTGCTGGTCCCCGAGGTCCCGGGGCGTTCCTCTTGGGGGGCAGGGCTCCTGGAGCCGGTGCCTTCAATGGGGGCAGTGAGGGGAGGGGGTACCTCGGCCCATTCCCTGCCCTGGACCACAGCGCTGCCCATGAGACGCAGGGCGACTATGGAGCCCTTCATGTGCAAGATGACGTCCAGGGCATCATAGTAGGGGGCGGTCCGGGCTCCGTGTCCAGACCGCCTGTTATCCTTGATGGCCTTGTACCCCCTCTTGAGCTCCTTCATCTTGGATCGGCATTGTGCCACTGTCCTGTGGTGCCCCGCCGCCTCCATGTCCTGCATGATCTCCTTGTAGACATGCTCGTTGTACTGGTTCACGGCTAGCTCCAGCTGGTGCTCCAGGGTCCCCAAGATCCTAATGAATTCCTGGGTTTCCCTGTGCCCCCATTGCCCCCCGAGGTGGTATGACCTTCTCCCGCGGGCGCCCTCCAGTTCACAGTCTTCCCCCTCCTCCTTCTGCTCCTCCTACTCCGCATGCCCTCTGGCCCTCTCCTCCGGGGACTCGGGCTCCCAAGCCCATTTCCATGTCTATGGGTCATAAGGGGGGGCAGTTGGTTGCCGGGTTGCCACAGCCCCATGTCCCTCCCCCTTTCCCCCCAACTGCCGGCCCACCCACCCCCCTTGGTGCCCCTGGGGCGCTCCCCCCCCTTCGGTCCCCTTACCCGTTTCCAGGGTGCCTCATCCCTGTCCCAGCTGCTGCTGCTGCTGCTCTCCTCACCGCCTCCATGTGCAGCACAACCACCTCCTCTACCTGCGCCTCCTCCACCTCCTCCTCCACCTCCCTTGTTCGCTTGCCCTCCGCTCTCCTCTCCCTTCCACCTCACTCCATCCCGCTACGTCCCTCTGCTGTTGTGTGCCTTTTAAATATCCCTCCGCTGCCTGTGTTGTTGCTCGTTGCCTGGCAGCAACGTTGCGTGCTTTGTCCCCGACTTGGAATCATTTTGCTTGATGGAATTATTCTGCATGTGCCTCCTGGACCCTTCCCGGCCGGCTCGCTGTGCCTTGCGGGCTCCCGCTGTGCCTTGCTCCCGGGCCCCTGCAGTTCTGGAGCAAGGCACAGCGGGAGCCCGCAAGGCACAGCGAGCCGGCCGGGAAGGGTCCAGGAGGCACATGCAGACACCCCACCCCAGCGAGGGGCCAATGGATGGCAGGCAGGAGAAGCAGTCCAGCACAGCAGGTTCAAGGATGGAGCCCCATCTCAAGGATGGAGCCCCATCTCTGTGCCTGATGCAGAGTTCTCTCTCAGCTCATGCCTCCTTTGCCATCTCCTTAGCAGTGAGCCTTGCTCAGGTTTTCTAAGACTGGCCTAGCCACGCCCAAGCCCTGGTGTCAGGCAATAAGGCACTCACTATAGCACCTGCATCTCGGATAGCACCTTCACTGCTGCTGGTGCTATCTCCCTTAGAGGGCCAGCATCCCAGTTAAGCTGTGCCTTGCTACGCTTGTGCTTTTGAAGACTGGTTTGTGCGTGAAGATGTTAAATACAATCGTTGCATGTTGACTGGTGGTTCTGCTCTTGACTTTGTATACAGATCTTTACCAGTGATGTTTTGCCATGTTTGTGAATATTCATCACATTTACCAGTGAATCCATTTTCTTTAAGATCTCTTCCCTAGTTTGAAAGGTTCATGGTACTTTGCTGTGGAGAAAATAATTAGGTTACCACCATGTGTAGAGAAAATAGCTTTTGCTGTGTTGGTCTCAAATACAGGCAACAGAGAGTAGTAAAGTGATATCGTTTATTGGATCAACTACAGTTGGTGAATGGATGCAACCTTTTTTTGTAACCCCAGACTTGCCTGATGAAGGACCCTGTGAGATCCAAAGGTTTGCACACCTACACCAAACACCAATAAAAAGTATCACGTTACTACCATAGGCATCCAAATGAACAATATAGCTCTTGGCACGCAATGGATTCTTCTTTTGTCAAAAGGCAGCATGTCAGAATCATGGGAAATAACCATGTTAAATAGTGTTCATTTGGGCTCTGTGAATTCTATCACTTCTAATGCCATAGAAGTCTAAGAAAGAACTCAGTCTTTGGAAGTTTTTCTACACGCTGCTGATGGAGGCCGCTTCCTGTCAACACTACATTTATTTCTCTCCCTCTGACATAATGTAAAAGAGAAAGGTCCATGTATGTTGTCTGAGTGGATTCTCCTCTTGTTGTCTAATGTCTTTGCCTGCCTTTTCGGAATCCTTAAAGTTTCCTAGGCTGCCACAAGCAGTCACTTGCGTTGGCAAAACCTGATTGGTTCCATGAGACAGCCATAAAATTCCACAGTGGGAAAAGATTGAGTGCATGCATTTTCAAAGGGGCGAGCTACATTTTATAACACTTCTTCATTCAAATTTTGCAAAAGGAGAAGCTATGCAGGGTGTATGTGAAAGTCAGAACAGGGCCCACGCGTGTATATTTTTAATGACAGGTCTCGGAATAACACATAAATTGTAGTGCTGTCTCAATCCATAGTTCCAGATATTTAAAAACAATGGGCCCTGTGACCAATCCACTGAACTTCATGTTTACATTAGACATTGTTAGCCCAGTAGCTGACTCAATTTCCAATGCCACTTGTTTCTTCTTATTCTTTTCTATTTCCCCCCCCCAAGAACAAATATTAATCCCAACAACTCACAAATAAAAATGATTTTAATGGTATTGTGGTGTTATAAAATATATATATTTAATGATGGGATTATGATTATTATTTTTCCAAATCATTTAAAATAGCTATTATACCCCATTCTCATTTTCCGTATTAATAGAACAAGAACTCATTTTTAGTGTATCCTCAAAACAGTAATGAGCATTGTTAACATATAATAACAATGCCCCAGGGGAAAGTTTTCAAAGCTGGTCTAACCTCAAGGCTGTGCTAATGACGTACAGTGTAGTCATCAAGCCAAGTACTGCTAGAGCTAGCCTTTTGGGGAAGTTCAACTGAATACTCTTTCTTAATATATGTGGGGATTTGTAAATGGTTTAAGGTGATGACCTAGGAGAGGGTTACTTTTTCATAATGACTTAAGATTAGAGGATCAATACTGTAAAATAATTATACCTCTTCTGCATTTTGAAGTGTAACCAATTGTTCTCTTGCATTGATGACTCTGCTATCCACAGATGTTCACAAGAGGATGATGATAATGTAGTAGACAGGCATACAGTACTGCATAGGGACAAAGCATCTGTAAGACTTTGGCATTATAAATACACAATAGATATTAAGATTTAATTGATTCTTTAAAGGCTCAGGTCTGTTGTCTTGAAGTCAAAAGGTTGATGCTATTATTATCTGCCTTTTAAAAATGGAGAGCTTGTATCTATCTTGTTGGACAGATAGAAAAAAATTTTTCAGATTTCTACTGGTGTAAATTTGCTTTGTTAGTTAGTGGAGCCACATTGAATTCCACCCCAAAAAATGTCTTAGTTGAATGTAAACCACTCATCGGTCCATAGCCTTTGGGTCTTCTAAAAGTAGTTAAATGTCCACTTGAAGTTCCTTAGTAAGAGTTTATTTAGTAAAAAGTCATGTACTGGCGCCAAGGAGCCAGGCATTTCCCTGTAGGGCACATGTTTGAGAATAATCAAGAGACTTGTTTATTCAAGCAGTGATATGAAATAAATGATGCCCATTAAATTGGCTCCAGATCTACTTATTTAATTTGTGAGGTGCTGCCTTCATCAATATGAAAGGCTCGAGGATACAGAGAATATGCCCTTTTGGGAAGATAGCAGAATGCAGATTGTGTTGATTGCACTGTTCAGCAACAGAGTCTGTTGGCAGCCTCTCCAATGCATATATTATTCCAGATTTTAGAAGCTCTTTATAACGGACCTCTGTGTAGAACTGTCCCTTTGTTTTTAAGTTTGATTGCATTAGGCACCATAGCTCTATGCTCTCTAAATTGTTGTCAATTAACCATCTTGATTCCCAGCATGTGGCCATACCAATGTCCTTCTGTTGGGAATGAGCCAGGAGTCATCCTGCCCTGAAATGATTAAATTTGAACAGGCAAATTCAATAATGTCAAAGTTCAAGCTTGTCCAAAAATATTAACAAGCTGAGATTTGTCCTGCATATTGTATGTTTCATTCTATGTTACAACATGGGCAGGATTGTGGGTGCAGTCTAATTAAGGATCAAACCTAGGCAATTATATTATGGAAACATCACAGCTTGGAGCTATTTCAGACTACTAATTTTCTTTTAGCTTAAGAGTCAATAATACTATTTTCAATGTGAGGCAAAAATCTCATTTGGTGTGACTATTGGCAATAACAGCATTTCCAAAGTATCCTTTGGCTTTAGGGTCCAAGTATACGCAAGGGAATAAATTCTTCCCTCACACCCCTTGAAGGAAAACATGTAATTACAAAATACCATAAATTGTAGTTTGGACTCTGGTGCAACTGTTCTGCAGAAAACCTCATCAACAAGGAGCCACTGTGATGCCAATCCATTTTGCACAGCTGCAAGATGGCAGAAACCTTGAGTCATTATAGAATCTTAGGATAACCTGCCTACTCCCAGGCAGTTTATCCTCAGCATCACAGACAGATGCTTGTCCAACCATGTTTGAAAATATCCAAGGAGGGAGAGTCCACAACTTTCATGGGCAACTTATGCCATTGCCCAATGGTTTTTACAGTTACCTATAAAGCCCTACACAGTCTAGGCCCCACCTATCTGCTGTATCTCCTCACTCTCCGTGTCCTGGATCAACTCCTGCGGTCTGCTGGGAGCGCCCTTCTTGATGTCTGGGGGCCTATGATGGAGAAGGCGTTCTCAGTAGCTGCATATAGGTTGTGGAACTCCCTTCCGGTGGAGGCCTGGGTGGCCCTGACCTCGCCTCGTTTTGACATCAGTGTAAGGCCTGGCTGTTCCGACAGGCTTTTGGTGAGGGAGTTGGGTGAATGGTGGGTGGGGTGTGGGGCAGGGAGGTAGGCATTTTATATTTTATGCTATCCCCCTTTTGATTTGTTTTATGGATTTTATATATGTTATTTTAATGCTTTTTAGTGATATTTTAAATTATATTATGTTTGTAAGCCACCTTGAGCTGCATGAGCAGGAGAAGCAGGGTAAAAAATAATGTAAATAAATAAATAAATATGACATATAAACAGCTCATACAGTTGGACATACTCCTGATTTGGTATTTGATACATGGGTAAGAGATAGGGACTAGACATAAAACGGATACTAAATTTAGTACCTGTAAGTAATACCTGCTTTTTCAGGTACTGCATGAGGTACCCGATGGGTTACCTGGGCACCTATCAGGGACCCAAATACAAAAAAAATATTGGGTACTTCGGTACCACTATTTCGAATTACCAATTCAAAATTGGTATATCGGTATACCAAATATTATATTGAGCTGAAAAACTGTAAAATTGGCATGAAATTTTATTTTAAAGTGTCCAGAAGTAGTTTCCTGGGACCGGAAGTTGACTTTCCGAAACAGGAAAGTTCATTTTCTGGGGTGGAAAACACATAAATTAGTGTTTTTAAGAAGAAAATTTGAATAAAATTTTAGGAAATGGAACTGGAAGTAGTTTTCCGGAACTAGAAGTTGCTGAAAAAATGTTGGAACTTGATGGAAACCCAATAAATAGATGTCAGGAGTAGGTATATCAAGAAAAACATTGAAAAATTGGTACTGGAAGTCGACATTCCGGGAATGGAAGTTGATATTTTGAGACATTGTGTACCCAATAGGGTCATAATCGGGTACCATATGGTACCCAATCGTTACTGGGTCAAATCGGATACCGTAATTTTATGGGTTACCCGATGTTTGCAGGTATCCTCTTTCAGCTCATAATAAAGACCCACCTTAGACTTGCAGAATCTGCCCACCATCATGTATTTGCTGGGAATTACCTGTGTGGCAGATGCCATCTTTGTTAGTGAATCAGATATTAAATCATCAACATCAAGAACTAAAGATACAAGTTAAAGTGCCAGACTTCATTCCAGAGCTCTAGTAGACTTGCATATTCTCGGAGGATTGGATACAGAGGAGGACAAGCTGTATCTCAAGCCTCCTGCTTGCTGTGCTGCACTAACCGCAGTGAAGCTGGCTTTGGTTCCTAGTCATTTTCCAGAGGAAGGGAAGACCTGGGAAGTAATCATAATAAACATGCACTTTACCATCATCCCCCAGATGTCCTCACCTTGGAGCTCACCATAGCACCAGCAGGGATTGAAGCAACTCACCCTAAACAGTCATGACCAAAACTGTAGGCCTGAGGCGAGAGCAGGTGCTTTCGCCCCGTCAGAAAATACCAACCTTTCAAGAGCAAAAAGGAAATCTACTGACATTCTTGACATTTTTTGTGATTTTCTGCTATTTTCCACTATTTTGTTAGCTTCCGGTATTACCAATAATACTGGAAATTACAGAAAAATACAGATAATAATGGAAATTACCAAAATAGCAGAAAACCAGTAGATTTCCTACTTGCGCAAATGAAGTCGAAAACGTCATTTCCTTTGGAAACAGCGCACTCAGAGATTTTTTCATTTCAGCTCTATAACCCTGCATGGTGGTCTGTGAAAAATTCAGAAGATTGTTAGTAGACCATTGGTCTAAATAAGATGGGAACCACTGCCCTAAACCATCTGGTCTCCAACTCAGCGTCATACTAGCTCCTCTCCATATAGAAAACAGTCCGGGTTGTATTCAATGCTGCTGCTCTTGCCTTTAGCATATATTTTCTCCTCTCCAGTGTGGGGTTAAGTTCCTACCCGATAACTGGTTTCTTCTCATTTTTTGACTCTCTAAGCATTTCCACAGGACGATGGAAATTCCACTGCTGTGCATTTGTTAATTGATTGGATCTTTCAGCTCTTTGCAGTAGCAAGTTGACGGTGCTTTGCAATAAGAAACCAACCCAGGTTGGGAAGGAAGGGCTAGCAGTATAGGTCCCATTCCAATATAGCTACATCCCTGCTTTAAGTATATATGTGTGTATGTCCCATGCTTAAAAGGTAAACATGCATGCACCTTCCCAGCTGGAATGGAGTCCTTAAACTTTAGGGAAAGCCTTCTGTTCTTATTATATGATTGTGTGGTACCTGCACAATAATGAGGCCTTGATCTGGATTGGGTCGTTGTAACAACTATGATCAATATGGCTGGCATGCTGCTGCAGATAAGTGCTTTCAGGAAGGAAAATGATTGATCAGTGGCTCAGGCAGGATGAAAGGATGGGCTATTGTTATTTGTCAGGAATCCCTGGACACACGCTGAAGCAGGGACATTTCACATGTGACATCTGTCATTCCTCCCCTGAGAAATGAATCACAAAAGTTGAGATGACAGCTCCTGTCTTGAAATATGCCAGTGTGCTAAATAAAAAATACTCATCAGAAAAGGAAAAAGAAAAAAGAAAGAAAAGTACAGCATCTGTGTTAAGAAAGTTTCTGAAAGATGCATTTATTTATTTATTGATGATGCCTCGTTTCTCTCTCTCTCTCCTGACTGCCTCTTTATATTCTTTTTATAGCAGTTGTATGCTGCCCAGCTTGCTGCAATGCAAGTGTCTCCAGGAGGAAAGATCCCTGGCATCCCCCAAGGCAACCTTGGTGCTGCGGTATCTCCTACCAGAATCCACACAGACAAGAGCACAAACAGTCCTCCTCCCAAAAGCAAGGTACTGTAACATTTTAAAGGAGTAAGTCCATCATCCTGAGCTTCTCAGCTCTTACGTGTTCCATATCGGTATCACACCTGATTATTTATCTTCACTATACCCCTACAAAATAGGGAGCACTGTCATCCCTGTCCGTTAGGTGGAGTATTGAGAGACAGGACTTGCCCTAGGTTTTAGCATGAAATCTGAAACAGTCCTGATCCAATGCCTTAACCCCACGACTATGTTTTTTTCTCCAATCCTTTGCTAGTATGTGTAACAGTTTAATCTTTTGACTCCCATTTCAATGTACAAAGTAGAATTTTCTAAAAATATTTCATCTTGGGAACCTAAGTCCCATTTTCTAAAGCAGCCGAGGGGCCAGCACACACCAAGCGCATTCCCCACCAAGTGCAGGATGTGTGTGCACCAAGTCCAGAATATGCACACATTAGGTAAAACATACATGACAGTGGAGCACTGTGATCCACTTTGCCATGCTTTGGCCTAGACCTCACCTGCACATATGTGCAGATACCGTTAGATGTTGGACTCGGAATTGTCCCGGGCCATGTCAGCGGCCAGCCCAGGTCCTGACCTCGGCAAACCTCCCAAGTCACACCGGAGAGGTAATATCGATGCAGTATCACATTTCTTGCATTCCATTTTCCTTTGTAATTCCTTGTCACTCATTGACTGTGTAGCAGAGGGGTGTTCCAGGGCCACTGGGACACTGGAGTAGTTTTGGGGGGAATTAGCAAAACCCCACTGCCACGGCTAGTCAGCCTTCAGCCGGGCTTTATCTCCCCTAAGGAGGGGTTTATACTATGTGGGGTCCCCTGTAGGGGTCCCACCCTTGGCCTCCAACCTCCCCTTATAGCCAAGGCTTACGCCTCCAATAGCATATTCGCAGAGGGGCTTATACCCTTTAGGGTCCTCAGATCAGTCTCTTAAGTGGGGGTTCAGCCTCGCAAGGTCTGAGACCCTCAGAGTTGTTGGTTAGTCCTGGTGGCCTGAAATAGGCAGATCCCACCTGAGCTGTTGCGTCTCCTGTTCCGCCAAACAGGTCCTGCAGACGAGGGTCCAGAGCGGTCTCGCTAGAGAAGCTCCAGCAATGAGGAGGAGGGAGCTGAAGCAGTAAGCTCCTTCTACAGCCACCCTTAGCAGACTGAGCTCAGGCCCTTTATAGGCCCTGAGCATGCTCAGTTCCAACTGGCCTTACTGAGCATGTCTGTGTACTTAGAGCTCAGAAGGCTTTCTGGGGCTCTACTGAGCATGCCCCAGGACTTAGACTCCAGAGGGCTTCAGAGTCTCAACTGGGCATGCTCCACGTTTGATGCCTAGCTATATAGCCGCTAGGCAGCCCAGTAATAGGGCTCCTACCAGCTCAGAGGAGCCACCCTATTACAGACTGGTACACAGATTTCTTCACTAATCTGCAATCCAGTTGCAGAGTGGTCAAAGCAAAGGGAACAATTTAGAACAATTCTGATTGGAGGCACTGGAGTGGAGGTTAAGGGGCATTGGAGGAAAGGTTAAGGAGTGGGTTATTTGCACAGCTCAGAAATGCGGAAATAACAAGCCCAGAAATAAAACTACTCTCAGCGATGTGGTAATTGATAAGCAGAAAGTCAGTAAATCAGGACAGTATCTTGCAGTATTGCAAAGATAGAGAAATTTCATTGATGTTGGGAAATCGAACCCAGTTCCCAATATGGCAAAATTTCTTGCTAGCAGCAATTTAGCTGCTTGGTTTTTGTTGTTGTTGTTGTTGATGATGATGATGATATAGCACCAGCAATCTGCCTGGCACTGTACAATCTATAGTTACAGACAGGCCCCTACCCCTAAGGGACTTACAATCTAAGAGACAAGGGAAGGGGAGACAGAGTACATTCATGAGGTTGAGATGTTGCAGGCTTACGTACTTCATTTAGTTACAGGGAATTAGATTCTGAGTGAAGGGGGGAAAGGATACCGTTTCACTCATGACAAACTAGGAAAGGCCTGACAGAAGAGGTGGGTTTTCAGGAGGGATTTTAAAGTTGGGAGGGAGGGGGCGGAGTGAATGTATCCAGGGAGGGAGTTTCAGGCATGAGGGGCAGCAAGGGAGAAGGGGCAAAGACGTTTAGAGAAGCAAGGGGTTAGCAAGCAGGCGAGGGTGGGGGCAGAGGAGGAGCAAAGCTCCTGGGCAGGAGCATGGCGGGATACAAGAGCGGAGAGATATGGGGGAGCAAGGCCATGAAGAACCTTGAAGGTGAAGACCAAGAGTTTGTGCTAAATGCATTCTCGTAGAGGGAGCCAGTGCAGGGCAGAGAGGAGAGGCTGAACATGGTCAAAGCGACGGGAAAGATGGATGATTTTGGCTGTGGAACGTTGAACAGAGTTGAGGGGGGTGAGATTAGAGCAAGGGAGGCCAGTAAGGAGGAAACTGCAGTACTCAAGGCGAGAGATGACTAAAGCATGGACTAGGGTTTTTGCAGCAGCACCAGTAAGGCAAGACCGAATTTTAGCAATATTGTGCAGAGCAAAGCAACGTAATTTAGCAACAGCCTGGATCTGAGGCTTAAAGGAGAGGGAGGAGTCAAAAATTAATCCCAGGCCAAGCACCTGAGGCACCGGCCGAATGGTGACTCCCTCAGTGGAAATTGAGAGGGATGTAGGAGGGGAACGTTTCAGGGGAAGAATGAGGAGTTCTTGGCCATATTAAGCTTGAGTTGGTGACAAGACATCCAGGCAGAGATGTCAGCAAGACAGTAAGCAATATGAGTCTAGATGGTTAGGGAGAGCGTGGGAGTGGGGAGACATTTGCGTGTCATCTGAATACAGGTGGGCCCAGACAGAGCTTTGAAGAACTCCCACAGAGAGGGGAAGCGACGTAGAGGAGGTACCAGCAAGATACTGATACCAAAGAGGACCAGTCAAGAACAGAGTCCCAGAAACCAAGGGAGCATAGCGAATCCAGGAGTAGGTCACAATTGACAGTGTCAAATGTGGCAGAAAGATCAAGGAGGACAAGAACAGAGTAGAGGCCCTTAGACTTAACTAAGAGAAGGTCATCCGTTATTTTGGCAAGGGCAGTCTCAGGTGAATGGAGATGGTGGAAGTCTGATTGGAGGGGGGGTCAAGGGAGGAATTTGAAGAGAGGAAGTCCAGACAGCGTGTGTAGACAGCTCGCTCCAGGAGCTTGGAAGCAAAGGGTAGGAGTGAAATGGGGCGATAACTAGAAGGGTCAGAGTGGTCAAGAGTAGCCTTCTTAAGGATAGGGGAGACAGCGTGTTTGAAAGCCAATAGAAATGACCCACTAGAGAGGGAGAGACTGATGATGTGCAGCAGGTGGGGGCAATTGACATTAGGAGGCGAGAGGGGGTGGTGTCAAGTGGGCAAGTGGAGGGGTTGGATGAAGAGAGGAGAGAGGTGACCTCAAGAGAAGCTGGGGAGAAGGAGAAGAGAAGAGAGACAGGAGAGGGAACATCAAGAAATGAGGTGGAGGAGAGTGAGGGTTGAGAAGCAATTGCAAGGTGGTGTCTATCAATCTTGTTGAAGAAGTAGAGAAGATCCTGTGCGGTGAGTGAGAAAGTGGGGGGGGGGAGGACAGGGAGGCTTCAGGAGGGAAGCAAATGTGGAGAAGAGACGGCGTGGGTTGTGGGAGTGGGATTCAGTTAGTGTGGCATAATAGCAGTCTTTGGCCAGGAAAAGGGCAACACTAAATGCAGAGAGCGTAGACTCAAAGTGGAGGAAGTCAGCAAATTCACGCAACTTCCACCAGAGGCGCTTGGCGGCTCCAGAGCAGGATCTGAGGTGGCAGATGGTAGGGGTGAGCCAAGGACGTGGGTTTATGCAACAGATAGGACAGCAGGAGAGGGGAGCATGGGAGTCAAGTGTGGAAGAAAGGGGTGAGTTGAAGGTAGAGTCAGCAGAGTCCAGGCAGGTGGTAGAGGAGTCAGATGAGAGATGGGGGGGAGAGGGAGGAAGCAAAGTCAAGAGGGTCAATGGTCAAAGGTCACGGAAAGAGCGAGAGGTTGAGGAAGCAGGTGGGGGTGAGTGGGAGAGAAGGAATGAAGCAAGTTGATGGTCAGAGACATGAAGAGCATCAAAGAAGAGGTCTGAGAGTGAGCAGTTTTTCGATAAGACTAGGTCAAGGGAGTGGCCGTCACGGTGCCTTGCTTGGCCCCTTCCTGCTCGGACACACCCCCATAAGGAACGTGTGCCGAGGGGAGGGCCAATGGGGCTGCGGGGGAGACCCCTGTGGCCTTCCTACACACCACCCGCGTGGCCCCGTCACTACAGCAGCAGATGCGGGCGGCGCAGCACCACCATGAGGGCTGCTGAAGCATGCCTCCGCAGGCAGAGGTGGGGTCACGCCGCCAGCTCCGCTCTGGCGCTCAGAGCACCTGTGTGGGCATCTGGGGAGTACTTAAGGGTAGCATGGCCCTACCTTCCTTGCCAGTAATCAGAGCTTTTGCCTGAGAGACTGGCCCTGGAGTGCGTTACTTGGCTGCGGATCGTGTGTGGGGGTATCGTGAGTAGAACTGGGAGAAGAGTGTATAGTAGAGTGGGTGCTTGTGTAAACTTGAGCGTGACTGTGTGAGTGATTGGGAGAGTGCTTGGTGGGATTGGTGGTGGGTAGGGGGACAAGGGACAACTGTCATCATTTAGGGATTGTGTGGTTCACCTCCTGGGCCCTCCTAGTGTGCGTGTGTATTCCCTTCCTCAGCTCTGGTCCCCAGACCCCCAACTCCTCCTTCCTCACCGTCGCGCACACACACACACCGGGAGCGTAGGTACGAGAGTTGTGGGTGATTGTAGTCTGCAGCGCGGGAGAAGAAAGGCGCTGCACCTGGTACCGCTCCCAGTGATGATCTTTGGCTCGGGTTACGCCCGCCAGCCTGTATAAGTCCCCGAGGGACCTTTTATCAGGCACTCTTCCACCTAGCGACACCAGAGTGGGTGAGATTCCTTCCCTTTCCCCACCCCGTCCTCACACCCCATCATCAGAAAGAACAATGATATGTTGTAGAGCTTGAATCGGCCGTCTTTGGCTATGTTGAGTTGTACTTGATCATAAAATGAATGGTGCAAAGCCTGCCCCTGTTGTGTTAATGAATCAAGCTTAAGCTGTATGCCAGAGATGGACACATTGGCAGTGCAGGAGCCACATGTGGCTCTTGGCTACTTCTTGTGCGGCTCTCACCAGAAATGATTGTAGGTGAGGCCGTCAGGAAAAAAAAAGCTGACCTTCTGGGCACTTTGGGTCCCGGCATTACGGAACTACCTCTCCTGGAGATCCGTCAGAGCCTCACCGTATTCCGGAGGCGGTGTAAAACTTTTATTTTTTTGCAAAGCATTTGGCAGGCTGGGATGGGGGGACTGGGGGGGTGAGGATTTTTTAAAGGGAGTTTATTGTATTTTTAGTGTTTCGTGTGTTTTTATTATTGTTAGTCACCCTGAGCCTTCAGGGAAGGGCGGGGTATAATTTAAAGAAACAAATAAGTAAATAAAACCTCATGGGAACAAGGGGAGCATGCCCTGTGCAACTATTGTTGCTTTCCGAAGCCACCAGTTTGCCTGTGAGCCTGAGCTTTCATATGAGGGGAGGGGTGGGAATTAAGGGAGAGACACACTCACCTGTCCTTGGAATCAGGAGAAGCCGTGATCAATGTAATGTATCGTGTAGCTCTTTGAGTTATGACAATTTTTGGTATGCAGCTCTTGGGTTTGAGAACGTTGCCCACTCCCTGATCGACGCTCTCTGGAACTACTTGCATAAGTACAGCTCAGAGAAAGTAATGAGGTCCATAGTACATGTATATTTATAGGCAGGCAGGCAGAAGCAGTGTGTATATATAATAAACTACTGTACAGATGGAATATTTTCAAAAATAAATAGATGATTTAGGAGCCCAAGCTCCATTGACTTCCAGAGACACTTTTGTTCCTCGTTCACACAGCCATTAAATTCACTGTCTGGAATAGGGCTTGCTCAGTTTATTGCACAGGGGATCAAAAGAAACATGCCAGTCAAAATTCACTCCCTTCCAATAACTCCCTGCCTAAGTTATTGGAAAAGAACTAGCAAGGACTGAGCAAAGGAAAGAAAGGGGTTGGGGAGGGAGACCCATCCCTTCTTAAATGACAGCTAAAGCTTGATGAAAATATGTCCTTCCTTTGCTGTGGTGTCCTCTAGCATGCTGTCCATAGCCTTTATCATGTCAGAAAGGATTCCTTGAATTGACAGTAGCATCTTAGTTTTTAGCCTAACAGTAAAGCAGCACAGATTAAAAATAGCAGAACAAATAGATAATACCCATTGTCAGTTCAATGAGATGTATGGTCAAAGGATATATAATAAATGGTGAGGAACCAGAGCCTATCATGTTAACGCACCAAGTTTAAAGTCTGCGTTTACTTTCTCCTCTCTTCAGTATAGACTTTTTTGACTTCACCAAGTTCTTCCTTACTTTGGGCATCCACTTGCTCAATCATGCAGCCGTTTGGCACACAGTAATACTGTCCACACCCCCTCACCCAAACAGTTGTGTGTATGGCTAACAAGAGATTTTTGGGTGCATTTTACAAGGGGTTTCTGTATGCGTCTAACAGCTTGTTAAAGAGATTCCATTGCACTTAAAATCCCAGTGTGGTTTTTGGATCTTCCTGGCACAAACAGAATGTCTGATGAGACCTGATGGGGATGCAGTATTTATTTTGTGGCGCTCGTGGTATGAGAAGGCCTACCTGTGAATTGAGTAAAGCCATCCTACTGGAAGCTGTCAAAATTCAGCTCTGTGCGTCCTTGGTGTCTTTTTCTATAGCCTTTTCTTATTCATAGGTGTTCCAGTGCCTTTGGCTCCCAACTCTTTCGAAGGACACAAACAGAACCTATTTGCAAATTGCAAAAAAAAAAAAAAAAGAGAGAGTGGGCCACGAAGAAAAAGAAAGGGGGGCTCCAAAAGACTGTAAAATTGTGCAGCATGAGCCCTCTGAAGCATGCTGTTTTCAATCTGCTGTGTGCCAGTTGGAGGCTGAGAGAGACAGAGAAAGGATAATGCTGAGAAATGATAGAGTGGCTGTGACCTCCAAGCTCAGCCTGGAAATCCAAGACATTGATTTCACTTAGCATTCCTGCTGAGAAATCCGGCGGAGTTCAGCTGTAATAAAAGAACAAGATTCTGTTCTAATGTTAATGGCGTATGACAGACATATCACTTTGTCTGTCCCTCGCACCACAGAGACGAGAATTGGAGAAAGGTCGTCTGACCTGCCAGTGGTGTTGGGCGAGTGCTATACTGAGCTTTGAACTCCAGCACAGGAACACAATTATTCCTAATACTAAGTAATAAAGAAACCTTTTGAGTGCCTGCAGTAATTAGAATAAGCCTTCTGAAACTGTGTACATACAGACCCAGTGAGGAAGACACTTGCGAATGTGTCATGGCTCCAGACACAAGCAAGAATGCTAAAACCATGTATAATCGGCATGGCGATGTCGTACTTTAGCTTGGGTCTGCTTGGGTCTTGCTTCAGGTTGTCAAAGCTTGTTTGCATCAGCATTGACAATTGATTGGTCTTCCTCTCTTGTTGGGTGTAAATGGAATCTTTAATCTAGAAAGGCATAATAGGAACCGGGGGCTGGAAGTGTAAGCTGGATAAATTCAAATTGAAACTAAGGCACACGTTTTTAACAGTGAGGTTGATTAACCATTGGAACAGACTACTAAGCAATTGTTAGTGGGTTTGGTATAATAGTAACTGGAGGGAAGCCAATGGCTTACGGCAGTTCAGAGTAGATCAGGAGTTGGGAGCCTGTGGCCCAAATTCAACCCGTGGCTATCTTTTATTTGGCTCTTTTCCAATTCCTGGATCTGGACATTGGATCTATTCTCTACCTTCAAGCAGGGGCGTAGCTATATAGGTGCAGCAAGCGCTGCTGCACCGGGGCCTGCAAGTCTTGGGGGCCCTACATGCTTGTAGAGTGCATATACACACTGGAGAATATGCAGGATACTTAAGGATCATTCTATCTTCTGCACCAGGATCCATTTAAGTGTCAACTCAGCTGAAGGTAGCAGAGATGAAGGGTGTTTTCAGACGTTATGGGGCCGCTTGGCCCCGTACCGAAAACCACCAATTCATCCCCCGCCGGGATGAGCCCATCATGCCGTATCAGACGTGCCGGGGGATCCCGGCGGGGAATCTGGGAGGGGGCGGGGCTGTGCGGCGCAACGTGCGGCAGCACGGCCCCGCCCCCTCCACGCTCCCCACCGCCCGCCCTCTGGGGAGACAGGCGGGCGGCGGGACCAATGTGGCCACAGCGTCTGTCCGAATTCGCCACGGCCCAGGATCCTACCGGTGATCCCGGGCCGTGACGCCCGACCAGGCGTGATTTTTTTTTGGTCCCCGCCAGGGATCGCTTTCACCACGCTTCCCGGGAAAGTGCCCCGGGGAGCCCGGGAAGCATGGTTGAAATTGACCCCATGTGCCGATTGAGCGTGGCGAACATCTGGTGGCCGCCAAACAGACGTTCGAGGCACAGTGACCACAGGTGGGTATTCACCGTGGTTCACTGTGATCTCATAACGTCTGAAATCACCCGAAGACATACATTCAAGCATAGATGATGGATCCATGATATAGGTCCAGGGTCTGGACCCTCCTCAACCTGGATACATCTCTTAAGCAGCATGCCCAACTCCAACCTAGCCAGCTAAGCTTGTTCTAATTTTCATAGTGATCCATGGGAAGGAAACGATCCTTGACCTCTGGACTGGATAACGCGAGGGCTCTCTTAAAATCTATGAATCAATGGGTTGTTTTAGCTGTTTAACAGTAAAGATATCTCTGGGTCTCACAGTCTATTTGTTTCCCCCCAAAGACAACTCTGTCCATGAAGTGGAAACATGGTGGTCCTTTGGTGGTGAGAAAAAAAACCTCTCATTAAGTTACAACAGGTAAAGTCTCTATATAGGAACAGTTAAGTCTCTCAGGCAAGCTTTAGGGAGATTTTGTTTGCCGAGTCGCCATCTGCAGCCCACAGTTTACTCTGGCACTGCTTTGGAAATACGTTCAAGTGTTCCTAGACAAGGAGGCAACTCCACCTGTGGCTGTGACAAGGTATTGGCAAACATCTAGGTCATTTTTGGAAAGATGTTTTACTTCCTTCCACTAGAACTTTTAAGGTTACTGTATTTCTCTTTACAAGGATTCTTCAAAGTCGGCCTCAGCAGCAGATGGAAGAACTGCTGGCTCTAAAAGTGCTGAGAATCATCAGCAGGAATTTGCCAAGGATCATCCTTTAAATCAAGTTAGACTTGAACACACCACCAAAATCCCTCTAAGACCTTGGCAATCCCCCTTTTGGCAAACCTTTTATCAGTGGCCCTCACCAGTGTTCGAACACCGGACTGGGCAGTCTTACCTGGCATCTTCTGGCATCTTGCTGCTGTTTGACAGATGCGACCCTTCGCAGTCCAATTCACTTTCTTAGCATCTTGCCGTTTGGCTGTTAAGAAACTGCAGAATTAATCCCACCAATTGCAGAATTCTGTAGAGTTTTCATGCAGGAAACTGAGCCGGTAGCAGGTTGTTGTTGGGTTTTGTGGTGTTTTTTTCGTTGTGTTTTTTTTTTCCATTTTTTCTCTCCCCAAAATGGAATTTTCTCTGCCAGAAATCCTGATTTAAGAAACAGAGCCAGTGGAGTTTGTCCAAAAGAAAATGTGTGTGTCTTGAGGAAATGGATTTTAGACAGCTTCCCCTTCAGCAGTATTTTTTGTGACAGCTGGCACACCAACCACACCATTCAGATTAACTAAGGCCTCCTCTATAGCACCTATGCAGGTGGGGGTGGAATGTTCTCTTAACTTTGCTAAATTTTCCTGAATATCTGAAGTTTTTCTTAAGGATATTTTGACTTTGATCCTGCTAGTCCCTGTGGGATGTCCAAGGTTGTGTGGGAGAGTTCAGGAAGGTACAGGTAAGATGAGGTGGTGGAAAACACACCTGCCACCTCAAAAGCAACCAGAATACTTTCAGACGACATGGTTTTGTGGCTGGAAAGCCATATAAAGCATCCCATGGTAACTCTTTTGAGAAATCAGAGGCCCAGGGAATGACTGTAGTAACGGAAAGCTTTTTCACGGTGGAGGTTCACCTCAACCCAGAAGTTGTAAGACCTAGCTCTTCCGTCAGGCGTTTGGCAGGGGGGTGGGATGGGTTAGTGGGGGATTAGTCTTTTCTCACAGATCGAGATTAGTTTTTCCACAGCTGTTATGGGTTTTTTAATATATTTTTATTTATATTTATATTCATTTTTATATTTTTGTAATGTCTTGTTGTTTTAATGCTTTTATGTTCATTGCCCCGAGTCACCTGTGCACGAAAGGGGCAGGGTATAAATTGAATAAAATAAATAAATCAAAGAAAGGGTCCCCCAGATATTATACCCTGGGGGAAAATGTGACACTTGAAAGCTCTCTTCGTCTCAGCGGGGCTGTTCCCAAGCTCCGTGGATCCTGTGCACAGCCAGATCTACATTGTGCCGCATGGAAATCTGTGTGTGGGATCCACGGGACTTGGGATCGGCCACAACGTCTTTGCATGCAGGCATCACAAATACGTAACAGCCTGGGCCCTATATATCTAAAGGACCACCTTCCAACTTATGGCCCTCCATGGCCTCTAGGATCAGCCGAGAGTGCTCTCGTGCAAGTTCCATTACTGGCCCATTGTTCTGTAAAGTGCCAGGTACACAGCTGGCGCTATACAAGTGCTTATAATAATATTAATAATAATATAATATTATAATATGACCTCGGCATGTAGAGAGGCACTTCCGGTGGCTGCTTCACAGCTCTAGAACTCATTTTCCTAGGGGTTTGCCTTAGCCCTAATTTGAGCATCTTCTAGAGGACATGTATGACCTATTTATTCGGCCAGGCATTTAACAGGAAAGGGTAGATCGGGGGGTGAGGGGGGAGTGGAGAAGGTGTACTATAAATATTTTATGAGTTTTACTTGGTATTTTATCTTTATGCTAGCTGCCTGGAGCCTTCGAGCAAAGGGCACAATAAAAATCAAAATAAATCAGGGGAAAGAATGTGCAAATCTGGAAAGATTCTGTTTTCGTGCTAGTTAAACTTTTCTGTAGTTTGATCCTCCCATTGACATCTGTGGGCTTTGGATCATAATTTTGTTCCTTAGAACGCCTAGGGAAGTAATAGATTGGCAGTTGTGAAGCCCAGTTGAGTTCTCCTGAACTCCCCGGCCTCTTCCTTTTATTCCTTGCACAAATATATGCAACGGTTAGCCACCTGTGCTAGGCAAGATCAAGCCCTTTATCTCTCACTCAAGGTATATTTGCTCTTGGGTGAATTTTTGACATGGCTTGCAGAGTCAGCTAAATGCCTCTTGATATTTGACAAAGGATGGTGCATTGTCTACAACATCTGCAAAAAAAAAAAGCCAAGAGCTATTCAGTGTGAAATGTGACGAAAGAGAATTCCTGGGTGCTTTTCTTTTAACCTTGTTATGACCCCAGCCCTAACCCGAGTCACAGTTGTGTCTCCATCAATGGCGACAGCACACAGATTGTCGAAATCAATTTTTGTGTTCTTTTCAAATACTTTTGGCAGGGATGTTACTATTTGCTCAGCAGTCACACCTGGGAGTTACAACAAGGAAAGGAAATGTGATTCAGACAAGCCAGAAACAGCACTAACCAGTTGGCAATACACAGATTCTGTTCAGCTGCAGTATCTGCAGAAATAGCGATGTGAATCCTTAACCAAGGAGGGTACTTTGTTTTCTCACTATCTGATTCTCTGGTCACCAAAGTAAACAGGGAGTAAAAGATAGTATTATGTGTGGATCCAAACAACAGAATCAACTTGAGAAGAGTTAAGGCTGGATTTTCTTAGGGCCAATAATCATGAATAATCAGTGACCTTTTAAAACCATTAAAGTTATATGTCAAACTAGGACTTAATGCTGTGCTAATATAGAAGTTCATTCTGATTGATATAAAACAATGTTTCTTAAAAATGAAGTGACGTGCAGACTTCATTACACTATTTAGTTATATCCATCCATCTATCCATCCATCCATCTAAACATAAACAATCTTGGATGGTTTCATTCATTCCTGGCTGGGAGAACTCACCGGGTGGTCCTGGGGGAGTGTACATCTTCCCCCCGGGACCTTATGTGTGGAGTCCCACAGGGTACCATTCTGGGTATTTTCAGACGTTACGAGATCATGCTCAACCACAGTCAATTCCCTGTGGTGGGGAATGTCCTCGTGACGTCTGTTGGGGAACCAGAAGTTCCCCCCCAGATGTTACCATGCTCAGTCCCCGCTCGGAATCTCATTCACCACGCAATCGGCGGAACCCGCGGGGCCGGCGCCGATCGCGTGGTGAATGAGATTCCCGGCAGGGATGAAGGGGCCCGTCATGTCTGGACGGTGGTCCGGGGACCATCTCCGAAAGCGTGGTCAAAGTGATTCCCGCCGGGGGTGAACACCCAGCGGGAATCACTTTGTGCCCCCAACAGACATGACGTTACCACGCTCAACCATGGCGGAATTCACCATGGTTGAGTGTGGTAACGTCTTATCTTGCCCCTGACCATGGCCCGGAATCGGCGGTCATGCTCGCCGCCGATTCTGGGTAGTGGTCAATACCCCGGGGGGCTGGTGGGTGCTGCGGCCGCATTGGCCGCTGCGCCCGCCCGTCTTCCGGAGGGCAGGTGGCCTCGGAAGCGTGGGGGCGCAGGGCTGTGCGGCCGCATGTTGCACCGCACAGCCCCGCTCCCTCGCCAATTCCCCGACGGAATCTGCCGACTCGTCTCTTGACGGGCCGGTCTGATTCCGCCAGGGAATCATTTGGGTGATTCTGTGACGGGGCCAATAGGGCCCCCGTCACGTCTGAAATCACCCAATTTGAGAATGGCCTGGGTGGGACCAAATGGAAGCCTGATTAGATGCCAATACTTTCCAAAAAAGGGCTGTCCTTGCATAGAACTTATAGAACTGAAGAGTTGGAAGGAGCCTCAAAGGTCATCCAACTCCCTGCCCTAAGACAGGATACCCAATACTTAAAAAATCCGTGGCAGATGCTTTAAATTGTGCAAACCAGAGCAATCACCACCATGTTTTGAGTTTTTTTCCTCTCGAAATAACATGACTCTTCTATTCTGGTGGGAAGAATGCCACAGCAGTAGTTAGCATTGCTCAGTGCTGGAACTATGGACTTCCAAGACACCAGACACGTTCCCCAGGATATGCTTTTGCTTCAGCAGCAGAGCACTAGGAAGCTGGGAAATGATTTCAAACAGCTGAGTTCATATTGGCATAAAAAGCCAAACCAATCTCCTTGAGGGCTACAGTAGATCCCTGTGCTTAAGACCCTAGGCCAGATTCACCACCACATTACCCTAGTTTTAGGCTGATGTAGCTCAATTGAAATCAATGGAATTAGATCAGCATAAAACAGGGATAGTCCCTTATTTAGAACTGTACAAAGTATTGTCTTAATTATTTATTTATTTATTTATTTATTTATTTCTTATTTATTTATGCCTACAGGCTCTAATCAACATAGATCAAGACTCCTCTATGCTAGGTACTGTGCAGACATGCAATAAGACAATTGTAAAGCACAGATGCAGGTTGAATATGCCCATATTGCAAGAGTATGTTGGCGAGGCCCATTATAGAAATATGAGTCTTCCACTCTATTCAGATTCAAACTCCTAAAGAGTTCAGAGCTGTTGAAATCTAAAGCTTTGTCAAAGGCCTATCCCATTCTCTCTCTCTCTTTTTTTTCTTCAAGGAAGAAACCATTATAAGAGAATACGGGACAGCAAAATACCACTCTATGCCTAAAGCTAACAAAGGAACAACAGTATTTTACAGCAAAAATATTGCAAAATACAAAAAAAAAAGCCCTCCTATTTTTTATAGCCACTGAGATACCAAATTTTGCTGCCAGGGCCAGCTGGCTGGCCATCCCTAACAGTGTCATAAAAACATAAGAGTGGGGCAGTGTGAAATCAGAGGCAGCCTGATGAAACCTAGAAAGGTCTGGTCTTTTTGCTGCTGTTTGTTTATTTGCCATTTTGACAGTATTTTAACCCTTTGAAGCTAGCTTACCATAGATGAGGATGCCCTCTGAAAATAGACTACCATGATCTGGGTGGATGGTCCAGGAGAAAAGATGCAGGAGAATGAAGCTGGCTCACAGATGAGCATGAAGCTTGACTGCTGTGAGATAGTTTGTCTTGATATCCCTTGCTGGGAGGGAACACCTTCAGCAATGTTCCCTTGCCTGAAGCTGCAAATTACCAAGCAGGGTGGGAGGAGTTAGTGCCAATTGGATACGCTGAAGTTGAGATCAACTGACAGGGGCTGTAAAACAACCCCGAGCAGGAAAGGGAGCATATTTATTTGTTTATTCATATTTTTATCCTGCATTATCCTGCCCATTCCCTTATGGCTCAGAGCAGGTTAACAATGCATGCACAACATACACAAATTCACAAAATTAAACCAAATACTAAAATACCCCAATAAAACCAAAACAGATAAAATCCCCTAACCCAGGGCAACCCAACCCTATCCACCCCCACCCCCCGTCAAATGCCAAACAAGGTTTTACGTTGCTTCTAGAAGCTGAGCAGGCTCAGGCTTACATGGCCCTCGAAGGGAAAGGAGTTTCATAATTTTGGGGTAGCCACGAAGAACGCCTCTCTGCGTGCCCTTGTTGTACAGACTATGCAGGCAGATGGTACTTGCAAGAGGGCACTCCTGGCTGACCTCATAAACCACGATGGGACGCAAAGGGAGAAGCGACCTTTCAAATAGTTGAGACTATGCCTTTCATATGGGCAGAGATTAATCTCTTCTGGAGTAGTTAGGAGAACAGATTCTTTGAGGAACGTTCCTTTATTTTTTAAAAAGTTGTTAGTACTGTTTTATTTTTACTTTTTGAATGGGCGTACCAGTCCCTCGTAGACAACAGGCTAGAAAACCCAAATATCTGAAGAGCTAAGAGTGTCTCGATCTGGAATACAGGGGTCTGAGCAGCCTGTCAGTTGACATGCCACAGAGTGACACACCACATCATGCATCAGCCACATCGTGTTACATGATTTCATGCAAACATGACACAACTGGAGTTCTAGTGACAGATGTGACCCAACACGACATATCCATGGGAAAATTGGTTACACAAAGCTTCTGGAAGTGGTGCTTAAAGAATTGCTTCCTCCTCAAAGGCTTCAGAGAAAAATGTGTCAAGGAGGACAGATAACAATTTTATGTCAATGTACAAAAGGAGGGAAATAGGATTTCTTGACCTAGGAATGCAAAGTTCTAGTAAGCAATCCCCCACCCTTCCACAGCCAACTCCTGCAAGTTGTTGTCATCCTTTATTTGTTCTTACCTTACTCTGAGCCAAGGTGTTTCTGCAAACTCCAGCTTGGGGCTAGAAATGACGAAACCTTGACTGCAGAAGATTGGGTGGCTGAAAACATATAACCTTTTGGTCTAAACTTCACCCTCCGGTTCTGTGGAAGTGCACTCAGTAGCTGCTGGCATTTCCACTGAAACTGAGAATGAGAGATGATCATGTTGACTCTGCCTCCTAACTTTACCCCTCAGTCAGCTCTCGCTCTCTGGACGTGATGCAAACATACTGGAGGGTTCCATGAGAGCACCATTGGCTAGTTTCTCTGCCCCATAGTTAGGTTGTAGGATAAATAATAGGGCAGCCTTCCACACTAATGCAATTTCTATCCTAGGGAGTGCAATCTCTGTTGGGGCTATTTGCATACTTAAGGGTTTACAGGATCCAGCAATAAAGAGCTGTTAAAAAAGTTAACAAGTAATACACAGTGGTAAATTAAATTCATTTTCTTTCTCCAAATCAAGATGCAGTCGGTCTATGTCAGGGGTGAGGAACCTCAGGTGAGGACCAAATGTGGCGTATAGCGAATGTTTATGTAGTCAATTTCCAATTTCTGGATCTGGCCCCTGGATCCAGTTCCTACCCGCAAGCACTTGAACTGATGGTAAGGGAGCAGAGATGCATATATGGACACAAGGATAGGAGACGGATCCATGTTCTGGATCCTCCTTTTCCTGCCCCCAACTTCTGTGTGGCCCTCCGAGCTTGTATTTGTTTTCACAGTGGCCCCTGGGAGGAAAACAGTTCCTCGACGCTGATTGACGCTCATAAAAGGTGCAGACCTAATTGTGGTCACAGATGTTTGACAGACGTTCATATTTGACTGGAAGATGGGTCTGCCTCGTCTTGTCAGGTGGCATTTCATTTATGATATCCAAAGCCAGATCGTGTCACGTGATGCTTTGTTCACATTTATTACTGCAATGAGGGGGACTTGGTGTACAGCTTTCAAACAATGACGCCCCAAATATAATAATACGGATGAAATGCACTAGGCAAGATGTGACCTGACAAAGAGCTGCAGCTCATAATTGGAATGACGAGAAGCTGCGATACCATAGGAGATATCCTCACACGCATCTCCTTCCATTGATGGACGTACGAAGCAATCAAAGTTTATTGGGACTAGCATGAGCGGGAGCCTGGGAACAGCATAACTTTTATCTGCACCATGTGAGAAATAAGCTCAAACAGCTGTGCTTCATGTTACATTGTCTCGGTATATTTCAGAATGGTAAATGTATCTCAAATGCAGGACCTCTCTCAAACTTGCATACAGAGGATGTGTTTGACTAAAGTCATCCTTGTAGTCTGCACGTTCTGTCTGTTACCGTTGTCCGTGGGTCAGAGGGGGCGCAGGAGAGCTTTCTCAGTAGCTGCTCCCCATGTTGTAGCAGTCCCTCCCCCCAGGAGGTTCGCCTGAGCCTGACTCTTCCGGAGACGGTGCCAAACGTTTTTATTTGGAAAAGCATTTGGCAAGCAGGGATAGGTGGGGGCTGGCTGGTTTTTTGGGTGGGGTTGTGAGGAGGATGGGGGTTTGAGGGGAGGGTATGGGTGTGGGTTTGGGGTAGGATTGTGAGGAGGGGTTGGGATGTGGAAAATGGGGAGGTGGGTTTTGAGGGGGGTTGTCGGTGGTTGGGAGGTTTGGGGGTTGTTTTGTATTTTAACTGTTTTTATGGATTGTTTTTAATATGTTTTTATTAATATATTTTCCTAAAGGCTCTGAGCCACCTTTTTAGGAAAGGGCAGGATAAAAAATGTAATAATAAATAATAGTCTTAGTGGAATGAGGTATCTTTTACTTCCACTGTTAGGCCCCGATCCAAGGTGTGCCTATGGACACTGCGTGCATGGTGTGCATATTACACATACTCACTGCGCACCACATGCATGCCAAGTGTTGTGGACTCACTGAGTGTGTGTGATGCGCACACCTTGCGTGCAAACGTTGGATCTGCCTCTAAGCAGCCCAGTTCAGGAAGATAGTTCTTGCACTTAGGAGTCCGTTCACTGTGATAGGACGTGTGCTCAAGCTAACTGCTCTGCTAGTGCAGGTGCTCTCACCTGGAGGGTCGCACCTTTAGATCATCATTGCGTTTCAGTGCACCCGTTGATTGCCTTTCAGTGTACACAGTTTGCAAATGCTCTGAGCCCATGCAGGAGCAAAGATACTTAGCCAAATTTAAGTCATTATCATTGAAATGAGGAAATCACCTGATGCTTAGTTGCAACATACCTGAGTGTTGTACCTGTATTATAATTAGGATGGTGTGCTTCTTTGTGCCAGCACTCTCGGATTTGTGTCCAGAATAAGTTATAAAACATCAAATCTTCACTAGAGTGAGGGGGAAACATATTAGCTGACTCCCCTTCAGGGTATGATATAAAATTGCCCCTAGCTGACACTGTCCAAGAAGAACAATCTAACCCCCTGGAATATTTTTTTTAAGACATCAACTTCCCTTCTGGATACTGCTGTGAAGACAAAGACAGGCTTAGCTTCTGAATTGAGGTTATCATTAAAATAAAAGAAGATTTGTAGACATCAGCTATAAATCATCAAGAAATAGCTTGTGGGTAACCTTTGGCACAATTCAACCCACTTGAAATGAGCCAGGGTTGGATTTATGGCCTTTGGTCAAGCCAGTAGGTGGACTAATTGTCTCTCGTCTTATCCCCCTTTCCATATCTTATAAAATTAGCTCTGGGAGGCAAATGTGTTCTGTCTGAGTGATGGGAATGCATTTGGATGTGTTCTTAAATAGACATTTGCTTTATGTCTGAAAAGAATAGGCCAGTCTTAACAAGGGGAAGGAGGGGAGAGAGGTTGCAGGGAAAGAAATGGTCTTTAAGGCAAATGCCATCTTTCAGCCTCAAAATTAAATAAATAAATCAACGTTTAACAACTTTTAAAAGCCCTAATTGGAACTTATTTATTTATTTATTTCCTTTGGCTTTTTTATAGCCGCCCCGGCAGTTCACAACACAATTTAAAATACATATAAAAATAAATATATAAAAAAAAAATATATCAATATAAAAATCCCCAAACCCCAAAGTGGAGCTGAAATCCCTTCCTCCCCCATCCTCCCACACACCGTCACCCGTCTCCCTCCTCACCGAAAGTCAGGTGGAACAGTCAAGTCCAAGCCCTTTTCCCAACACAAAATGTACGTTCTCCGCATCCAGAAAATCACCCATCTCAGAGTTTTATTTTATTTGCAAAAAGATAATTCTCAAATAAAATAGCAGTCACCTTTTCTGTCTCCCTTCCTAATTATTTACATTGCACAGACAAATCTTATGATTTTCTTGCAAATCTTACAGTGTTAAAGCTTTACTAAAGCCTAAAGCTATGAGAATCGCAATCAGAAGGAAAACAGCAGCTTTCATTTTGAAGAAACGTAATAGTTGATTCTTCATGTTTCCAGAGAAAAGCTTGAATATGTTATTGCAGTGTGCTTTGAAGACTCAGAAACCAAAAGGCAAATAAAACAAATCTACTTAAAAAACCAACCTCATTGTGTTTAGCCCAGTTCATGATTTGGGAGGAAGGTAATGGATTTTGATCGTTGGTGTTGCCAACCCTTCCTGCAGCCACTATAGGATCCCACTGAGGGCATTTTCACACAAGACATTCTCCACCCACTACCCACCCACCACCCACCCACTCTACATGTTACAGGACACCCATAGAGCGACACTGCAGCCCTGCAACATGTATAGTGGGTGGGTCGAGAGTGTCTTGTGTGAAAATGCCCTGAGATGGGAGCTCATTCGCTAGGCACAATATATTTGCAAAAGACAGCCCATGGTTTTGCTTTATTTCCCTTCCTATTTGTGAGCCTTTACAATTCTGTTTTCAAGCTTTTCTCAACAACCATGAGGGCTAGAATCTTGCTTTAAAAAAAGAGAGAAGAAAATAAACCAAGAAAGCTGTGGTTCTCGTATATAACAGTGTGGCTCTGTGGTGCTCCAGCATTAGACCTTTGCACCAATGTGAGTCTCATTCAGCTCCATGGGACGTGCACCAGTGGGAGGGGCTAGTGCAGTGGTGGTCAAAGTTCCAAACCCCAGAAGCCACGTAACAAAACCTTCCTACATCCGAGAGCCACAAGATGTACATACATGCTCCTTTGAAATATCTCCAAGCCTGAGCATCTTCTATTTTGTGATTGACTGATGGAGCACTGCACTGTTCTGTGGTCCTGGCTGCTGAGTTTCTGAGGAGCAGATGCAGTTCAAATGCAATGAAATAAGACCCAGGTCCAATAAGACCTGACCTAGCCAATAGCCATACTTGAACTGCACAAGAGCCACAGTTTGCCTACCCCTGGGCTAGGCCAATACCACACAGCTCTCTCAAATGGCTTGAGAGAGTTGGCAATGCTACTAAGATGAGTTTCACTGACCAAAACATTATATTTATTTTTATTTATTTCCTTTATATTTATTAGCCGCCCCACTCATGCCTACGGCATCTCAGGGTGGCGTACAATAACAAAAAATACATAAAAATACAATAAAAATACTAAAAAAGCAACAATATATACAAAAATATATTAAAACCCAAATTTACCCTCAACTACCCCACCCTCCCCTCCGAAGGCCTGGGCGAACAACCAGGCCTTGCAGACTCGCCAAAAAGTCAGCAGACCTGGGGCCAGGTGGGCTTCCTCTGGAAGGGAATTCCAAAGTCGCGGCCCAGCCACCGAGAACGGCCCGGCCACCGAGAACGCCATCTTCATTGTAGCCCCCCGTTTTACACGGGGAACCTCCAGAAAGGCACCCCCGGTGGACCGGAGGGCGAGGCGGTCCCTGAGGTATGAGTGAAAGGCAAAAACTAAATAAGTAACAGAAATATGGAAAGGAATTTAATGTGTAAAACAGTTTCAGTTTTGATGAACTTGAGTCATGGCAGTACATAATTAAGCATTTCTTTTGAGAAGATCTGTATTTGGAGTTGATAGTTTAATTTTCAAAACAGTAACTATCAGTATTTTTAACGAGATGAATGGAGGGTGCTTGGGGCGGGTGCAGGGATGTTGTGCGTGGGGCAGCGCTTCCAATGAATGGCCCCACACATAGCCACCCAGTCCACGCACTGCCCACCCATCTGTTCCTGGAGTGCCCCGTGCGTGTATGGAGTGGGTGATGTGTGGGTCACAGGAGTGAGCAACCCCACATACCAAATTCACATAAGCGCTCCCCCATGTGGACGGTGGGTGTCCATGCTGGGGGACGTCTCATTTAAAAACACCCTATTAGAGGTAAATTATCATGAGTTTCATCCTATAGAGCTGGAGTAGCTATTTTGATGCTCTTTTCATGTAGTTATAGAAATTGATAAATAACGTCTATAAATCCAGTCTATGCATGGCATACTCTGTGTAGCATACATATGTTGATGCAAAGTCTAGCTAGACGGCATAGAGAGGCTTAAAGTCAGAAGAAGCACAGGTGGTTTTTGAAAAGGAATTTCTTAGTCCACTGTGGGTTGCCCAAACCATTTGATTTTTTTTTCTTTAAAGCTCTTTTGACTCGTCTCTTCTAAAGTTTTCCGCCGCTGTTTCCCCCCCCCTCCACGAATTCTGGGATCCACGCAGCACTTTTGCCTCTCTCTTTTATGACCACAGCAGGATGAGGTGGGTCTGTTGCTAATTTGTTTTGATATTGTGTGCTTTGGTCTGTCGTCTTTTTGAAATTAATTCCTTTTGTAGGTGTGAGGTTGAGGTGATGGCATCTTTCCAGCATAGGTGTCATCCGCAGCAGAGAGGAGGTGGTAGACTTTGATCAGCGCGGCTGCTGCTTTTGTGTTGTTCATTTAAAATGTACCAGCATGTAAAGCTCTTTGGCTTTGTGGGTTCTTGCTTCATTTCTTCCCAGAGCCTTCCCAGCCTTTCAAGGCTTCTTGTTTTCTAGTTCCTTGCCATTCACTGACATTATTAGCTAGGAGGAGTTAAGCACCGAGTTCATTTTAAGAAGAAACCTGATACTAGTATAAGTGTCTCTCCATTATTTTATTTTGTAAATTTCCATTTACGGCGGGGGTGGGGAAGCTTGGGTCCAGGGGCCAAATGCAGCCAACGACAAGTTTTTCTGTGGCTTCTTTTCCACTTCCTACACCAGTCCCCTGCATCTAAGATCTACCATCACTGAAAAACTGAGCTCAGAGCAAGGGAGCAGAGATGAGGACATGCGCATAAGGATAGGAAGGGGATCCATGATATGGACTCTCCTTTTCTTGAGCACAGCCCTTAACCATCCCCATCCCAACTTCTGTATTGCCCTCAGAGCTTGAGTTCTCCCTCTGGAAGGAAAACAGCTTCCATCCTACCCCTGATATACAGAGAGGGAAAAGTTGAAGACCGAGATTCGGAACTCCTGGCTTCTATACCCAGATGTGTAATTAAATCTAGTACTGAGACGAGAGCAAGTGTTCCCTTCCCATCAAGAAATACCTACCTTTTGGAGCATTTGTGACCATTTGTTGATATTTCTCCACTGGTCAGCAATTCCACACTTCAGTCATTGTGTGATCAGTGCCAACAAATTTCTGTCACTTTTCGGGACTTTTCGGAACTGTCTGGGATGTTTTGGGACTTTCAAAGACTTATCTCTGCGATTTGGGGGGATTTTTCAAGACTGTTCTTTTGCATCAGTTTCCAGCCCTTTTGCATCTCTTATTTTATTTATTAATTTATTTATTTAATTATTTATTTATTTTATTTCTTTATATTTATTGGCCGCCCCCCATGCTACGGCATCCCGGGGCGGCTCACAACAAATAAAACAATAATAAAACACATAAAAACATCATCAAATATAAATGATTAAAAACCCACCCCCACCCCAAAAGTTCCCCCGCACCCTACCCTCCCACCCTCCCCTCCAAAGGCCTGGGCAAACAGCCAGGTCTTACAGGCTCGTCGAAAAGCCATCAGACACGGGGCCAGGCGAGCTTCCTCCGGGAGGGAGTTCCAGAGTCGCGGCCCAGCCACCAAGAACGCCCTCTCCATTGTGGCCCCCCGTTTAACACGGGGGACCTCCAGGAAGGCGCCCCCGGCAGACCGCAGGGATCGCCCTGAGGCATGGAAGGTGAGGCAGCCCCCAATGTATGAGGGGCCCAGACTGTGTGGGGCTTTATAGATCGACACCAACACCTTGAATCTGGCTCGGTACGCTATAGGCAGCCAGTGCAGAGTGCGAAGCACAGGTGTTATATGCTCCCGCTGCCTCGTCCCTGTAAGGAGACGGGCCGCCGCATTCTGCACCAGCTGCAGCCTCTGGGCCAGAACCAAGGGAAGCCCCACGTAGAGCGCGTTGCAGTAGTCTAGCCTCGAGGTGATGAAGGCGTGAATAAGAGTGGCCAGGTCGGGCCCGGAAATGTATGGGCGCAGCCTCCGCACCAGATACAGCTGGCGAAAGGCCAGCTGTAAGTATAATATGCTTTATATACTTAGCTGGTATATAAAGCATAAGCTGTTAAGCATAGATGGTAGCAACTCACTTCATGTTGTGTTCATCAGCAAAAATAGCAAAAAAAAGTCAGTAAGTTTCCTCATTGCACAAATGGTGGTGAATTACCTGTTTCCAATGGAAACAGCATTCGCTGTGGTTTGTCGTTTCAGGCCTAATTAAAACTGATAACAGGGAGTTTCGGAACATAGACAAAATCTCATTTTTCAAATCATAAACCAACTGACTGGGAGGTAAAAGGACACTTTTCCTGAGAACAGTTTAAACCACAGCGGCCATTAGAGGGTTTGGGGCACCTATTGTAGAAGCAGCTATTACTGGTCTCTGTTAGGCAGGTGCATAGCTAGGTCAGAATGGACTCTGGTTCAGAAGATGAAATAGGACCCTTTTAACTCGGTGCGGTGTACATAATATAAAAAACATCATATAAAATAGACATTTAAAATATTATATCATAATAAAAATCACATTAAAACCAAAACAGCAATAGAGGCCTGAAAAGAGAACCCCAATACCCTTAAAATAAAAGTGTCCCCCCCCCCCACTCACTACCCGTCCCCTTCACCAAACGCCTGGTGAAGCAGCCAAGTATTGCATTGTCTGCGGAGGAAGGGAAATCTGGAGAGAGGTGAATCTCCACCGGGAGGGGATTCCATAGCCGTAGCACGGCCACCAAGAATGCTCACTTGAACGTGGCCACCTGAGAAACCCAGGGGATCTCCAAGGGGGCATCCTCGGCCAACTGCAGGGGCCAATCCAGGACATGGGAGATTTATTTATTTATTTATTATTTATTTATTTCTTAACATTTATAGGCTGCCCCCTCATGCCTACGGCATCTCAGGGTGGCGTACAATAACAAAAGATACATAAAAATACAATAAAAATACTAAAAAAGCAACAATATATACAAAAATATATTAAAACCCAAATTTACCCTCAACTACCCCACCCTCCCCTCCGAAGGCCTGGGCGAACAACCAGGCCTTGCAGACTCGCCAAAAAGTCAGCAGACCTGGGGCCAGGTGGGCTTCCTCTGGAAGGGAATTCCAAAGTCGCGGCCCAGCCACCGAGAACGGCCCGGCCACCGAGAACGCCATCTTCATTGTAGCCCCCCGTTTTACACGGGGAACCTCCAGAAAGGCACCCCCGGTGGACCGGAGGGCGAGGCGGTCCCTGAGGTATGAGTGAAAGGCAAAAACTAAATAAGTAACAGAAATATGGAAAGGAATTTAATGTGTAAAACAGTTTCAGTTTTGATGAACTTGAGTCATGGCAGTACATAATTAAGCATTTCTTTTGAGAAGATCTGTATTTGGAGTTGATAGTTTAATTTTCAAAACAGTAACTATCAGTATTTTTAACGAGATGAATGGAGGGTGCTTGGGGCGGGTGCAGGGATGTTGTGCGTGGGGCAGCGCTTCCAATGAATGGCCCCACACATAGCCACCCAGTCCACGCACTGCCCACCCATCTGTTCCTGGAGTGCCCCGTGCGTGTATGGAGTGGGTGATGTGTGGGTCACAGGAGTGAGCAACCCCACATACCAAATTCACATAAGCGCTCCCCCATGTGGACGGTGGGTGTCCATGCTGGGGGACGTCTCATTTAAAAACACCCTATTAGAGGTAAATTATCATGAGTTTCATCCTATAGAGCTGGAGTAGCTATTTTGATGCTCTTTTCATGTAGTTATAGAAATTGATAAATAACGTCTATAAATCCAGTCTATGCATGGCATACTCTGTGTAGCATACATATGTTGATGCAAAGTCTAGCTAGACGGCATAGAGAGGCTTAAAGTCAGAAGAAGCACAGGTGGTTTTTGAAAAGGAATTTCTTAGTCCACTGTGGGTTGCCCAAACCATTTGATTTTTTTTTCTTTAAAGCTCTTTTGACTCGTCTCTTCTAAAGTTTTCCGCCGCTGTTTCCCCCCCCCTCCACGAATTCTGGGATCCACGCAGCACTTTTGCCTCTCTCTTTTATGACCACAGCAGGATGAGGTGGGTCTGTTGCTAATTTGTTTTGATATTGTGTGCTTTGGTCTGTCGTCTTTTTGAAATTAATTCCTTTTGTAGGTGTGAGGTTGAGGTGATGGCATCTTTCCAGCATAGGTGTCATCCGCAGCAGAGAGGAGGTGGTAGACTTTGATCAGCGCGGCTGCTGCTTTTGTGTTGTTCATTTAAAATGTACCAGCATGTAAAGCTCTTTGGCTTTGTGGGTTCTTGCTTCATTTCTTCCCAGAGCCTTCCCAGCCTTTCAAGGCTTCTTGTTTTCTAGTTCCTTGCCATTCACTGACATTATTAGCTAGGAGGAGTTAAGCACCGAGTTCATTTTAAGAAGAAACCTGATACTAGTATAAGTGTCTCTCCATTATTTTATTTTGTAAATTTCCATTTACGGCGGGGGTGGGGAAGCTTGGGTCCAGGGGCCAAATGCAGCCAACGACAAGTTTTTCTGTGGCTTCTTTTCCACTTCCTACACCAGTCCCCTGCATCTAAGATCTACCATCACTGAAAAACTGAGCTCAGAGCAAGGGAGCAGAGATGAGGACATGCGCATAAGGATAGGAAGGGGATCCATGATATGGACTCTCCTTTTCTTGAGCACAGCCCTTAACCATCCCCATCCCAACTTCTGTATTGCCCTCAGAGCTTGAGTTCTCCCTCTGGAAGGAAAACAGCTTCCATCCTACCCCTGATATACAGAGAGGGAAAAGTTGAAGACCGAGATTCGGAACTCCTGGCTTCTATACCCAGATGTGTAATTAAATCTAGTACTGAGACGAGAGCAAGTGTTCCCTTCCCATCAAGAAATACCTACCTTTTGGAGCATTTGTGACCATTTGTTGATATTTCTCCACTGGTCAGCAATTCCACACTTCAGTCATTGTGTGATCAGTGCCAACAAATTTCTGTCACTTTTCGGGACTTTTCGGAACTGTCTGGGATGTTTTGGGACTTTCAAAGACTTATCTCTGCGATTTGGGGGGATTTTTCAAGACTGTTCTTTTGCATCAGTTTCCAGCCCTTTTGCATCTCTTATTTTATTTATTAATTTATTTATTTAATTATTTATTTATTTTATTTCTTTATATTTATTGGCCGCCCCCCATGCTACGGCATCCCGGGGCGGCTCACAACAAATAAAACAATAATAAAACACATAAAAACATCATCAAATATAAATGATTAAAAACCCACCCCCACCCCAAAAGTTCCCCCGCACCCTACCCTCCCACCCTCCCCTCCAAAGGCCTGGGCAAACAGCCAGGTCTTACAGGCTCGTCGAAAAGCCATCAGACACGGGGCCAGGCGAGCTTCCTCCGGGAGGGAGTTCCAGAGTCGCGGCCCAGCCACCAAGAACGCCCTCTCCATTGTGGCCCCCCGTTTAACACGGGGGACCTCCAGGAAGGCGCCCCCGGCAGACCGCAGGGATCGCCCTGAGGCNCGACCCCCTCAGCCCCACCAGAGGAGTCGGCATCTCCCTCGCCCTACCCACCACCATCACTTCCGTGTTATCAGAATTGAGTTTCATTCTGCTCTGCCGCATCCAATCCGCCACACCCTCCAAACACTAGGAAAGCAACAAGACAGCGGGACCTGGGTCGGTCGAAAACGAGAGGTACAGCTGAGTATCATCAGCATATTGGTCACAACACATCCCGAACCCTCTTACGATCTCCCCCAGGGGCTGCATATATACGTTAAACAGAAGGGGAGACAGAATCGAACCCTGCGGAATGCTGCAGGTCAAGGCCCGGGGGCTAAATGTTTCAGCCCCCAGCACCACCCGCTGGCTTCTCCCTGAGAGGAATGAGCGGAACCACCCAAGGACAGTCCCGTCCAGACCCCCCAGGTCTTGCAGCCATCTCAACAGCAGCTCATGGTCCACAGTATCAAAAGCGGCCGAGAGATCTAGCAGGATCAAGAATGTAGAACATCCTGCATCCATCTCCCGGCGGAAATGAGGTGGTCCCGTAGGTAAGTGGGACCCAGGTCGTATACGGCTTTAAAGGTAATAAGCAATACCTTGAATTGGGTCCAGCAGACTATACGCAGCCAGTGCAGAGATCAGAGCTATGTGTTATGTGCTCCCGGTGACCCGTCCCCGTGAGGACTCAATGATGGGGGCCTCCACTCCCTCGCCCTTATCCACCAGCATCACCTCCGTCATGTCAGGATTCAGTTTCAGATGACTCGTCCTCATCCAATCCCCCACTGTAGCTAAACACTGGGTAAACACTCCTGGGTCGGATGAAAATGAGAGGTAGAGCTGGGTGTCATCAGCATATTGATGACACCGAATGTCAAATTCTCTCATGATCTCACCCAGTGGCTGCATATCACATGAACAGGAGAGAGGACAAAATAGATCCCTACGGGACTCCACACGTAAGGGCCCAAGGGGAAGATGTACCCCCAGTACCACATGCTTAGATCTCACAGCCAGAAACAAGCAGAACCATTCAAGAACAGTCTTGTCCACTGCAGCATGGTCCCACAGGCGGGTCACCAACATGTCATGATCAACTGTGTCAAATACTGCTGAAAGATCTAACAAAATCAGGAGAATGGACCGACCCCAGTCCAAGTCTCGGCACAGCTCATCGACCAAGACCACAAGCACAATCTCAGTGCCATACCCCGGATGAAAGCCAGACTGCGAGGGATCAAGGAAGCAGATGCAGTCCAGATACCCCTGGAGCTGCTGGGCCACTGCCCGTTGAATAACCTTCCCTAAAAAAAGAAGGTTAGAGACTGGCCAATAGCTGGCAAGGGCGTCAATATCAAGAGATGGCTTCTTGAGCAAGGGTCACACTACAGCCTCCTTCAGGCACCCCGTGACCCTGCCCTCCATAAAGGAGGCGTTGATAACCCCCACCAGCAACAACAGGGATCAAGTTCACAAGTCGTGGTCCTCACAGCCCCCAGCAACTCTATCAGTGGACGATACCTGCTAAAATGGATCCCACAAAGCAGGACCAGATGGGGCATTCATAACCTCAGGCATATCTCCTGCATCAAATGTGCCGTTGAAATCGTGGTGGATACGCACAATTCTATCCACAAAATAGTTGTTAAACATGTCACAGCGAGAACTGGAAGACTCCAGTTGCAGGCAGAGAGAGGCCAGACCGACCAGCCCCTTCACCACCTGGAAAAGCTCATCTGCAGTCTACATGTGTGTGGGTCCCCGCGACTGCACCTGCTGCATCTCTTACAGCTGCGCCCCTGCTGCTAGGGACAGAGTAGTGGGCAAGGCAGACCCCTGGTCCTACTTAGTCCGGCAGTTTCTGTGTTTGTATATTCCTGACTCTGATTCTTGCTCGCTGTGCACCAGTGGGAGAGTTACTCAACCACTCTCTGCCATGGTCACCTTATTTGCAAAGTGAGAATAATGACTTTCTGAGCCTTAATTAAGGAGTGTTTATTTGTTAAAGAGCTTTGCAAATTACTTTTATTTTACCCTCTGCTGCATATTCAGCAGGGGTTGTTTGGAAGAAACGTTCCTTTTAAGGGGATCCCCGTCTCGTTTGTGTGATCTCTCAATCTCTCTCTCTCTCTCTCCCATGGTTTGTGCTTCTTATGAAAAGTTATGTATTGTTAAAAGCCTGAAAAAATTGGCTCTTGGCTTCCCCTGGAGATTTGTAGTAGCTGTGTCGATCCCTGCTGATCTGCAGCTCATATACTCCTTTCCTGTTTAGCAGCTCGCTTGAACCTATTTATTGAGGGACTTGCTGGAGAGCATTAAAAAAGATGCTGGGACAGCCTTGGTACAGGAAATATAGCTGACGAAAACCCCTTCTCCAATACCAGTTAACAGCTATTGGGGAACTGGAATATGGCACAAAGTGGAGATTCCCAGTCTCACTAGACTGGCTCATTCATGTTGCATTAATGAGGTGTAACTATTCCTCACTCACGAGGGATTCAAGCCCAAAGGAAATATCCCTATTGGAAACTAGTAAGACCCACGTTGTGTTGTCACATTTGGTTTTCACTTATATTATCAAAATGAGCTTTCACCCATGAATTGACTAAGGACACTCCATGAAACTAACTGGCCGCATGTTTAAAACAAGTATTTTTTCAATCAGTACACAGTTAACATGTGGAATTTGTTGCCTGAGGATGTGGCAAAGGCCAGTAGTATCGCTGGTTTTAAAAAGAGATTGGATAAGTTCTTGGAGGATAGGCCCATTAAAGGCTATTAATAAAGGTTGGGGGACGTAACCTCTACTGCCAGAAGCAGAGAGTGAACAACAGGGAACCGATCATCCCATTTTGACCTGGTGGGTGCTTCTCCCAGGCAACCGAGATTAGCTACTGTTGGAGACAGGATGCTGGGCTTGATGTACCATTGGTCTAACACAGTATGGCACTTCTTATGTTCTTAGAATTGGCAGGGTCAGAGAAGAGAATGCTTATTGCCGTGTTAGGAACACCATGTCTCTGTAGAGTTATTATTTGTCATTTCTATAATGCTTTCATTTCAAAGTGCTTTATGATCCTTATTGGTCGGTATTATGAGGTTGGTCGTGCTATTCTGTCCCCCCTCTTGTTTAACATCTATATGCAGCCGTTAGGCGAGATCGTGAGGGGGTTTCAGGGCATGCGGTGTCATCAGTATGCTGATGACACTCAGCTCTACCTCTCCTTTTCCACACCGACCCAGGTCACGCAGTCTCCCTATTTTCCCAGTGCCTGTCAGCTGTGGGGACGTGGATGAGGTCGAGCCATCTGCAATTGAATCCTGACAAGACGGAGGTGATGTTGGTGGGCGAGGGCTTGGGGGACCTGGGGGTGATTGAATCTCCTCTTCTTGGGGGGGGTTTGCCCTCCCATGGTGTCTCAAGTGGGGAGTCTGGGTGTGCTCCTCGATTCACGGCTCAGCCTGGAATCTCAGGTTGTGGCCGTGGCGGGGAGTGCGTTCCAGCAGTTACATCTTGTCCGGCGGCTTTGGCCGTATCTCTCAGACTCCGACCTCGCCACTGTCATCCATGCCTTCATCACCTCAAGGCTGGATTACTGCAACGCGCTCTATGTGGGGCTGCCCGAGAAGCTGGTCCGGAGGCTTCAGCTGGTGCAGAATGTTGCGGCCCGTCTCCTTATGGGGGCAGGTCGCAGGGGGCACATGACACCTGTGCTCCGGGCTCTGCACTGGCTGCCTATAAAGCACCGGGCCAGGTTCAAGGTGCTGTTTTTAACCTTTAAAGCCCTTCAAGGCCTGGGCCCTACTTACCTGTAGGACCGCCTCGCTCCCCATGTGCCCGTGCAACCCTTGAGATCATCCGTGGGAGCCTTTTTGGAGGTTCCCCTGGCGAGGTGGGTGGGTGTTAGATCTTTTTCGGTGGCTGCCCCTGTGCTGTGGAATTCACTCCTGGAGGAGGCTCGGTCGGCTCCCACTCTCCTGCTATTTCGGTGTTTATGTAAGACCTGGCTGTTCCACCAGGCTTTCGGCGAGGGGTGTGGGGGTAGGGTCTTTTTCCCCTGCATTATTGTATTTTAAACTGTTTAAAACTGTTTTATTGTTTTATTGATTGTGGCTGTTTGCCGCCCCAGGCTGCGTGATGGGCAGGAGGGGCGGGATACACATTTTTAATAAATAAATAAATTCCCATTTTATAGATAGAGAACTGATGCTACGAGAAAGTGCCTTACCCAAGGCCACCCAATGAGCTCATGGCTAAGACAGGATTTGAACCCTCTACTCCCCAAGTCTAATTCCAACCCCTTATCTAATTATCCTTTATTTTAACAGAATACCACAGATTTGATCTGCCATACTTAACTGTGCCCCACATGCTATGCTGAAAAATTACCAGCAGCCTTTTCAGTGGCATAGCTACAAGCAGCCATCACCCCTGATCATGTCAATCAAATAGAAACCAACTGAACAATCAGAACAATGATGATAAGAGCAGAGTATTCAGAGACCCATATTCACTGTGTTTTCCCCATGGTGCATCTTAGCCCAGTTTTGTCACAACCTGACACGGCAGCAGGATTTCAAATCCAGGGTTTCTGGCAGGGGCCTCCCCCAGGCGTGCTACCAGAGATCCTGAATCAGAGATGTCAGGGATTGAACTTGGGACCTTATACGTGCAAAGCATGCACTCTGCCACCTGAGTCATGGCCCACCCTATAGTCCCCTCTCTATTAGATCCACTTGGGATCAGTGAGTCTGCTAAATCCTAAGCTAAGTTGTTTAATTCCAAGCGGTTTCCAGATCCACACATCCCAGGTTCAATCTGTGTTGTGTCAACCAAAAGTGGTGGACATGACACAAGTTTAAGAGAAGTGTTATGTAACCCATCGGTGATGCATGCTAGCAATTTCCTCCAGTGTCTGATCCACTCAGGAAACGTCTCCTAATACCTGGTTCTTCACCTGAAATTGGTAGAGGTTTGCAATTTTAGAGTGGGCCACACATAACAAAGGCCTGATGCTTATCCAAGGCTTTACATGGTCTGTATAAAGCTTGTGAATGAATGCAGTGGTTCAGAAGTTGCAACGGGACAGGTTTGTTTGTTCACTTTCTAGTACCTCTTCTTGTAGGTGGGGAGGTGTCCAGACTTTAGGGATGGGCAAACAGAATGCGGTTCGGAAGTTCGGTTGTTCGGTTCGAAACCCGAGCTCGGGTTCAATGGTTTGGTTCAGCCGAGTTCGGTTTGGCTGAACTTGGCCGAACAGTCAAAAATAGCACTATCAAAACCGAAACTTAGCTGAAACCAAAACTTGCTGATTTTTTTTCTGAAAAGACGTTTTTCCTGCCCCCGAACTCATCCGAACATAACCGAACTGTTCGGTCATTTGAGAGTTCGGTTCGGACGTTCAGTTCGGACTTCCGAACAGACAGAGTTTGGTCCGAACTCCAAACATCCGAAACAAGTTCGCCCATCCCTACCAGACTTACAATCTCCTTGACCCAGACAACCATCTCCCTTCTGCCTTCAAACATGCCACAGTCTCTCCTATTCTCAAAAAATCCACTCTTGACCCCTCTGACCCTTCTAGCTATCGTCCTGTCTCACTCCTTCCTTTTGCTTCCAAGCTGCTTGAACGTGTTGTCTACTCCCGCTGCCTTGACTTCCTATCCTCCAACTCCTCCCTTGACCCCCTCCAATCTGGCTTCCGCCCCCTTCATTCTACTGAAACTGCTCTCGCTAAGATCACCAACGATCTTCTGGTGGCTAAATCTAAACGTCTCTATTCCATTCTTGTCCTCCTTGATCTCTCTGCTGCCTTCGATACTGTTGACCACTCACTCTTGCTGGATTCCCTTCACTCCCTTGGCTTTTGTGGCTCTGTCCATAACTGGTTCTCCTCCTACCTCTCTGACCGCTCCTTTAATGTGTCTCTCTCCAACTCCGCCTCCTCCTCCTTCCCCCTCTCAGTTGGTGTTCCTCAAGGCTCTGTTCTTGGCCCTCTCCTCTTCTCGATCTATACCTCATCCTTAGGCAAACTCATTGCCTCCCATGGCTTCCAATACCACCTCTATGCTGATGACACTCAACTCTATCTCTCTACTCCCTCTCTCTCTCCCTCTGTTCAAGCTCGTCTCATCAACTGTCTCTCTGACATCTCTACCTGGATGTCTCAACGTCAACTCAAACTCAACATGGCTAAAACTGAACTCCTTATCTTCCCCCCTCATCCTTCCTCTCCTTCCTCACTGTCAATAACTATTGATGGAGTCACCATCCTGCCTGTCCCCCAAGCCCGTAGCCTAGGCTTCATCTTTGACTCAGCCCTTTCTTTTAAACCCTACATTGACTCTGTTGCTAAATCCTGTCGCTTCTCCCTCCATAACATTGCTAAGATTCGCCCTTTTCTCTCTGTCTCGTCTGCCAAAACTCTTGTTCATGCTCTGGTCATCTCTCGCCTCGATTACTGTAACCTCCTTCTCACTGGCCTTCCCCGGTCTCACCTTTCTCCCCTCATCTCTGTCCAAAACTCTGCTGCCAGGGTCATCTACCTCGCCAGTCGCTTCGACCATGTGCAGCCCCTCCTCTCTTCGCTTCACTGGCTTCCCCTTCCTGAACGAATCCTGCACAAGCTCCTAGTCTTCACCTATAAAGCTCTTCACAACCTTGCTCCCCCCTACCTCTCTGCACTTATCGCCCTCCATACTCCAGCCCGTGCACTTCGCTCCTCCTCTGTCCCTTCTCTCACCCTTCCACGCCTTCCCTGCTCCCCTAAGCGCCTTCGTCCCTTCTCACTTGCTGCCCCCCATGCCTGGAACTCCCTCCCTGTCCACATCCGCCTTGCCCCCTCCCTTCATACCTTCAAATCTCTCCTTAAAACTCACCTCTTTCGCTCTGCTCTGTCTGACTCTTTATCCTGCTGAGCCACTATTCCTATACCTACGATCGGTTTACCCTTATCCTTGCAACATGGACCTGCCTGCTGTCATTCTCATCGTAACCAAGCCAAGTACGTGCACTTGAGACCTCGCATCTTCATGAATGTTAGACCCCTTGTCTCTCCCTCTGTTCCCCTTCCTAAGTCTCTCCCCCAGCTCCTGTCTCTCAGATTGTAAGCCCTAGGGGCAGGGACCGTGTCTATTTTATTACTTTGTAAAGTGCCAGGTACACTGCTGGCGCTATATAAATGTTTGTTAATAATAATAAAAATAATAAGTGATCTACCAGCACTGCAAGCTTGGAACCCTCCTGCTGGCTCCCAGCTCTAGGACTCATCTGCGACAGATCTCAGGAGTGGAGAGGAGCACTCCCCTTTAGCCGTCCCTCCTCCACTGGAGGAGCTCTCCTAGCCAATCTCCTCCTCGCAGACATTCCCTGGTTCACCAGTCCCGCTTTCCTCACCAGGGGCGATCTCTCCCTCTCCTCACATCATGGTCTACTGGAGAATAGCTCATAATCTATTACTTTGCCAAGCCCGTTGTAGCTCATCTGGGACTTACCAGGTTTTCCATCCTATCCAGACCCAGACAGAAAATAGAAATGGATTAGGAGAGAAAACCTTCTTTGATCTTTAAATGTAGTTGGGATCATTTTGAGTCTGAAAAACAGATAAAGGACAATTCTCATACAAGTACCAGTTTGCCCATTGCTAACCATTTCCATCTCTGGTGTCAGCAGAACTGGCTGCTTGCAGCTTTGAGAAACCCCAAAGTATCAATAATAATCTTTATTTTAATATAGCGCCTCGCTGCCACAGAACGCTTTTCATAGAACAACTTTTAATCCTCACAACAACCTTGTGAAGTAGGTTAGGCTGAGAGAACATATTGTGATGTGCCCAAGGTCACCCAGTCAGCTTCTGGCTAAGGCGAAACCTGAACCAAGGTCCCGCCCCCACCTTCCAGTCCAAGTACTGTGCACTTAGTCATTATACCACACTGGCTCTCTATTAGGACCCATCTCCAGAACTGCACTGAATCCCCTCAAATGTTGACTGCTCATGCAATAAAGTGAAGCGACAAATCCTGTACCAGATAATTTCCTGCAGACCTAGCCCCTGATCCAAGGTCTGCACGTGCAAAGCATGTGCACAACGCACGCTCCTACTGTGCACAGTGTGCAGTCACCAAAGGCAGCAGGAGGGGGGTGCAGACAGCAAGGCACAGTCTCCAGAGGCTGCTGCCGCTGCCACCGAATCTCAATGAACCTCACGTTCCCATTCTTAGGTCTGTTACAACCCCTTACCGCAGCCTCTGGGAACTGCGCGTTGCTGGCCATAACCCCTTTCCTACCAGCCTTTGATGATGCCACAGCACAGAGGGAGGAGGTCCCCTGAGGAAGGGGTGGGGCAGAGAAGTAGCTGAGGCTACTTCAGCTCAGGGCTCCAGCCCAAGAATCTGGTGACGGCGGGCTGGTAGCTTAGGATGTGGCTTCCTCAACAAAGTGTTAGCTGGGAGCACGCCAGATATGCCAGTTTTAGAGGACGCTTATGAGCAACGCAGCTTGCAGGGCTGCATTGGAGCCAATGCAGCCCTGCAACCTGTGTTTCTCATAAGTGTCCTCTAAAATTGGCATATCTGGCCACTGTAGCTTGGACACTGCAAGAAAAGCTGGCTATTCACTGCTGTTTGATTTTGATTGTTTGTGCAACTTTTATGTGGAAAGAAATAAAGGATTGAACATGGTGGAAAACAGAGTTTGTGTTACTGATTTGGGAACTGGATCCTGAAGAAACTGGGGGTGGCAGCCCCACTGATACCGTTGTCATACGGTGAAAACATACCACCGTGCTATACTACTGCAGTCAGGATTTGCTTGTCAGTCATTAGAAAGCATTCTCTCTTTTTTTATCTCTCTCTCTCTCTGCCCTTTTTTTCCCTCTTGTTCTCTGTTTATGAATTGTGTATAAAACACGTGGAAACCATGGTACCAAATACAAAGGGAAAACAACACAGCTATTCTCTATCACAGCAAAACAGCATATGGAATAGACAAGAGAAAAGTGGAGGGTTTCCAGGTAGCCAAACAGGTCATTGTAATTGGATCCCATATCCACACCTCGGCAGCAAGACTTCATCCAAGGGAAACAAAAGAAGAAAGAAGGATGGCGGGTGGAAATTGAAACAGAATATTAAAAGCTACATTTTGTTGTTTGCTTGACTTTAAACTGGTAACTATAAAAGGCAGATAAACTGGAAGACTAAATAATTGTGTACGTTCCTAGTATGCAGTGCCACTGAAACTGCATAAAACCAGCTGTAAATAAATATACAGCCCTGAACCTCCAAAACAAGTGCAGACTTGCAAACAAGAAAGCTACAGTAGGCACAGAAATATAAATACCTTCCACAGAAAGACTTATCGTCCGATTAGGTTATAGTAGAGTTGAAATGGTGTACCTGCGGGTAATGCCTACTTTTTGGGGTACTGTTTTGAGTTTCCAAATAGGTACCCAAATATCGATTGAGTGCTCCAAAAAACCACAAAATTTTGGCTTTCTGGTTTTCAGTTAGCCAAAATTACCCCAAATCTAGAAAACATACCTGAAAAAAAATCTGAAATCTGGAGCCGGCAGTTTGAAAATCTGGATGAAAGCGGTATTCTGGTATGTCGGTATTTCAGGTACCCATCAGACACCGTTTCAGGTACTGAAAAGTACGGAGAATTATTGATTTGAATTGGGGATCACAGATACAATGGGTGTGCCCATTTTTGGGGTACCCATTTCTGCTCTACGTGGTAGTCAAATCTAATAGTAGCATTAGTACAGAAAAAGAGAGTCCGTGCAGCTGACTGGATAAGCTGTTGGCTTGGATCAGGGAGAGAAGGGTTTAAATCTCTTCTTAGCCAGGAACTCGCTGGGTAGCCTTGGGCAAGTCGCTCTCTCTCAGCCTCAGTTCCCCATCTGTAAAATGGGTATAATATTTATCTACCTCACAAGGTTGTTGTGAGGATGATAAGGATTGTATAGCACTTGGAACAGTGAAAGTGCTGTATAAATGAATAATAAAAGTGCAACTATCAAAAACCAAGACAGGAAGGCTAGGATTCTGTGGGATGATGGTCTTAAGTTCAATTGGAAAGGGGGAGGGGCAGTGGGCTTGATTGGGCTCCCAATGAAACGCATGGGCAAGCTGCACTACGAGCAGCTTTAAATTGCAATGAGTGTGCAGATATGGATGTGGATCAGGATATGTCTCAAATCCAGGATATGTCTGCTCCATCCATGCAGATGGAGCAGAACTCAGTTTTACAGGAGCCCAGTAAACCCAAAGCTAATTGTGTATGACTGTCTTGTACCATTAAATACAGAAACGTGTGTGAGGGCTTTGGGGCAGCATGCTCCTGTAGGAAATCCCATGAGAAGTTCAGTTGGGGTCTTCCTAGCATACATTCATGCACCACGTAAAAAGTGCAACTTATTCACGCTGCTTCCCCAGCCAGTTCTCTGCCCAAGGTATAGGAAATTAGTTCATGGTTCCTCCTCACTCCTGGCCTCTCTGACATGTCCCCAAGAAGAAGAAGCAAGAATGGGGAATAAGTCTCCCACTATCTCTGGAGCAGCCCAGCTTTTCCTCTCTTATAAAACAATGTGATATGTTAACATCTGAATGCATTTATTTGCCTAATCGTATTCAGGGAGCAAGATCATTGTCCTCTGCATTTGTCTCCTCTGGAACGGGGTGGGGTGCGGGGAGACAGCCTCTAGGCTTTTCTTCTCCGTGTGGGAAGAAGGGAAAATATGGTTTCATCCACCCTTTCCAAAGAGGATACAGAGAAAGATAGAAGAGATTGGAGTAGCTGGTGGAAAGGAAGGTGGCTCTGCAAAAGTAGGAATCCCCAGGACAAAGCTCCTAGAGATTTTCCAATGTCCCAAAGCTAGTGCAGGGAAAGAGGAACCAAAATACAACCAAGAAGTGATGGAGCTGTCCAACATCCTGTAGAGGAATTCCTTGTTCAGTTAGAACGGACGTTTAATTCCCGTGTTGCCTTGGACCTAGGGTTGCTATACCTCTCCTTTAACCCAGGACGCTTATGAAAAACACATGGTGCAGGGCTGCATTGGTTCCAGTGGAACCGCCATAATGTTATGGAGCTGTCCAACATCCTGTCTCATTGGGGTTTAAGGTGTTTCTACCTGGCTGTCTGCACAGAACTCTCGGGCTGAGACCTTCCAAACCTGCTCCTAATGTTGGGACAAGACATTGCTGGAGCCTGCACCTCACAATTGCCCAATAGCAGCTTTGGGGGCTCTTCATAGGATTGCCTTACTCCTCGCTCTGTACTTCACCCTTTTGGATGACTGCATTCCTGGCATTGCTTCCCTTAAAAGTGGCATTCCTGAGAATTCGAGTCTCATCCGTGCCATAAACCCATGCTGATTCCCCTCTGACTTCTGCCAACCAAAGAGCATGCCTGGGTTGAGGGATAGGGATATCTTAATTCTGGTCAAAGCCACCTAGTATGTAGCTGCTGTTAGATGCACAGTAGGCACTCAGAAGAGCAATAAAATAAATAAAAAGGCATTTGCACTCTATTTAAGGGTCAGCAAAAGACCCAGCCAGAATCTGTTTCAGGTGCAGAGGAAAAGCCAGGCTGCGATTTACCTGCAGCTGTCTCATAACTAGCAAATTCTACCCTGCGCCAAGCCAGGCAGGTAGAGGACAGCTATATCCTAGCGATTGCCTTGTATCAGCTGTTCGGGGCTCTTTCCTCTTCATCCCAGTGTACTCCCAACTTTTTGTTGACCATAAGCAATGCTGCACTTCAGTGCAACTGAAGAATGATTCCCCACACTTCTCTGGAGATTTTTTTAAAAATCTGTTCTCTTTTTATTGTCATGCTAGCTCTGATTAAAGGACCTGGATGTCGGTCTGTCTATCACTCCCTCCCCGTTTTCCTGTATGTCTCTACGGATGCATAAATTTCCACCTTGAGAGGAAAGAATGCATTCTTCTCCATCAAAACTTGAGCATGGGGAGGGGAAAGAACGGGAGGAAGGTGCGGCTGCAGAGGAGCATTCTCTAATTCCGCCATCCTGTCATGTGAACATCCCTGCTTAATTTAATACAATTATTTCATCAGTGAGGATAATATCAGCAGCATGATTCATTTGTACACCATGTTTCACAACTGCCTTTACCTCTCAGCTTCTTATTATCACCGCTGATAATTTCACAATGAGCAGTTATGGAAGGGAAGGCTGCTGCTATCTTTCTGTGTGTGGACAACTGGAGTCTCGGGGGACCATGAAGTGGAGGGCTTTATTTGTCTGTGCCATTTGCGCTTCTATTATTGATATATTTACTGGTTAGACGTTTTTGGATAAGCCTGTGACTGAGTGGATAAGCCAGTGACTGGCTGTATTGTTCAGCATGCAACAATAGCATCATTGTCTTCTGCCCCAGACACGCTAGTAAATGCACCATATTTTGCATTTCTGTGGAAATGAAGATCTCTGTGAAACAGAAATGGAGTGGAGGGAGGGGGCCGTGGCTTTGTTTTCCAGAGAGGTGGGGACGCATTCTTGGAGCGACTCCTGCTCTGGCTCCTTTTTCCTAACTCATTTGGCTGTAATTTGTACCGTCAAGGTCATTTAAATAGGCAGCAATATGTGGTGAAATGTGTTCCCAGAGGTCATGAAAAGCCTCTTTAGTAGAACACGCTAGGCTGTGCTTATGCCAGGTCATTTAAGCCCATTTGTATTGCCAGTCAGATGATCCACAGTGCAGTTCATGATTTTGTAATAAACAACTCAACCTGCACCTTCGACTTGTGCCATTGAAGAATAATGCACTTGGATCCAAACTATCACAAAATAATTCAGGTGCTGCTACAGTGTTTGTAACGGTAAACTACTCCATAAAGTATTTGAAACACTCCTCGGTTAGTAAAATCCAAAATAACCGTTTGTTTATATTAATTTGGGTGGTTTTGTTTCATGCTTATGATACTAAGAGTTTCAACCTGGTTGGCCCCTATGTTAATTTAATTTAATTTAAACTAAACTAAACTGCCTAACTGAGTCAGACCAATGGTCTGTCTTAGCCCAGTATTGTCACAACCTGACACCGCAGCAGGGGTTTCAAATTTGGATCCAAATCCAGCCCTTCCAGGGTCTTTGGTGGAGGCCATCCTGGTGTGCTGCCTGGGACCCCTCCATGCCCCCAGTGGGGGCCTCCCCTGGGTGTGCTGCTGGGGGTCTTGAGGTGGAGATGCCAGGGATTGAACCTAGGACCTTATGCATGTAAAGCATGTGCTCTTACCACTTTAGCTATGCCCCCCCGTAAAACACTTTAAATCATTTTGAGGCCTCTGCTAGCGACCTGCTCAAGGATAAGTCTCAGCAATCTCAGCGGGATTTTTATCTTTGTACCATAAGTAGGAAATGCAGGATGAAGCCCATAAATAACAAGGCAGTTTTGTCCAATGGTTAGAGAAGATGAATAGGACCAATACTTTTAGTATCCAGTTCAGACTGTCTCTGACTGGGTGTATTGGTTTGATCAAGACTCTCTCCGTTTCTCCTTCTGTTAGTAGCATTTAGTGTTGACAGCACATTACATTTCCCAAGCATTGTACAAACCATCTTTGTGAAATGAAGATGTGAAACAAGCATAGCTTACAATAGGACACCAGAGGTGAGGAACCTGTGGTCTGTGGGCCAAATGTGGTCTGCAGCTGTTTTTAACTGGCCCTTTTGCATTCCTGGAGCTGATCTGGGGAGCCCGTCCTTACCCTCAACCATGGACAGAATGAGCTTAAGGATAGGGGATGGATCCATGGCATGATTTGGACCCTCCTCTTCATTCTCCCTTCTTGAGCCCACCCTTAAGGATCCCCACCACCAACTCCTATCTAGCCTACTGAACATGTACTAATTTCAAATTGGCCCATGGGAAGGAAAAGGTTCCCCACCCCTGGTCTACACTTAACCAGTTCGTGATTTTGTGGCCTCATTACTGAGAGATTCTAAGATCAGAAGATACCATTCTGGTCATCTTAGTCAGTGGTTTCCAAACCATGATCCACTGAGCAGTGGTGGTCCTTAAGGCCGTGGTTAAGTGGTCTGCAGAGCTGACTGCAGCAACAACAAATCTGGCTTTAGTCCCCTGGCACTGGTGCCACAGCCATCTCCAGAGGGTAGAGGAAATAGGAGATGACTGTGGCCAGCACATACGTATTGTAGTCACGCATACACAAGCATTCACTCCGTGGCCACAACACTGGCAAGGACCAAAGCCACGTACCTTGTGCAGCCACAGCCAGTCCACAGTGAGGACATGCTCAGCCACTGCCATCGTTGGCCCATATCTGGGATGACTGTTGACCATCTTTGAGCCAAGAAAAACATCCTTGTTAAAGCTTTAAGAAAGGAGTGCTATCTTGAGACTAGCATGGCATATCTCCATATCAGTCCATCTGCCCCTGTGATCAGCATGGCAGCCAAGGCAACTCCATGTGAGCAGCCTTACTGATTTCTGCTTTACTCTCCAAATTCTTCATTTTGGGCTTTGTTAGCCAAATATGCCATTTTTAAAAGGAAACATTTCATAACCTTTGCTCGAGATCATATTTTACTTTCATCACATCTGTGTTTATGTTATTAAAAGCCTCCTGAGTCTTAATGTCTTCTGCTCTAAGTGTTAATCGTTAGGGCTGATAGATAAATGTTTGACTTTAAGTCTTTTTATTTTAAAAAAAATTGGCCTGTTCGTATCATTGGCATCTTAATTCAGTCTGTAAGGAAGGGGAAAAAATAAGCAAGGACAAATCACTGTAGAATTTTCTCTGTTAAAAGTCAGCATGGACGGTAAAGCTAGACTGCATGGTCCCTTGAAAGAGAATCTCTCTTTCCTCTGCAGCCATAGTTTAGCTCAGTGTCCCTTTTACACTGCCAATTTGGTTTCAAGTGGCATTAGTGTAAATGAGAATCAGGCTGCTTAATCTTTAACATGACAACCCTACCAGCTTACAACTATACAGTAGTTAGAAGTAATGATTGAAGGCCATATGACAAGTTCTGGTCTCTGTTACACAAGACTGTTAAGTCAGTTCTCCTCTCCATATTCAAGTTGGAAAAATTAAGAACAGAATCTTGCCCATCCAGGGAATTTAAATTGAGATCCTCAAGTAAGGATAGGGGGAAATTATTCCAGTGAATGTTGTATTGGGCGTCTATGACAATCTCCGTATTGAATACAGTATAACCTCTCACCACAAACTTGCTTTTAAGCTGGTATAAACTGGTGTCATGCAGTTGGTAAACCTGGTTTTAAATAAGATGAGAATCAGGCCCAGGAATTATAAACTCTCAGACTAGATTAGAAATGGCTGGTATCGTCTGCTGATGCAGTGGAGATGCTGGGGGCTGAGAAGGCCACAACTTGTGAACTTGACCTATGCCCATCCTGGCTGGTTAAAGCCATCTGGGAGATGTTGGGGCTGTTGCTGTTGGGGGTTATCAATGCCTCCCTTGGGGAGGGCAGGATCTCGGGGTGCCTTAAGGAGACTGTGGTATGACCCTTGCGTCAAGATGTCATCTCTTGACATCTATTCCCTTGCCAGTTACCAGCCAGTCCCTAATCTTCCCCTTTTAGGGAAGGTTATTGAGCAGGTAGTGGCCCAGTAGCTCCAGGGGCATCTGGATCGCATTGTTCCTCCTTGCTCCTTCACAGTCCGGCTTTCGTCTGGGGTATAGCACTGAGACTGCGCTTGTGGCTTTAGTCGATGATCTCCACCATGAGTTGGACCGAGGTCAGTCCACTCTCCTGATTTTATTAGGTCAATCTGCAGCTTTTGACACGGTTGGCCACAAGACGTTGGACCGTGCTGGGACCGTGCACGGCCTGCGGGACCATGCTGGGGTGGGCGGAACGGTTCTTGAATAGTTCCACTCTTTCCTGGCCAGACTATCTCAGTGTGTGGCACTAGGGGATTTTTTATTATCCCCCCAGGATCTCATGTGTGGGGTTCGCAGGGTTCCATTCTGTCCCCTCTCCTGTTCAATATGTACATGCAGCCACTGGGTGAGATCTCAAGAAAGTTTGGAGTGTGGTGTCATCAGCATGCTGATGCTCTCCCTCTCATTTTCATCTGACCCAGGCCCCGCAGTCTCAGTATTTACCCAGTGTTTGGAAGTTGTGGGGCATTGGATGAGGGTAAGCCATCTGAAGCTGAATCCCGATAAGACGGAGGTGATGCTGGTGAGTAGGGGCGAGGGTGTGGAGGCCCCCCTAATTGATGGGGTGTGTCTCTCCTTAGTCCCCCAAGTTTGGAGCCTGGGTGTCCTCCTCGACTCACAGCTCTGACTGGATGCCCAGGTGGTGGCTGTGGTGAAGAGTGCGTTTTTAAAGTTACATCTGGTTCATCATTTTTGGCCATACTTTTTGGTCTCCGATCTTGCCACCATCATCCATGCATTCATCACCTCAAGATTGGACTACAGCAACGCGCTCTATGTGGGGCTACCCCTGGTGACGACCCAGAGACCGCAGCTGGTGCAGAACACCGCAGTCTGCCTTCTGACAAGGACAGGCCACTGTGAGCACATAACACCAGTGCTCCGGTCTCTGCACTGGCTGCCTATAGTCTTCTGGGTCCGATTCAAGGTGTTGGTTATTACCTAATGACCGCCTCATCCCCTGTGTCCTAGATTGGTCCCTGTGGTCATCTGGGAGCATCCTCTTGGAGTTACCCCGGGTATCCCAGGTGCCAACATTTGAGGGGTCATTCTCAGTGGCTGCGCCCAGGCTGTGGAGCTCTCTCCCGACAGAAGTTCGCCTCTCTCTGGACCTCCCCTCCTTCAGCAGATAATGTAAGACCTGACTGTTTTGCCAGGCGTTTGGTGAGGGAGACAGGTAATGGGTGGTAGGTTTGGGGGTTTCTTTGAGGGGGAAGGGATATTTGTCCGGCCCATTTTGATTATCTTGTGATTTTTATTTGATATTTTATATTGTGTGTTATATTTTGTACTCATGTTTTATTGTTCATAGTATACCACCCCAAGCTGCCATTGGGCAGGAGGGGGCAGGTTATAAAGGCTGAAATAAATAAATAAATAAATAAATAAGATTCAGAGAGCTCTTGGAACTAAAAAAGGTAAAATATTATGAAACCCTAGTAAAGTCACATTGTCCGATCACATTGTAAATGCATTGTAATGGTCATAATTGTTTACTCATTCTCCTGTAGAAGGACTGCACTTGTCTGACCTCCTATTAATTTAAGATTAGCCTGAGCACACAATGAAAGTGAACAGAGGGGCAAATTGGAATGACATTTATCGGCTCTGGAACTGTCGACTTCTATTATTTCCACAAGTCCTTACGTTACTTGGCTCCAGAGAAAGCTGTGCTGAGTGGAATGAAGAAGAGCCCTCGCCTTATTGCTGGGAATAGCTACAGTTGAGATGGCTCCAGCATTGGGTATACTATCTTCACAAGGCGACCCTCTCCTGCATTTCTAACCTACATCAAGTTGGTTGTTAAAAAATAATTGTTCTGCAGTTGGCTAACCCAAAGCCTGGATTTTGACGCACACAAAAAAGAAAATAATGTCGGAAAGGGGAGAAAAAAGGGAGAAAGTGAATTTGAGGAGGACTAGGTGACCCAGGAATCGACTACTGAAGAGGAGAAAACATTGCTTTTTCTCACTCAGGGTGAAAACAGACATGATGCTAACCACCCTTTAACCACCCTTGGTGGTCATTTATGCATGTTTCAGGACTGCATAGGGCACCAATACAGCCCTGCAACATGCATAAATAACCACCAAGGGTGGTTACAGGGTGGTTAGCGTCATGTCTGTTTTCACCCTCAGAAGCAGTCAGGGTTTATGGTGATTGAAAGTTATTACCATCTGATGACTGTTCAGAAACTAACGTCAGTGATGCGTGTTCAATGCGTTTTCCCCATTGGCAACAGTGGGGAAAACACAATGACTATGGGTCCCTGGTTAATGTGAAAAGAAACAGCGGTTTCCTCATGAATAGACGGTATACTACAAAGCTCACCACCCCATTTAGAATAGCCCCTTTTTGCTGTTCATTACAACAGAGAAGTTGGGAATTAGATGTGCATGGAAATCCTGCCATGGCCCAACCAGAGTTTGTTTGGGGGATGGGAGGGTCAAGAGGAAGGAGGCCCTGGGAGTCCACCTCTTCCCTGTCCAGGTACCACTGCTCCAACTCCCTCTCCATAGTTCTCCCAACAAGGATGCTGAATCGGGAAAGACTGGCAGGGTGTCTGTGGGCCACCTGCAGCAGCTGGGAAGGAGTATTAGTTGACCCTGGTGGCCCTACGGCTGCTCCTGTGTCTCTGCTGGGGTGCAAGTATTTGACTAGCTCCTCTCTAGTCAGCTCAGCTAGCTAAGGCTACTGAGGGAGAGCATTGGCCGGGCACTAGCAGGCACCCAATGCAGCAGCAAAAGATTTCGTTTGTGCCATGGCTTGCCAGGGCTCAGCCGCAGCATCTTTCATGCTGGAGCTCAGCCCTGGCACTTCCATCCAGATCCTGTCTGCCTCTGTGCAAGGCCCTCCCCATGGCTGGATAAATTGTGATGAAGGCCAAGAAGACTGAGGACTGGTGGCTTTGCTGACACCCATCATATGTTTGGTGTCAAAACACCCCCAGTGCCCAACAGTTGCTGGGTGGCAACAGCACACGCCAAAGCACCTACCCACCAAAGCACCTACTTCAGCTTCTCCCCTCGCAGGTAAGAGGCTGGGTCTTCTGTGAATGAGTAAGGAGGGAGCTGCTGCCTCCTGGTAGAGGAGTGAACCCTGGCAGGGTAATCATCCTATGCATCTAAGAGGCAGCTAAGAGGCAGCGTTCATGGACAGGCTTGAGCCCTGACCCTTTTTCTTCTTAACTAATTAAGCAGTGGGGACAGCTATGTGGGGAGGGGAAACAAGCTCCTAGGCCTTTCACCCTCGCCTCCTTGGAACCAAACTGGTCCATGCTCTACAGGGCAGGGGCGTAGCTAAATTGGTACGAACCCCGGTGCAGAAGATGGAATGGGCCCCCTTGTCCTGCCACCACCCCTACTCCTACACGAGATGCGTACAAATTCTGCAAGCCGCGTGCATTGTGGACCGCGGCGCAACTGCACCTGTTGCACCTATGGTAGCTACACCCCTGCTAGATAGGGGTGTGTTTTTCTTCAAGTTTCACTGTGTAAATCCATGAATTAAGCTTCCTGGGATGTTGACACGTTTTCTCCAGACACAATTTCTTGGTTTTGTTTTGCTTTTTCAGTTTGCAGGGTTTGGGGGTTGTGGTGCTGTTCTCGGCTGAAATCAAAGGAAGTTTAGAATGGGCCCCGATTCATTTTGCAACACAGCTGGCACGTTTTACACACACACACACGCACCCCATTTAGTTTTCCATCAGCAGTCACGCAATTATCAAAGCTTGTTTTGCGTACTTTGGGGTTTGTTCTTGTGAGCTCCCATAAACAGCATTACTTATTCCAGAGTAGCCAACGCTCTGAACCACACTTCCGAGGAGTGGTACAAATACCCCACGTCGCCATGCTTTAACCGCCTTGATCATGAGAACAATTCAGATCTGGCCTTAAGCAGGGCTTGCAAGGGCTATGGCCCACATGACCCAGCCCCTGCAGTCCGAGGGGGCCCTACTGGAAGGCCAATGCTCGTTGCTTCGGGGCCAGCACTTCTGAGGCCCCAGGATGGACTGTTTGTGCAAAGCCCTCTTCCTGTGCATGACGCTCAGTCCTCAGGGTTGCTGCCTCCTTCAGGGCCCAGAGCTCCCATTCCCCTTGCCTCACTTACTGGGCTGGGGAGCACTAGATTGTTGATATATAAAGGGATGGGGCTATGTAGGGTAGGGCCATGGGCCCACAGATTTTAAGGCCAGCCCTGGGATAACCAGGTGGTTAAAGTATTTTAGTAGCTTGTTAACCTGGAATTGGTGATCATGAAAACACCACCACAATGTTGGTATTCCTTTAAATTGTGTTACTGCATATGCCTAAAACATATTTTTCTTACTGCCTTTCTCCTCTTGGTTATTATGCACAAGTTGTGTCTAGAAGAGCTTAACTATCACTTTAAGGATGGCATTTTTGTCCCCCATTTCCCTGATTGCTCTGTTTATTCCGTATTAATTCATTTTTAACTATGACAATTACAAAAGTATAAAAAAAGTAATCAAACGTAAACAAATATAATAAAGGTGCTTAACTTGGAAGCTTGCTTGTTCAAGATAATTGAAAGGCTATGTAATAGTGCTTCACAGAATTACAAACAGGTTGTTCGGTGAGGGAAACCTTCATATTTATATAGTATTCCTCCATACACCTTTCTTAGGGGAGTACACACTGCACTCTTTGGAGCAGTTAATGCAACTGTAGTAGCAGATATCCCCTCAATGGGAGGGAATTGTACGACAGCATTTGGTTAACATATGCAGTCATTTAGGGGCCTGATTGTGATCTCTCTATGATTGGTATAAATCTTGAATAACTCTATGGAAGTCAATATATAAAAAGAGAGAGAGACACACACACAAAATATGGCACCTTAAAGACTAACTTAAAAAAAGATTCGATATAATGAATTAGTATTACTTCTGTGAAAGTCAAGTAGATTCTTGTCAACATGAAACTTCTAAGGCAGTTGTATGAGTAGGTACCTTGTGTAATTGAATGTGGGGAAACTTATTGACATTTGTTTGTTTAGAATCCTGCCCTATCCCAACTTAGGGAGGGTTACAACACACGAAATCCCCAAACCACTATCCCCTGACCTCCGCAACCACCTCCCCCCCCAAAAAAAAACCCCTTCCCCCACACCTTATTATCCCTGTTTGCTGAGTGCCTGGCAAAATAAAAAAAGGTCTTCCATTGCCTCCAGAAGATGAGCAGTCTTGGCCTCAGACAAACCTCCAGGGGGAGGGAGTTCCATAACCGTTGAGGCTGCCACTGATAGCATCTCTCTGCGTACCCTTGCTGTGTGAACTGGATGGGCAGATGGTACCCGCAAGAAATGTTCAGAGGCTGCAGCAGGATATGAGAGACATGGCGGTCTTTCAGAGAGATGGAGCCCTGGCCACTTAGGGCTTTTTAGGTCAAAACCAGCACCTTCAATTGAGTCCAGAAAGCTCTCAACAGCCAGTGCAGACTCTGGAACACTGGCGTGACGTGCTTCCAGTGACTCACCCCCCAGCAGAAGACATTGTAAAGTATAGCCTGTAATTCCATGGTGACAATTCCCTAGTTCATGGATCTGTTGGATTCCCAGCTGATGTAGCACGACAGCCTCTTACACAGTGCTGCATGGTGTATTTTAACATCATTCGTGAATAATGGGAAATTACTGTAGTGTCTACATCAGTGTTTGCTTAGTTGTGGCAGCAGCAGAACTGGGATCTATAATGTGCTTTATTTTATTTTATTTTTTGTGCTCGTTACAGGACGATGCGGCCCAGCCCCTGAACCTCTCAGCCAAACCCAAGACATCTGATGGCAAATCTCCAGCCTCCCCCACCTCTCCTCACATGCCTGCACTCAGAATAAACAGCGGTAACAGTTCACTTAAATGCTCTGTGCCGGCAACGTTAGCTAGTCCTTCAGCCAGAGTCAACACAATAGGTAAGTTAAACTAAAAAACTAAAAACTAAACTGCCTAACTGAGTCAGACCAATGGTCCATCTTAGCCCAGTATTGTCACAACCTGACACAGCAGCAGGGGTTTCAAATTTGGATCCAAATCCAGCTCTTCCAGGGACTTCGGCAGAGTCCATCCTGGCATGCTACCTGAGACCCCTCCAAGCCCCCAGCGGGGGCCTCCCCCAGGTGTGCTACTAGGAATCCTGAGGTGGAGATGCCGGGGATTGAACCTGGGGCCTTATACATACAAAACACACGCTCTTACCACTTGAGCTATGCCCCTCCCCTCCATTGTCCTGTGTTCTTGGTGATGCAGCACAGCGGTTGTGATTAAAATGTCAGCATTTACCAACAGAATACCACACCATGGCGTAGGACAGACCAAGATGGGTGCTGCTATTTCATTCCTTGAAGTCAGTGGTAAATCTCTCATTGACTTAAGTAGCACAGGATCAAAATTGTTACTGCCTACACTTTGTACAAAAAAAACCTGGGGATCAAACAAGAGACCTCCAGATCTTAAAAGAGGTCCCTTGTTTGGTCCCCAGTTTTGCAGCCTGGCTGAAGAGCATTACATGAAGCCAAGGCTCCATAACTGGGTTGTAATAGAATTGTTTCTAGTCTGTGGGCACCACATGGGGTGTGTTGAGCACGTGGGGGTGCTCAACACATACACACACCCGCATCTGCCCACTTGCAGCCATGCCTGGGTCCATTTTAAATGGACCGGGCAGCTGCCGCAACCTTCAATCCACCCATGCAGTCCCCCCGCTCCCTGGCGGCTGCCTCAGCTCTATAGCATTGCCCAGGGCAATCGCTGGCTGAGAGTGGAGTGCCACAGCTCCGCCTCCAGCCGGTGCCCCCAGTTTGGGTGGCCTGCTCTGCTGGTGGTGCTACGAGATGTTCCGGCGCACCACTAACGGGGCTGGAGCCTGCTCTGCTTCTGCTCTGTCCGCACATCTGGCAGCCGCCCACCGTTACACGGACAGGCTGCCCCGGGCGCGTGAGGCGGAGCGAACTGAGAATGCCGTCCGTGTAAAAGGCATCGCTCTCATCTCAAGGAGCATGCGTTAACGCTCAGGAAATGGTAAGGGTTAATTGTGACCACTGTATGGAACATTCATTCATAGATTCTGCTGTATCGTTTCAAGGCATAAAGAACTGATTAACCACCTTTTTAAAACTCCACATGTTTTTGAAAAAAATTAGAGGCTTAGTAAACTGTCCACAAAAAAGGCTCAAGGGGCATTATTTTAGCCTAATCCTTGCCCCTCCTCACCAAAGAAAGTGTCATTGGTTAAACTGGAATCACCAGGTTTGTTCCAAAGTCTGCTTCACAATTTATATTGCAAATTGTTTGGCAAGCTGCATTTAGTGTTTTCTGTTTTATTTCTCCTCCAAAATTGCCAATTAGAATTGGTATCATCCAGAGTTACAGTATTTTTAGTGCTATCAACAGATTTTATTTCATGAATGATTTATATCAGAGTGTGTGTGTGTGTTTGTGTGTGTGTGAGCTAAACTCTATTACAGCAATGATCTAAAAAGCTTTTAAAACCGTTTCAGCATACCTTGAATTGTGATTTGCACATTGCATTCCATTGAAACTATTTGAAACTTTCCTTTTGTTCCACTGCATGTGCAGTTGCAGGATACCTATATTGATTGTGGGCAAAGCCCTAGCTATACCTTTCAATAAGAGCCACACTTCCTCCCAAAGTTCCCATAAAGCCCTGTGCGCAAGTCCCACAATAGTCTCCTCCCAGCAACAATGCCAGAGTTATGCCCACATGGACAATATATTTCTATGGCTGGTTTAAGGACGCAAAGTACTTGTTCCAGCTTAACATAGTCTATAAAGCTGCATAAATGTTTCATAAACATCCTACTATTCATTTTTAATGCATGACTTATTATGTATTATTCTTACTCGATCTACACTATTTAACTTGCTACGGTAATCATTTATTTGCATCTTTAATCTGACTGGCCCCACTACTGTCCATGTACAAATGCTGAGCTTTCATTTTTTATTTTTTTCCCCACTATAAAATATTTTGTTCTGAGGAGGGTGGTCAGTGTCTCAAGGCACAGAGTGCAGCTTCTGACCCGTCTCAGAGGCGTGACTCTTCTTTTTCTCCCAACACAATCTTCTTTCCCACCCTCCAGTGTTGTTCATGCACTGGGGACCCTTACAACTTACTTCCCTTTTTTCTTCCCCCACCCTTTCAACAAAATGTAGATTTTGAAATGCTGTACCTGTAATGAATGATAATGTAATTGGATAAAAGCTGTGAGGATGACTGGAGCTGTAAAGGTCACTCTTGTAAGAAGAATTAATGTGTTACACCATTAATAAACCATGGAAAACTGTGGACCAAAAGATAACTTACTTAAGTTATTGTTAATGACATAGAGTTCGCTGCCATGTATCTCCCAGCTAGAAATATAGAAAGTGACTTTTTGGGGTTGCAGAAAAATATCTTTATATGTAAGATAAGCTGTCTATTAATGCAATGCAGGAATTGGACAGACAGCAGCTATTCCTATCAAAAAATTGTGCTCTAAAGGGTTTGGGGGAGGTTTGGATGATTCAAAGAAATGGAAATGGTCGCCATTTACTGCTAAGCAACTAGCTCAGATCCAGTCAAGGATGATAGTAACCCAAAAGAGTTATCCTTAGAAGATTTTTTTTTAACTTAGCAAAGTGATTTGGTGATGGCTAAGGTTGAAACTTGTTCTCAGTAATCTCAGAAATGTCATTGAGAACCGGGTCCGAGACTAGAATGAGTCAAGAATTGGCCTATTCTTGACCCGTTCTCATGAGATTCATGTGGGGGAGGGGGGGGGATTAAAACGTTCTGTGCATGTGCAAAATGGCTGCCCCAGCAGTTCTACACATGTGCAACCCTTTTCCAAGATGGCACGGGCCATGTCGGCACCATTTTGGAAAAGGGCAGCCGGTTCTGAGCATGTGCAGACCAGCTGTCCTTTTCCAAAATGGCACTGACACGGACCACACTGGCTTGGAAAAGGGCCACACGTGCGCAGAACAGTGGCAGTAGCTATTTTGCACATGCGCGTGGCGGTTTTTAATATTTTCAAGAATCTTGCAATAGCTCGATAACAGTTCTCAATTCTTACGAGATTCATTTTGAATCTTATTTCAGCCCTAGTGATTGCAGACCAGCCTAGCGTAGATGCATGCTCCTTACAAAAAACACCACAACAGTTGACACTACAGTCCTATTGGCAATTTAAGGAGACACTGACAATATTTTTTGGCCCCTTTCCAGTTCCTGAATCTGGCCCCTAGATCCGCTTCCTAACCTCTAGCACTGAAAGGCTGAACTCCGGGGAAGGGAATAGAGATGAGGGCACAGAACCATAATCTTCCTGCACTCATCCCCCTTAAGCACCCTTGCCTCTATGTGGTCCTTGGAGTTTATATTAATTTTCCAAGTGGTCCCTGGGGAGGGAAAAGGTTCTCCACTCATGTTATAGAGACTGAACTAGCCTTTCTTCTTGAGGGGCAGGTCCCTTTGTAACACGTCTGAAGCACATGGCTTGGGAATATTTCCATGCTAGTGCTCAGGGTTGTCTCCATTCTGTGGATAAACAGATGGTTTGGGTCTCCCAGACTGCCAGTACAAATTTGCTTTAAAACCACCATTTAAAATCTGCCCTTCAGACTGTTCAGCATAGGAGACCTGCTTACCAGTTTCAAAATTTTATGTTGAAAAGTTTCATTGAAAAAAACTGGTCAAGCAGACAATTTTTATAGGCCTCAGATCCTGTCACTTGCAAATTTCGACTTTGATTCAAATTCAGTGTTGTTCTTACCAGCACCCTCAGCTTTGGCTAATTTGACCCTATCCCCAACTGAATATTATTTATTATTTTTATAGCACATCTCATGTTCAAAGTGCTTTACAATCCTTATCTAGTTCACCTTCACTATAACCCTGTGAAGTAGGTTATTATTATTCCCATTTCATAAATGTGGAATTGAGGTTGAAAGGAAGTGACCTGTTCATGGCTGCCCACTGAGCTCCTGAGTAGGATGAAATTTGAACTTTGGTCTTCCAGGTCCAAGTCTTTATCTATAAGGTTACTCTGCCTCTCAATAATTAACAAATAATTTTTAAAATTGGTAAATAACAAATTTGGTAATTAACAAATACCAAACAGCAAGTTACCCCATACTGGGTAATGAAATCACATGTGACTGAGCATGCAAATTTAATAAATGCACAGAGAAGGTTTTACTGAATATTTCAAACATGCAAATTTGTTGAATTTGAACTTCGGTTTGAATAGTTACACCAGGGCTAGTATTACACAGGAAAAAATCACAATTTCATCCCAATTCAGGTTGAGGAAAGCTGTGATGTTTCAGTTGTTTTCGCAAGTTGGGAAACGGATTTCCCAGCCAGCCCCTCCCCATGATTGAAATCATTTTGAGCAAATCCAAAGGGGAGAGAGTGTGTAGTACAGGAAGGGCTGCATCCAGACACATAGCGCTTTTGCTACATTCATCTATGCAGCCTGTAAACTGTTGCAAATGCCACAGTTTCACATATAGTTTTAAAGCCAAACATTTCTTTGCAGAAATGGACATATGTCTACTTAATTCAAAGACAACTAACTCCTTGTTACCCCTCCCTCTTATCTCAACCATCTAGAAACTAGTCTGGCAATCCCTGTAGTCTAAATGCATTTTATGTAATGAGGGTTTCCCTCTCTGCCAACAATTTACCACCTACCCTAAACAAAAATAATTTACATTCAACTGACATCTATATTAATCATTTTCCTGCACACCAACATCTTTGCAACTACAGAAAAACATAAGGAGTGCTTGCTTTTATTTACTGTCCTGTGCCAAACTTTCTCAAAGATAGTGGGGCACAGGAATATGAGTCCACACACAGAGCAGGGTGTAGACTCGGGTTCTGGGGGAAGGAAACCATAGATTGCCAGTGTGGTTCCTGTCCTATCCAAGAGTGTCATTGGCCTTGTGTGCTACTTGTTAATCTACTTGCTGTTTCAGTAAGGTAGAGAAAGAACCAAAGGAAGTTGAAAGGATGAGGACAAAAATGTATATTTGGTTGATATGAATGGCATCTGTCTTGCCAGCAGCAGTGTGATCTTCAGATCTTAGCATTATGGTTTGTGCGAGAACCAGCACAAGTCCCATTCACTTCAGTGGGTCTCATGCCAGTGTAAATAAAGCATCATTGGCCTGGCATACCTCTGCAAGGTCATTTAGTAAGTAGAAGTGGTTTGATCAAATTGATTTCTGTGCAGAGCTCCCAGTATTTTTGGATGTCTGACTAAGGGTGTTTACTTAACTTCTCCCCTGTACCCAAACTCCCAAAAAACAAAACACACACAAAAAACCACACCAAACTTAGCTTTCAATCATACAAAGGAGACCAGAATGCTAGCTTCATTCTGTTCATAGTGTTAAAAAAAAAACCTCCCAGGAGTGCAACGCTGAACTAATCTGACATCAGCTCCTTCCACTGAAATGTTTTAAGCAGCAAGACAATGTTGTACGTTTTTTGGCAATCAGCGGATCAGATAGAGGAGTCTAGCAATACAACAAGGATGTGTAATCTGACATGATTAGACAAGGCTCTTTAGGAACAGAACATTCATAATTGAGACAAAGAAAGAGTATTAATAACACTTTCCTAACACGGCAGTTAGCCATTTTATATTTCCTTTCTTTAATCTTAGTGTTTTTCAACAAATCATGGGATTTAATAGCGTGTTTTGGCAGATTAGAGGATTTATGGCCCAGATGTTTTTTGTTCTAAAAATGGATTAGGGTGTAAAGTTTGCTGGAATCCATGGAACATGTTGAGGCAAGCCGGTCATTTTGTGTGTGATTAGTGCCTGCCTTCTGTCTCACAGTTCCCTCCATCTGTCACAATTCACCAATGGATCTGGTTAGATTTAGCCTCATGTCACAAACAGAAGTCCCTTTTCTGGGCAATTTCATATTACAGATTCATTTTATGCAGTTTTTATGCCCTAGTTTAAAAGACAGAGAGAAGTTGGGGGCAGGGATTGAGAACGATATTTATTAGCTAGCCACCCACCCACCCATATAGAACGTTTGAAAAATAGACAGAGGCTTGGGGAGGGTCTCCTGTCAGTGCTGCATCCTGAAAATTGCGTGCAGATCATAATAGGTATAATCTACGTTTGGGTAATGGGAGCGGGGGGAGGGGAATGACAAAGAGTCACATTTAACATTAAGTAGCATTAGCTGATACTTGTAACGTTTCGAAAAGGATATAATTCAGTGGCTACCAAGGCTAAAGCTTATAGACTGTGAAGCTGCAGCCAGACAGTGGACATCTGACCTAGTCTTAACAGTATGAGCGCAGAGCGGGAACGCAAGTCCACGTAGCTGCAGCTTTTTACAACTTTCTGAATGGCAGGTGGTGTTGGGGAGACTTCCACGGATGGCATTTATCTGCCCGGCCTTTCCACGCTTCCTGTCTGCAGCAAACCGCCACCCCCCACCTGTGGTTTATTTTAATGTTTTCACAATGTTTAAGGGGAGGGAGGGGAGGTTGGTCTTTTTTCAATAGTTTGGATTCGCTTGAGTGATAAAAGCCTCTCACTCCTCTCCTGCTCTCCTCCCTCACCCTCCCACTTGTAACAAGTTGCATCCGGTTGTATACAAACCATAGGGCCAACCTCTATGTTGTTGGGTAAATATTGAAACGAATGGAATCAAGTCTCAGAGTGATGCTATCGGTGCTAATGAGCCCATGGTTTATATCCAGGTGGCTCGCCGGTAAGAGCAGCGTAATTTCCAAGCACAGACAGGTTTATGGTTCTGCTCATTGTCTCTGTCTCTTTCTCATTTAATTAAGAACGTTAGGAAAAGCATGGGGGTGTTTTCATTGACAAAAGCTGAAATGTTTTTTTTTTTTTAAATTCCCCCTTATAACCTTGTTTTTGTTTTTTCTTTCAAAGATATCCTTTCTTCTATCACATCATCAGGTTATTTAAATGACCATGATGCTGTTACCAAGGCAATCCAGGAGGCCCGACAGATGAAGGAGCAACTTCGAAGGGAACAACAGGTGCTTGATGGGAAGGTGGCTGTTGTAAATAGTCTGGGTCTCAATAACTGCAGGACAGAAAAGGTCAGTACCCAGGACTCCCTTTGCTGATAGTCACTTGGGTTACACACACACACTCTTGTTTTCATTCCTATCTCTCTCTCAATCTCTCCATCCTTTCCCTGCCTTCTTCCTGCCGCTTCTACTTAACACACACACACATACACAGACCCGGAGACAGTAAAGAATAAAACACCATTAAGTCCTGATGAAAACTTTGGAGGCCACTAAGTCCCTGTTCCAGGCTGTCAATACTTATTATGTGGAAGTGATCTTTGAAATATCTGGGTCTGAGTGAAAAATCTTGCTTTATGGAAATGCTTACATGTGTTTGTGAGATGAGCTGGATTTGAAAATATTCAAGCTTCTTTAGAAGCCTAAGCCTTGCTGATACTCGGGCTCAGCTTCTGGGTATTTAGCCTTATAAGGTTGTCATATATGATGTTTCGTGACCATTGCAACATAGCAGTGTCAAGTCATGTTAGATGACTTAGCAAAATTGAAAGAAAAGAAAAAAATAAACCCAGAGAATTGATGACAAACCGCACCAACTACTTTCTAGTAAAACCTAGGTCAAGAATTGATGGGCCCTGCATTATTCTGATTTTGGACAATACTACAATGTAGTAATAAAAGTAAATCATCATCTAAGGGGGGGCGGGATCCTAAATAACAGTGCTGCATACACTACCTATGATGACTGTTGCTTCGTGGAGTGTGGGAGTCACCAGTTCGGATTGTATTTTCTGGACACCCTCATGAATTTTCTCTGCTAGCCTGCCCCTTGCTGAGGGTGAGAAGAGACTTGCTGCTCCCTTCCTGGCCATTTTTTACAGGGAAGTGAAGAGATTTCTGCCACCTAAGAGAGAATGATGTGAAAACTGTGAGACACTTCGCAAATCCTTTTTCAAACATTTTTCCCCCCTATGTGGGATTTGTTTGTGTGGGGGAGCTTTTTGGTTTTTAGTGTATGGTGTTTTTTGCCAAACGTTTGTGAAGCAAATTCTACCATATGATCAAAACACTATACCTTACGCATTCAGATTTATTTATATTTCATAACACCAAAGATTCTTTAATTCCAAGGTCTCATTCCCTCTGACTCATTCAGAGATAGGCAGAGAAATTGATAGAATAAAAATGATCAGCTACTTAGCAATAACTTGAAAGTCAGTCATCCTGCAAAGCTTGTGAGTCAAACAGTATTGTCCAGAACAAGCAGATTGCTAATTTGTATAGCTTTCCCAGTTTCCCTGGTTTTTAGATGGAGTATGATCAATACACTCTGAGAAGCCAGCGGACTGGAGTAATGAATGTTAAATGTGTATGCGAGTCTCTCACTACTGTACTTTTTCACCAGCCTAGCCTGGGTATAAATGATGTAGAAATGGCTCCAGTTTCATGCACTCTCATGAGAGGAAAGGGAAGAGAAAAGAGGTCAGTGTAATAGGTGTCTGTTTGTACATAAGACCTGTTTTTAGAAGAATAAGAGCCACATTGGTATAGAGAGAGAGTGGGACAGAGTGCGTTGATGGCATTTTGCATAGAAGAGTACCAGACGGGCAGAGGGAAAAGCCGAGTGTCAGATATAAGAAGAAGTGATCACAAGCACAAAGGAATTTATATTCAAATATTTAAGCATTCTTGAAAGGATGCTTGGAGCAGAAATTCCTTTTCTCTGCTCACCATGTAGAAATGACTTTAACACTCAGCCAGATGCTAATGCAAAGTGACTCAAGCTATTCCTCGCAAGCATAGCTAAATTGCCGTTATTTGTTAAGCGCATTGAATTCAGCTGTGGATACAGCAGTTGGTTGCATTCAGAAAGCATCTGTACCCTGGTTTTTTTTTTTAATCCTCCAAAGCAGAGACAACTCTACCTATCTCCCCCCCTCTCCTCCCCTGTGCTGGCTGGGAATTGTCAAGTGACAACCGACCAAATCCTTTTGGACAGGAAACCTTCATACTGAGTTCTCTATACTTGCAAAGCAGGCCTTGTGGTTGGATCAGGGAGCCCATTAAAAGCACTTTGATGGTATGGAAATTCATCTTCATGAAGCGCCCAGGCCCCTAAGCAGCATGCTGTTTAGCTGTGGTTACAGATCAGTCATTCACATCGGAGGGCAGTAATTGTGCTGACGGCTTGTACAGCAATGGAAGTACATAAAATAATCCCAGCCCCTCCACCATGGCACTGCAAGTTAATCTTCTTTAATACAGATCAGCTGTTGTTCTAACACATGACTTTCTGCCGGCTCTAGTGACTCTGCTCAGCCTTTTGATTAAGTAACAGGAGTGGAGCCATCTGCATTCACTTTATTCTGTCACTTTCCTATTGTTCGGCTCCTCCTTCCCCGTTCTGCATTCACCTCTCACCCCCTAACCTCAAGAGTTTGGGTTTGTTTTCTCTCGTAGGGTTCCGGGGAGGAAGGCAGAGGGAAGGTATTAATGTTAATGTCCGCTTTAGAAAGCGGCTAATGTTCTTTGATACAATAGGCACCGAGACTTGCCAATCAGCATTATTCGGGAGATTTTGGTTATCAAGTGGAGTCAGGAAGGCACTGCAAAGATGTGCATCTCCTCTCAAGTACATTAGGGCTTGAATCTGAGTGACATTAGCTCATATGCTTTGGCTCATGACATTTGCACGGGATCTCAACTATCTTAGGGGCTTATATGCACGGATTCTGTATATAAGTTCTGCTCGTGCAGCAAACTCATTCTGAAAACACCCAACCCATGGGGGAAGCCAGAATCAGCTGTGCGTTGGCCTTAATACTAGGTCCACACACAACATGCAGACCAAAGGGACAGCACAATGTCCCTTTGGTCTGCATATCATGCGGGCATGTATTTAGGACGGGGCTTTAGTGTGCTACCTCTCTAGGCAATTCTGTTGTATGACCGAGCCCTTGAACTTCAGGAGAGTCTGTATCCAGGATTTAGGTTTGGCTCAGTTGCCAGTGTTCTGTGATTTAAGGGATGTCCCTTATTTCAGAATCCCACAAACACATGGTGGAACTCCACAGAACTCTATTGTTTCCCTTATTTTTGAAATTTGATCTGGCAACCCTACCCAGTAGAGAAAAAGGGAACAAGCTGGAAAGTTTATATTTGTATCTGAATGTTGCCAGTGTGCTCAGTGTTGGGATCCAGGGTTTTCCTCCCTTTCATTATAGCCACCCATGAATTTCATGTCTAGAATCAAGATTTGGACTTTGCCAAATCTTTGGGGGCATTTGGACCTAGACACCGTGTTCAGGTCCCATGATTTCCCCCAAACGTGCTCCATGAAAGCCAGCCAGGAGACGGTGGGGCCGCTGCTGGCTGGATGTCAATGCCTCCCTTCGGGAGGGTAGGGTATTTGGATGCTCTTAAAACTGCGGTTTACTGGCCCTAAGATGCCAGCTTTGGACATTGACTCCCTGGCTAACTATGAGCCTGGTCTCTAACCACCCGTTGCCTGGAGCTGTCAAGCAACGGGTGGTTGCCTGACAGCTCCAGACTCATCTCCACATCATCGGATTCCTGAACCCATTTCAGTCAGGCTTCTATCTTGGGTATCGTATGGAGACTGCACTCGTGGCCTTGGTCGATGACCTGCTCCTGGAGATTGACAAGGGAAATTCTACCTGTTGATCCCATTAGATCTTTTAGCATCTTTCGATACAGTTGACCACGAACCGCTCTTGAGTGGTTTCGCTCCTTCCTGTTGGGGAGATCCCAGAGAGTGGTAATGGGCAATTGCTCATCTTCCTCTTTGAACCTCCCATGTGGGATCCCGCAGGGTTCCATTCTGTCTCCCCTCTTGTTCAACATGTATATGAGGCCGTTGGGCCAGGTCATTCAGAGGTTTGGGGTGAAGTGCCATCAGTATGCTGCTGACATTCAGCTCTTCCATTCCTTTTCATCTGACCCAGGTCCTGCGATCTCGGTGCTTGCGCGATGCCTGGCTGCTGTTAGGGACTGGATGAGTGTGAACTGATTGGGTATGAATCCAGACAAGACTGAGGTGATGATGGTTGGCCGGCCTTATGACTGGAGGGGATTGGGACTCCTTTTATTGACGGAGTCCAGACCTCTCTGGTTCACAGCCTTGGAGTGTTTTGGACCCCTTGCTGAGCCTAGATTGTCACGTTGCAGCGGTGGCCAAGAGCACTTTTCACCAACTCTATCTGGTGAGGAGGCTGCAATCTTTCTGATTCAGATCTGGCCACCGACCTACATGCTTTCATCACCTTGAGGCTAGATTACTGCCATGCGCTCTATGTCGGGCTGCCCTTGATGACTGTTTGGAAACTGCAGCTGGTGCAGAATGCGGTGGCTTACCTCCTTTCAGGGATGTGTCACCGGGAGCATATTACACTGGTGCTCCGAAGTTTGCACTGGCTCACTATAGCTTTCCAGGCACAATTCAAGGTCCTGTGTTTGACCTTTAAAGCCCTAAATGGTCTGGACCCCATGTATCTGAGAGACCACCTGTCCTTCCATGTCCCATTGTGGCCCCTGCGATCGGCCAGGACTCGGTGCCTCCTTGTGGGTACCATCCGTTAGCTTCGTTCATATGGCAAGGACTCACTGGGTCCCGGAAGTAGCGAAAATCCTGTGACCTGGTGTAGTCACTCCCAAGTCTCCCTGTAGTAAGGCTGGCCCTGTGTAGGAGTTTTCTTTGACCAGTCTGTAGTCTAAACCAGTGTCTCTTAGAGAAACCAGACACTAACTATCGCTCCTTTGGTTTTCCGCACTTGTACTTAACTCCCTGGAATAGATGAGAATGGGATAAGTGCAAGGGTGGTGGAGGCAACATAGGAGAGATTGGCTGCACATGGAATGGTGGCACAATGGTGGGTTTGCCATGTGACAGAGAACAAGATGATACTTGAATACTGTCCTTTTCATTTGAGTGTTTATAAACGAGACAAACAGCCTGCTGGAGTCCATGTTTGCTCCGTGCAGCCCCCACTCAACCCCTGCTCACATGTGTTAGCTAATAAACAGGCAGCCCCCTGCCTGAATTTCATGTGCTGGCAGTAGCTGCCACAGGTGGCCCCACTCAGTGCATTCCCTCTCCCCAACCCTGACTCTGATGTAAAGGGGGATCACAGCCAAGGAAGGCGTCTTCCCTGGCTGTGGCCCCCTTTCTCCATCGCACTCTCCTCTTGCAGCAGTGCTTGCTTCCTCAGGCAGCTTCAAGAGGGAAAGGTCCTTCCTGCACCCCCACTCTCTACTCTCTCTTCTTGCAGCCGCTTCACAGCTGATCACTCTCTTGTAGCTGCCCAAGCATGCGATCAGCGATCAGCTGTGAAGCAACAGCAAGAGGAGAGAGCGTGCTTAGGTTGCTGCAAGAGAGCAATCGTCTGTGAAGCGGCTGCGAGAGGAGAGCAGGGGGTGCAGGAAGGAACTTCTCCTCTTGCCCCTCTCTCTCCTTTTGCAGCCGCTTCACAGCTGATTGCTCTCTAGCAGCCACATTAGGCGTGACTCTATGGTGCTAGCAGACTCAGTTGTGGGCAAGGCTGTGAGGGAACCTAATAGATGGGCGGCCGATTGTGGGTGCACTTTATCATGTCCTCACACGCACTGGCCATCACAGTAGACCCGTAATGTCCGTGGACGATGTCGTGAGTATGGGGGGATGCAGGCAAACATCTGGTGAACACCTAATGGACAGGCAGGCAAACATCCATCTAGTGGGTGCTAATGCAGGCTCTCGCCATGTTTATTTTCACCCTATGAATGCTAACAGCATAACTGGGCATCAGGTACACAATGCTATGAGAGGGTCCAGAATTTGACACCACCATTGTCAATCACTTACTGTGTGGTTTGCAGCTACCCCCTCCCTGTTACTTCTTAGCTGCAGAATGTATACAAGCATTCACGTTTTGTTAGCCTTACGTGAGGGAGGGAGAACTCCTTTATGGCTCTACCTCTGGGAGGAGAAGATTTTAATTAGTGGAGCGAAGGGAGAAAATCCTCTTCGTGACTTTGCAGTTAATACCTCAGAGGCCCTCCTTCAGCCTCCCGTCCATGCACATTATGCAGTATCTCAAGCAGTAGTTCTCAAATTATTTACTCCGTGTATCCGTCTTCTTGTCTGCGGTAATAGGCACCTCTCCACATGTGCATAGCTTGCCCACCCCCTTCCCGCTCCCTCTCCCTTGCATCCTGACCTTTTTACCCTTCTTTCTCCCTACCTTCCCCGCCTTCCTTGTTCCTCTTCTACTGCATCTGCTAATATATCTCCCCCTACCTCAAAGTGGCCAAAATGGGGAGATTTCCTGAATGATACTGGCTTGCCCACTTCTGGGACATGAATTTCTGTTGGTAGTCACGAAAGAAATCTGAATACATGTTACTGAACTTAATACGGAGGCAGCCATTTTGGAAATTCCTCTAGATCATCCTAACTACACTTCTGTTCATGTTCCCTCCCCCCAATACACAGCTCCCAGTTTGAGAATTACTGCTTTATGAGTTCATATTCCCACATGGGATTGCCCATTTGACGAGCAATGGTTTCTGCTCTAAAGAAACAGCTGGAGTTGAACAGAAATGATATGGGATTGAAGAAGCATAGTGGTAAATGAGGTATGACCAGGGGAAGAAAATACATGGTCCAGATTTTCCGATGTGACTATTGCTTTTGAGTGCATGGGCCCATGAGCATCCAACCAGAGAGGCTCATGTAAAGATCTGACACGTTTAAATTGGCTCGAGCAAGACACCTAGAATCACTTAGACACTACTGAGAACCTTGTCTTCTTGTACGCACACACATCATGAATTCAGTTTTTACCAAAACACATTTTAATTGAGAATGCAATAAAACATATTTTTAAATTTCTTTATTTTCACTGGAACTGTTTCAGCCTAAAAGAGAAATGCATGTGTGTTTGTGTGTGTGTGTGTTTTCTGGTTTCCTGGAAACCCAGGGACATAGTTTTATTTATAATTGTCATCTACAGTTAATTATAGTTTTATACTTGTTATACATAAACAATAATACCATTTATACGGGTGGCTCAAGCGACAGAGATTTGCATCCAGAGCAAACACTGCTTTGGGCCGCCTCAGACAGTGTACTATGACCTGTTTGTTCAGCCAGAAGAAAAAATGTACATTCTGCTCCACACTAGAGAGGCACACAAAGACACTGGCTCAGAGACACACAAATACAATGTAGGCCTGCACAGATAGGCAGTGTGTCTACACACAACACATAGACACACACAGCACACATGCAGCAGGCCTAAATTAGTAAACACCCATGTGCATCTTTGCATCCCTATAAACACACCCATGTCTATGTGTCGATGGGTGCACAAACACACTTTTCTAGAGTTCAGTTTGGATGTGTGTATACATATCCACTCACTAATTCATTATTATTAAGCATTTCTGAAGCATGTACCCGGCACTGAACAATCATTAAACTGGAGACGAGTCCCTGCCACGAGGGGCGTACAATCTAGGAAAGACAAAAGAGAGGGGAACATAGTAAGAGACATGAATTCATGTCCAAAGTTGATAAATCACAGGTCCACGTGTTTAGCTTGGTTACCGTTAATCTAGGAGAGCCATGGGAGGGGAAACAAGGAAGAACGGGGAACATAAGGAGAGGCAGGGATAGATTTACAACACTGAGAAGTCACGGGAGCACATGTTTAGCGTGGTTACAGAAGACAAGGCAGTAGAGAGAGCAGTCTGGGGGGCTGAGTTGCTAGGGAAAGCCTGATGGAAGAGGTAGGTTTTCAGGAGGGATTTGACGGTTGGGAGGGAGCAGAGTGGATGTATTCAGGGAGGGAGTTCCAGGAATCTACATAACCTACATAAGTACACAAACAATTCTTCTCTGTCGCACTTTCACGCATACACACACAGACGCACAGACTCTTCATGCATGTGTGCAGACACAAAGCACACTCTGCACCCAAATACACACCATGCCTAAGTATTTCGTAACCTCTGACACCTGTTCTGCCTTTCTTGCCTCCGCCTTTGGAAAGGCTCCACCATGTGCTTGTTTGCTGGGTTGTGACGAAGGAGCTGTTTGTACCAATATTGATTTCAGCGCTGTAAGCAGAAGCCTGTTTTATTACTCGGGCTGATGGAACGCGTAATCCAGTATGTCTTTCCTCCCATTACCACCCACCACCCCTCCTCCTGTCGCTCTCCCCCTTCCCTTTCACAGAGCGCCAAACACGAAATGACAGTGACCAATGTTGACTTAATGTGGATGTTTAATAATGAAAAAAAGTGTGTCAGTTCCAGCGTTAGTTACAAATGGCAGTAAGTGTATCGGGTGGCAGCCCTGTAATAATTTTACATCCATCATTCTTTCCTGGTGCCTCACTGGTTTCCTGATGGATGGGGTGAGCAGCATTAACTCTTTAGAAGCTGAACTGAAGGAGCTGAAGCAACATTAGCCTCTGCTTCCCCCTCTGGGGCTGAGACAGGGGAATATTCAGACTCCTGAATGGCCAGATCCTTCTCCTCCTGTCTGAGAAACAGAAACGGAGAGCTCACCTTACTGTGGGCTGGGCTAGGAGCTATTGCACATCAGCATTTGGCGTTTCTGCTTTGGTCAAGTGTTCAATTGAAACCACTCTTTCCCCAAATGGAGACAGGCAGCACAGCCTTCTAGCAGTTATCGCTGGGGCTAGCCCTTAGTGCCAGCACTAGTCCCATTTACTTCAATGGGACGTGTGCCAACACGAAGCGCTAGTGTGAGCACTCGATAGCAAGCGGATCACACTTTAAGTTTGCAAAATGGCTGGCAAAGTCTCTGGGAGTTATTTCATTGCCTTCAATGGCCTTTGGATCAGGCCATGTATAATGAAGCAAGGCGGGAGGGAGGCAGGGATTGGGGGAGCATGGTTTCCAAGTAGAAGGAAACCATCAGAAATAAGTCCAAAGCTTCAGTAATGGCAAGAACATTTTTTTTCTTTGTCCTCTTCTCCCGGTATTTGGAAAGGTCTCTTTGCTTTGGGTATTCATTATGCAACGTAGGAATGAGGGGCTACCCATGGTGGCGCTCTGGAGACTGCAGCAAGTGCAGAACACGGCGGCCCGTCTCCTTGTGAGGACGGGTCACCGTGAGCACATTACACCGGTGCTCCGGGCTTTGCACTGGCTGCCTAGAGTCTTCCGGGCCCAATGCAAGGTGTTGGTTTTGACCTAAAAAGCCCTATACGGCCTTGGCCCGACTTACCTGCTGGATCTCCTTTTTTCCTTCTCTTTCAATGTATTGTTTTGGTTGTTTCTAATGTTGTAAGTCGCCCCAGGCTCCTTGGAGCAGGAGGGGCAGGGTAGAACATTGTTTTATAAATAAATATAAATAAATAAATAAATATTTCATGGAGAATTGACTGTTAGTAAATCCAGTTCATCCTCCCAACACAAAAGTTCACACACAGTTCTCTCGGACTTCACTTTTTTTCCTCCCTGCAGTCAAAAGAGAAACAACCCCCCAAAAACACAACCCTCTCAATTTGCTCTTGCTGATATTTGGTTGGTAGCAGTCAACATTTCTTGCATGCTAGATAGGTCTTGGAGGGGGCCAGAAGAGGTTGCAGTTCCCTTGCGCTAATACTGGGTGAAAACAGACATGACGCTAACCACCCTTTAACCACCCTTGGTGGTTATTTATGCATGTTGCAGGGCTGTATTGGTGCCCTATGCAGCCCTGAAACCTGCATAAATGACCACCAAGGGTGGTTAAAGGGTGGTTAACGTCATGTCTGTGTTCACCCACTATCACCCAAGAGCAGACAATTGGCAAAGACCACGACGATGAGGCGAACAGATACTACGTCGTCATCCATCCATCGTTCCGTATTTCAGCCTTTCTATAAGTCTAATCAGTGTGGTCTCGACAAGATCATTCACTTTAAAGGGCCAGTTTATTTTAAGAGTTACTCTGTATACTGTATCTCTCAAACCACCACCTCCACCCTGGTAACTTCCTTCCTTTTATTAATTAATTCAAATAGATGTCAAGTTTACACGCTGCAGCAATCAGAATGGTTTTCACCCCTGCATCGCTAACAAAGCATTCAACATTTTGCTGTGTTTCAGCTTCATGTTTGGTTCCTTTTCTTTTCCTTTTTTTTTTTTTTTTTTTGGCCATTTGTTTCTTGGAGTTTGTGTATATTTACAGCCTCTGCATTTAATGATGACATGCCTTGTTTTCACAGATGGCCGGTGGAAGATGTGGTTTGGTTTTGTCTTTTTGTTTGTTTCAGTCATAACCTGCTTTCAGTTTCTCGTGGTGACTCTACTCCGCTAGTGAGTGCCCACGCATGTTAGGGAGTGATTATGGGATGAGGCACTGGGTCTTGGGGCGTGGTTTCAGCCAAGCTTGACATAGATTTCTTCTTATAAAATATAGCCACTCTCCTTCTCACTCCCAAGGGGTTTCCATCAGCCCTGTGAAAGCCCATGGGTGTTTTCCAAGGGGAATCCTGTGGGTTCTTTTTTTATATATCATTTTTGATGTCATTGGGATGGGGAGGTTTGGAGAGGGTTAGTTAAAAAAAACAATGAGACACATAGGGAAGGACAAATTCCAATGAGTACGTGCCACTCCCATTGATGTCATTGGGAAGTGTTCACAAACACCACAGGGGGAATGTGTTGCTCGCACAGGCTGATTTTAGAGTAGGCAGGAAGCCTGAGCGCCCATTGACTCCTAAGGGGATCTCTCTAAGACGCTGGTGTCATGAGATGAGTACAGGATGGGGATGACAATTTCCTGAGGGGATGGAAATCTCCACCAGCGCCACTGCAGCAGCCATCACAAAAGCTTTCATCCCCAGCCGGGAATACCCCAGGTCCCATTCCATCAGCCCAAGCAGAAACAGGATTCTCTCTGCCCCTGCCCAGTGCTGGACAGTGGTCAAGGGGCATAGATACCACTGAGCAAGGCTCTCTCAGTTGAGCCCAGGCTCTCTGAAAGTGGACTGAGCAGAAATTTTCAGAGTGGGCAGGGGAAAGAGCTAGACCAACACTCTTCTTTCGCCCACTCTGAAAATCTTTTAGCAGCGCTCAGAAAGAAAGTTTTCAGTGTACAAGGGCAGAGTGCTTGTCCCATCAGAGCTTAAAACTTACTTCCTGGTGGGATTGCTGCCATTCCACAGGGCCTCACTGGGAACCAGGGCAGCACCACTATTTTGGGGGCAGGAGGGTAAGGACCCGGCCTTAAACTGGTGTCCTTGGGACCCTGGTGCTGGTGTCTGGCACACCTGCACCATCAGTACAGCCAGATTTAGCCCTTGATTTGGTCCTGTTGGCCCACTGGACTGCCTAACGGGGTTCCCACTCACCGTGCCCTGATTGGCCCTTGACCGGGCATGCTCTGTATAAGAGGCGTGTGACAGGAAGCAGGAGCCAGGCAGAGCAACAACCTGGCTCCTAGTCAGTGTCTGATTTGCTGCCTCCTCAACATCTGCCCTGGACCCCTGTCTTTGGGTGATTTCAGACATGACGGGGACCCTATTGGTCCCATCACGGAATCACCCAAATGATTCCCCGGCGGAATCTGACTGGCCTGTCAACAGACAAGCTGGCAAATTCCGCCGGGGAATTGGGAGGGGGCGAGGCCGCTCCCAAGGCCACCCACCCACCGGGAGATGGGCGGGCACAGCGGCCAATGCTGTCGCAGTGCCCCCCCGCCCCCCTCCCCGGGGTATTGACCACGGCCCGGAATCGGCAGCGAGCATGGCTGCTGATTCTGGACCGTGGTCAGGGGCCAGACGAGACGTTACAATGCTCAACCACGGTGAATCCCACCGTGGTTGAGCGTGGTAACGTCACGTCTGTTGGGGCAAAAAGTTATTCCCGCCGGGTGTTCACCCCCGGCGAGAATCACTTTGACCCCACTTTTGGAGACGGTGCCCGAACCATCCTTGTAAGCGTGGTTATTTTGCTCACGGCCGGTGGTTCACTGTGGTGAACATCTGGCGGTGCGCAAACACACGTCACGAGACCATCCACCACCACGGGGGATTCACCGTGGTTGAGTGTGGTACCGTAACGTCTGAAAATACCCTTTGTCTCCTGCTTCCTGACTCCTATCCCTGTGCTCCTGACCCCCTCTGCTTACTCTCTAGCCCAGTGTTTCTGTTCCCGCCTGACCCACCTGCTTTGGACGCCCTATCTGGATTTGGCCTGGACTCTGACTCAGCACATGCACGGCCCCTTTGATCTGTTGTCTGTCTGGACCCCATCAGGACTCTGGTTTGGCCCTGGTCCTGTAGGGACTCTGCCTTGTTCAGCCTGTGTGCCTAACAGGTGAAGGCCAAGAGCCTTGGCTGAGCTGCCACTTAAGAATACCCCTTTCCCTTGGAGGGCCCACAACTGGTACGTGAGACCTGGCCTTTCACAGCCTTGCTGCACTCCTGACTGTCAGTGAGCAGAGCCTTGGGTCAAGGGGGAACAATGATACTGGGGGGGAAGAGGGGTAATATCCTCCGTCCCCCAGCAGGTACTAGAGCTGAATGGACAGTTAATTCCCTAACCATAGCTAATAACAGAGGTATTGCTAACTGCATATCATGGCGGTTATCTGATTAACCAAAATACCGATTCATTATCGGTTTGGTTACCTCGAATATGACACTTTCCAGGAATTTTATGTTAGTTTTACAGCACTTTTGTCAATTTCCAGCATTTTCCCAGTGCTTAGCCAGCAAGCTTTCATCTCCACAACCCCCCTGGCGTGTATGCAGGGCACACATGGGGCTTGGCACCGGTCCAAGGCAGCCCCATTCAACTTGCGAAAAATATTGGGAAATGGAAAAAACAGTGGGAAAGCTGGTGCGTTTCCGTGTCGTACAAATTTTGGCAAATGCCCTGCTTCCAATGGAAGCAGCACTCACCAAGATTTCATTTCAGGCCTAGTAGCCAGGTTGTTCTGCGGTCGAGTAGAATTTGGGCCTACTTCTCCTTTCACACTAGTGTTTCATAACTAAGACTAGTGTATTCAATTTTAAACTGATATAAAGAGCGAGAGGAGAATCTGGCCTTTTTAAACCAGAAGCTGTCAGTCTGTCACTTCTGCCATCACTAAACTGTAAATACAACAGACAGCCTCTCGTGTAGAACTTTATCTTTCAGTGGAACAAATATAGTTCTCAGCCTGGTGAGGAAAGCAGTTGTGTCGTGTCCTGTTTGGAAAATTTCCTGCGTACAGGAATCCAGTCCTCTTCTCGAGAGCTGGTCTTGAATGAGTTTGAATCTCCTCATTAGGGAAAGGTACACTAGAGAAACTATTAGACAGAGAGGTAACCAGTTTTTCCTTTTTAAATATGTTCCTGGGTCGTGGTGCGGGAAATGGATGAGAGAACAGCCTCTATCGATTTGTAACACTGCTAAGTATTTGAGTCACCTATTGTTTAGTAAACAATAGCCAGCAAAGTGCAGCCTGCAATCTGACTCTGTTTACATGAGTCCAGACCCTCCCTCTCCTGGATATCCTGTGTAGGCTGAGATTTCAGTCTTGGTTATTTTGTGGCGTGACACTCCTTTCCCCAAGTTAGCGCTCCCTGTTGGACCTTGGAACAGTTTTTTGAGCACTCTGTCTCATGCTGGGAAGAACAATAAGACTTTGCCCTTTTTTTCCGTATCCATTTTGCAATGATGGGACATGCCAATATCTCCATTTTGCAGAATGGAAAACCGAGGCACAGAGAAGATGAGAGTTATAAACAAGAAGCAGGTTTCTTGACGCCAGTACAACAGTCCAATAAATCGCTGCAATTCACAGTTGAAAACCATTCCCAGTGTCAACAGACGAAAGCTTTTAGAGCAGGAAAAATAGCCCTCTCCCTTCTTGACCTAGTCTTTTCCCCTTCTCTGAGACCACGAGTTTCCTTTTTTAGGAGACCTGACATCTATCAACCTGATACACTCTGGTTGTACCAGAGTGTACTCTGGATCCTCTAAATTTGCTGCACTTTCCTATCTCTGATTAGTTTACTTCTGTGCAAAATGTCCTCCTAAACAGTACTTGGTTTGTCGAGTAAGTTGGTAGACCGTGGATGGAAAAATTAACCTGAATGTTATGGTCCTGATCTTTCTGTTGATTCCACAGGCTTTAGGTCAGTGCTTGTAAAAGGTGCTGGTTTCACAGCACTGGAAACTGAGGCTCTCATTCCATCAACCAGTACAACATAGGAAGTAACTATGCAAACTCCACTCCACCCTCATCCCACTATTTACTTTGGGGACACACCTGTAAGGATGAGAGTTGTTAAGACTGTACCAGTGCAATCCATGGCTTCTCTGGTGCATACAGTGAGCGCTTTCCTGCTAGGACAGCTGTTTCCTAAGACCACCAAAGCATTTCACATAGGTCACCAAGCAGCTATCAGATGGTAATGATTTTTCAGCCAGTATTGAACAAGTCTAGGTCTGAACTGACACCCTAAATGAAAGGCTTTCTATCCATTTTCTAAATCCCAATCAAGACTGGAATGAAAAAGCATTTTTTAATATATATACTACCAGCCATAAACCCCAGAAAGGGTGCTCCAGTGAAGGAACCGTTGTTTTGTTTCATTTCTCTTAATGCTACTTTTAGATTCCGTGGGTGGATTATTATTCCATAGAAAACAGAGATTTCAGATAAGCAAGGGTGAGACAGAGGAGTTGAGGGGGTGGTGGATGCATTGTTTCTTCATGTTTAACTTAGATGCAACAACAACACACACAAAAATCCCCAACTGATAAATTGTTGCAACATTATAAATTATCTTTCATCTACTCTGGTGGTCTATGGAGTTTAGATAATTGGGAGGTTAAAGTCATGCTTTGTTGTTACTTCCCTTTTCATTAGTACAGTAGAAGACTATCAAATAGTGCAGCCAAAAAGACTTTAACAATTGGTGAGTCAACATTTGGAAATCTCACTCTTATTTTATCATTTCATGCATGTGCTTTTTATGAGTTTTATAGCTAGGCAAGCTTTATTTAGTTGAGTCCATTGTAGCAATCGATCTGTAGCTGGTTTTATGTCTACCTTATGCTTTCCCCGGTAACAACACATTATCAGGAAAAAGCTCCGTTCCGCCGTCACAAACAAAGAATGACTTAGTGGTTGCGGTGCTGGAGTTTACCTCGCTGACTCTGTCATGAACCTCCTGTGTGAACTTGGGCAAAGCTGTTAGTCTTCTGTCCTCCCAAGTGGTCAAGCTCTGTTCATTTCAATGGGGGGTTGTTCTAGAGGTGCATTTTGAGGATTGAACTGCCCATTTCAATCTGCCTCAGTTCCTTTTTTAAAACAGGGACAATAGTGCTTCCTCTGATGCCATACACTATATGGCATTTCTTCTACTCTTCCTTATTTCACAGTGGGGTTGTGTGAGGCACTAAAGACCCTACAAGGGTAAGCACCATAGGAAGACCTATAAATATAGAGGAAACTTCCCAAAACCTTCACCACTAGTGGAAGTCAGTGAACTTTTATTCTCTTTTGCCAGCAGTGGTTTTGCCCCACAAATGTTTAAAACAGAAAATCTTCAACCTGTCTCATTATACAAACATCATGCACATGGTCTTTCCATTGCCTGATGTGTAAGATCCCTCTTGTTAAGGGCTTCCTCTTGCAGCCCACTGCATGCACAGCCTTGTCGGTTCTGTTGCCAGCTGTGCCCCCGACCCTCTGTACCTCATGTGAGGCTCTAGTGAATGATGTAGCTGCAGAACTTAGTTTGTATGTTGTTATTTATTGAGCGAGGTCCCTGCACTCTCCAAATGCCAAGCCATGGATATTCCCTGAGAGTCTTACAACGGATGGCTGTTAATAAAAGCTAACCTCTCACCTGAGACTTTTTGTAAATGCTGCCAGCCACTAGTTAGGCTCCATGCTGACTCTTAGGAATCAACGGCATGCATTCCTCCCACAGCATGGGAGTGCCGCTGAATGAGCAGAAGCTCAGGAAGAACCCAGCAATGTGTCAGGGATGGGGGTGCCAAGCATCCACTTCTGCTGCCACTGCTAGGTGACACAGCAAAGATAACTGAGGCAGGAGGCCAATTTTCATTGTCAAACCCCCTTTTAAGTGCAAGTAATGAAGGCCTCGCGATAGTAAAATATCCCCCTCAGAGTCCTGGGATTTCGGTTCTGTGAGGCCTCTAGGCAAAAGGATTTTCTTTAGCCTGGTATAAAGAGGCTCATTCTCTCCAAGCTGCCTCATGCTTTCGGTACCTCAGCCCTCCCCTATCTCCTCTCCACTAGCACAGATTCAATCAGTGCCTTTTCAGATCCCTTTTAGGTTGGTATCATCATTTCCACATACACACACACTCCAGACTGTTCCTCTCAGGCCTTCGTTTGGGCGGGAGGTTCTTCAACAGCCTCTTAATCTTTCATAGGTCTTCCAGCCAGCCTGTCCTTTACTGAACCAGGAGGACCCATGGCTCAGGTGGTAGACTGCAGGCTTTGCATGTGCACGATCCTGAGTTCAGTCCCCAGCATCTCCGATTCAGGATCTGCAGTAGCATGCTTGAGTGAGGCCCCTGCTGGGTGTCCTGAAGAGTTTCAGGTCTGGGTGAGGCCTTTGCCCAAAAGTCAGATTTGAAACACTGCTGCCATGTCAGGTTGTGACAATACTGGGCTAAGATGAGCCATTGGTCTGACTCTGTTAGGCAGCTCCTTATATCCTACCAATTCTTCCACAATACACTTAACAGGGTGATTTCAGATGTGCCAGGGCCAATTCGCCCCGGCACGGAATCACCCCTTTGATCCCCCGCAGGGGCCACCGCGTAACGGCGAACAGACACGGTGGCTGATTCCGGGGGGGGGGGAAGCAGGGCTGCGCGGCGCAACGTGCGACCGCGCAACCCCGCCCCCCCACGCTGCCCCGGCCGCCTGTCCTCCAGGAGATGGGTGGGCGCTGCAGCCAATGCGGCCGCAACGCCCAACCGCCCCCGTCCCGCATTGACCACGGCCCAGAATCCTGCCACGGATTCTGGGCCGTGGTCTGGGGACAGACAAGATGGTCCCCTTCATCACGGGAGGGATTCTCATTCACCACGCAAACGGCGGTCCCGGAGGGACCATCCCCGTTTGTGTGGTGAATGTGATTTCACACCCCCCCCGTGATTCACAGGGGTAAACATCTGGGGGGGGGAACTTCCGTTCCCCCCAACAGACGTTCCGGGATCACGATCATGCTGTGCGATTCCCTGTGGTTGACTCTGATCTCGTAACGTCTGAAAATACCCAGAGTCTTTCAGAAAAAGTTTTCCAACTCTAATCCTGCTAAGGCATTCTCTTCTCCCCACTAGTCTCTTCTTCATCTGAGCTTTCTCTTGACACTGGGCCCAGACCCTCCATGCAACTCCCTCTCACCTGTGATAGTCTTCCTGGACTCTCAGTTCAGCTTTGTATGATGTTCTGAACACCTGACATCTACCTTTACAGCTGTAACCTATTTGTTTAAGACTCTAGCTAATTATAACGGCTAACCTTCTGAAGCAGGTGTATCTGGAGCAGCCCAGCCCACCCTGTTATACTTTGAGTCTCAGTGCACTTGAAGTAAGGCAGAGAACAGTACAAGGTTGGATAGTTTAAACTTAACTCTCTGTTCCTTTGGTGCTCTAGACTGGGTTCACCCCTATGAGTGTGACATTTCTGCTCCTTGTGTACAAAACCTGAATGAAAACTATTCCTGTTGGCAAAATAGGCCTGCAGGTCCGGGAGTTGAACATAGAGGGTAGAAGTTTTATCCCGGAATTATGCAGTCAGAAAGGAGCTTTTGGCAAAGCGCAGTCCTAACCGAGTTCAGAACACGTTAGCATGCTGCCAAGTACCTCAGCCAAGAAGATATCTCAACAGGAGGATTGTCACGGTGGACCTAGCATTCACTTGGCGCTGCTGAATTATGGAGTACTTCAAGAATGGAAGCGCACACACATAATCCAAGTTGCATGCTCAGTATTCTTACCATAACCCTCCACAGGACAGCGGGGGGGAGGAGGAGAGGGAATGGGGATTTAGGGAGGGTTGCATCAGTGTCTTCATTTCCAAAACCTTCCAGGGTTTGTGATTCACATCGGCGTAGCAGGAGGAGGAGTTCTGGCAAAGGTTTTCGGTTTGTCCCGCATGCATTTGGACTTGTTTTGTGCTGCTTAAGCAAGAGAAGAAAGAGACTGCAAGCAAGTTCTTGTCGTTTTTAGATTGGTGTTTTGTTAAGCTATGGCAGCTATACATGACAGAGAGCCAAGGAACTTTTGCAGCTGACCACCTAGCTGACTTGTGATGCTTAGTCATATCTTTTTGTCTGTGACACATACAGTGCGAGCATGTTTTTTCTTTTTCTGTCTTTTCCCCCCCTAAAATATATAATTAGAAAATTGCTTGGAGCCCTGCCACTGAGTTAGTCTGACTCTCCAGAGGATTGCTTTCTATGGCTGCAATGGCATATAACCGTTTTGTGGCTATTAACTCTTCCTGATGGGTGATAGGATCGACTGCAGAGGCAGTTAAGCCAATATGGGAATATTTTCTCATCTGCGTGACTGATTTTTCTCTCTTTTTGTTGAGTTGGAGAAATTGGAGATGGAAGGAACCTGTCTAGCTTATTATTATTATTATTATTATTATTATTATTATTATTATTATTATTATTATTATTATTATCAGCAGCAGCAGCATTTATATAGCGCCAGCAATGTACCTGGTGCTTTACAAAAAATAAGATAGACACGGTCCCTGCCCGAGAGCTTACAATCTAAAGACAAGGGGAGGGGAGACAGGGAAGGGGGAACAGAGGGAGAGACAAGGGAAGCAACATAAAAAAAGCTTTATAAAAAGAAAGCTTTATAAAAAAGCTAAAATCAAGTTAAAGTAACAAGGAAAATTGGTTCAGAGTTACAGATAATTGTTACTGAAAGCAGTTAAAAACACGTGAATGGTTCCTATCTTCATAGCTCACCATTAACTTCAGTTCTTAGCCACAGTCCATCATAGTAAAGTCCATCTCTGTGCCAGCTGAGTGCCGCAGACCCTGGTGAGCAAACTGGTTCTGATCAGGTCTCCATAGGGGATGGTTTTCCTATGAGGTCCAAGTTCTTCTTCGGGCAAAGCCAGAGTTACTGTTAGGCCCTGAAGTCCATGTGTGCCTCCAGGTAGGGTGTTCTGTTCACGACCTTTTGTCACATTAGGGGTGACCCAGTTTTCATGACCTGTAGGTCCATGCTGGTGGACTAGGCGTGCAAGGTGCTTGCTTAGAATAGCTTCTCAACTGCCTTTCCCATTACGGCTATTAATGACCCAGCCAATGGGCTTCCAGAGTGATTATTTCACAGTCAAATAGAGCTGATCGGTAACGGTAGTTTTCTATCATTCTCTGTTTAAATTCTTCATAGAATCAATGGCCTAACCCTAACCCAAAGCACTTTAAAGTCAATGGAAAGACACCACAGAGAATTCAACAGGCGCCCAAACCAAGCCGTTTATCCATGTCAGGGTAGCAGAGTTCATTGTAGTATTCCCTCATGTAACTTGCACAGTGTGGTTTTCAGTCTCATGCATAGCTCTTGCGCCCCTTCTCTCACCCATCGACGGGGCTAGAGTTACCCTTGCCAAGCTGTAAATGATACTGTTGGTTTGTTGCTTACATCATCAGTAGTATTTATCCCTGATTTTACTGGTGTGAGGGGTTAGGAGGGTATGTCTGCTTGTGTTACTTTTGGAGATATAGAATTAGAGATATCAATCCGGGTGTGACGAACTGAATTTCCTCCCCTCACTAAAAACCTGAGGTAATTCCTAAACAGTGTTCAGGGCTTAGTTCTTTGCAGCGGGCGTTGAAGTACCATCTCTCCCTGACCCTTAGTGGCAGGTAACCACTGCACTCTGACAGGGCAGTCCTCTGCCATTAAAGTCAATGGTAGATTTGTCATTCGCTTTAATGGTGGAGGATTTGTACCCCGAGGCTCTGTGCCACTGAACCCATCACTTGTAGCATCTGGCATCCCTGCTATCATTTATTATGTTCTTACACAACTAACTGTGCTGTTAGGTAGCAGTGGGGGTTTTAAATATTCGTAACTGGCTACCAAATTAGGATAACCATGATTAATGGATCCTTTTTATGTGTGAACTTGAAACCATTGTGCATTCCTATTTGGAGTCACTAAATAGATTTTGTGAGATGAGGGTGGATTGGCACTATCAGCATGCTGCAGTTAATTTGCGAGGGGAGGAGAGTCCTTGTTCCTTTGTTGCTCTGAATATTTTCTCCTTAAATTAAAACACCCTCTAGGAAAGGTAGAAAGAGGCTTCCAGCTAATAGGATATTGTTACTCACCTACTGTATTTTTCTTCCCCCTACGTAAAACAATGAGGGAGCATTGTGCTTATCTTAGCTTTTTATTCTGTCACTCCTTTCTATTCACTATCATTTTAAAAGCCTTTTGAAACATTAGGTTTGGGAAAGCAACGGCTGCAACTGCCGTGTTATCCGTCCACTTGGGTTTTAATAACTGCTACCATCACCATGAAATCTGGCTGCCAATGCCAGGGGGTGGAGAACCTCGGGCACATGAGCCAAATATGGCCCACAGCAACTTTTATTTGACCCCTTCCAGCCCATGAGTCTGACCCCTGGTTCTAGTTCCTACCCCCAAGAACTGGAAAACGGAACACAGGGGGAGGGTGCAGAGATGAATTCCTACACCCAAAGAGAGAGGACAGATCCATGGTGTGGGCCCTCCTCTTTCCGAACACGCCTTTTAAGCATCCCCCCCCAAACTTCTATGCAGCCCTCAGAGCTTGTACTAATCTTTCATAATGGCACCTGAGATAGGAAGGGTTCCCCACCCCTGTCCTGGGCTCTGGTTCTGGGGCCACTTTTCTACGAGGCGCTGAAAAGCGCCTCCTGAGTCCCGCGTTGAAAGAAAAGCTGCGGGGGGAGTGTTTGCATGCTCCCCGCGCTGCCGGAAGTGACGTGCTCCCCGTTGATGGCACTGCCGCTGCCGCCAACAGGGAGCACGTCACTTCCGGCAGCGCGAAGAGCATGTAAACACTCCCCCCGCATGGCTTTTCTCTCAACGCGAGACTCAGGAGACACTTTTCAGCACCTCATAGAAAAGCAGCCTAATTTTGCTACTCATTGCTGTTCAGGCCATCCTCCAACTCTAGCCACAAAGCTACCAGGCAGAGGGGATCCACAGCAACTCCTGAGCAGAGTGCTGGAATCCCTGCCTTTGTGGCCTCCCGTTAGCACCGCGTACAAATGACCCCCCATCCACACCTTCCCCACTCCATGGAGAGTGAGTACAACTGTGGCATATGGGGCTACCCAACCCCCCACCACCATCACCCGCACATCATGTGATCCAGGAGTTTGGCAAGTCGGTGAGTTTGATCCCAAAGCCCGTGTAAACCACGCGGAAGCCACGCGCACGCGCGCATGCATGGTTTCCGCACGGCGCAATGGGCCGACTATGGGGATACGTGAGGTTTGCATGGACTTTGGGATCAAGCTCAATGAAGAGAAATCCCCAGTGCTCCTCCCACTGGATGCCTCTGGGCCTGCCGAGAGGCGTGGCACAGTCACATGAAGCAAGGGTTGCCATTTGTCCCTTATTTTAAAGGAGTGTCCCTTATTTCAGAACCCTACAGCACTACCCAATATAATGGACACGTCTTATATTTACATAATGAGCATGCCGTATTCTGCTCTATGGAACAGAATGAGCATTTCTTATTCATATTACAGATATCCCTTATTCAGGTCACCACAGCTTCATGGAATATGGACATTCCCTCATTTCGGTATCCCTTAGCACTGCAGTCTCTCTTATTTTTGACGTTTTGATCAGGTGACCCTACACATGGAGGATGCACAGAAGCAGGCAAACTATCTCCTGCCACTCTTCTGGCTATTGTGTAATCACTCTCTGGCCTCTGTGTGTACGGCATAGCCACGACCCCAAACAGCGGTCGCCAAGTCCTTGCTGTATATCCACTCTACGCCTCAGTTTATAATAATACCTGTGTCACATGCAATAGTGAGCTTTAATGCAATGCACTTCAGCATGAAATGTGCTGTGGAAGGGCAGGGCATCACGTTTTGGGATTTTCCCTCTGTTACCTCCCACCTCCTGGTATGTCCCAACAGGTGTTTTGCCTGATTAATGTCTGCAGGATTTACCCTCTCCATCTTATTGAGTTATTATTTTGCTCTTTGTTTGAATAACCGTTTTACCCCATGTCGACCTGTTTTTCTAATAATTCTGTTTCCCTCCTCATTTCGGTAGTGGCTAGCTGTCGCTAAAGTGGAACAACTGTACCATTTCAGGCTCACAGGCTGCTCTGATAAATTGTAATTAAAGACACGCAACACATTCCTTTAATACCTCCCCCCGCCACCAACTCCCACACACCAACCTTTCCTCCCCTCCCCCCCGCCCCCACTTGGATTGACTGAGGGTTAACTCAAGGCACGGCACAAAGGGTCATCACAAAAGCGCAGCTGACTGTTTTGACATCCCTCTGTTTCGGAGTGACATACTCTGAGAATTATCTCAACTTCCCCCTTTATAGTTACTAATTGAATTATTTTATTATACTGCATGTTTTAGTAGGAGGAGGTTAGGGGTCACCTTGTTGCTGAAGCAGAGTGTGGATTTCCCTCTGATCGCTTGCACATTCCAGCCTTCTCGCAAGGCAGCTTGAAGGCTGAACAGCGCCTCTCAGGAGCTCAGCATTAGTCTGGCATTCCATCCCTCCCTTCGCCCCTTCTCTCTCTCAAACACTTCATCTAAGATGCCTGGATGTCCAAATGCAAAACTCGTTGCAAGATGGATCATATCGGAGCATCAGTAGGCTTGTTAAATCCAACCCTGATAAACGACCTGTACCCTATGTATGTACTTCACGGGTGGTGCGGCAAAGCATGCGTTGACCTTAAGACTCAATCACATCCTGTCGGTAGGATGTGGTGCTGAAATAGAACTGCTCTGTACTTTTAACAGATGTATTTACTGCATCAAGAAAAGCTGTTAAGCCAGTGGCCTTTGTGCTCTCGGCTCTGTTTCTCTAAGAGGTTTATACGTGGTTCAGGAAAAATCTGCAAATAAATAAATAAAATACCTAAAAATCCCATCCTGTGTACCAAATAACAGAAAATAGTGGACGTTTTTGATATTTTAGGCTGACATTGGCATCTTTGTGAATGACTGCTGCCCTATAAAACCTTTTGGACTATATCATCATGGTCTAGTGGCACTGAAGCAAAACCAGCTTCTTGGGGAGAAACCCTGTCTTTCATTATAGATATGAGATTCTCTAAGAGGAAAGACAAAGTCAAGTTTATTCCTGGTTTTCGTTCTGAATACCTCAGTGGTTTTCTGGAAATGAGTGACTGGCCAACTTCAGTCAATTCAAGCCTTTCAATTCAGCCAAACACCTAAACGAGGGATGAGGAACCTTTTCTCACCTCTGGGCCACTCTGAAACTTCGAACAAGCTCCAGAGGCCACATGGAATTTGGGAGAGACGGTGCATAAAGGGCGTGCTCAGGAGGTGGGAAGAAAGAGCAGGGTCCAGATCATGACTCTGTGCCATGGATCCATCCCCTATTCTTCCTTGAGTGCATGCCTTTATCTCTGCTCCCTTCCCTGAGCTCACTCTTTCAGTGCCTGAGGGTAGGGATTGGATCCAAGGGCAAGAGCCAAGAATTGGAAAACGGTCAATTAAAACCAGCTGTCAGCCAGATTTGGCCCATGGGCCAGATGTTCCCCACCCCTGAACTAAACATTTTACACATCCCTAAACTATCTGAATCGAATGTGGCCCGAAATGTCAATAAAGACAAGTTCTCTTGCTTTCTGGTAGGAGGTTATTTATTTATTTATTTAGCGCCAGTGACATACCTGGCACTGTGCAATCAGTAGTTACGGACAGGTCCCTACCCCTAAGGAGCTTTCAATCTAAGAGACAAGGGAGGGGGAGACAAGGGAGAGGTGAACATCGGGAGAGAAGTTGCAGGTGCATGTGCGTCACTTAATTACAGGGAACTAGAGTCTGAGTGAGGGGGAACGGGACCCAATTTCACTCATGACAAGCTAGGGAAGGCCTGATGGAAGAGGTGCATTTTCAGGAGGGATTTGAAAGTGAAGGAGGGAACAGAGCGAACGTATGCAAGGAGAGAGTTCCAGACATGAGGGGGTAGCAAGGGAGAAGAGGGGAAGATGTTTAGAGGAGCAAGGGGGTCATGAGCAGGCAAGAGTGGGGGCAGAGGAGGAGCGAAACTCCCAAGCAGAAGTGTGGAGGGATACAAGAGCAGAGAGATATGGGGGAACAAGGCCATGAAGAGCCTGAAGGTGAAGACCAGGCGCTTGTGCTGAGTGCGTTCATGTGGAGGGAGCCAGTGTAGGGCGGAGAACGTGGTCAAAGCGACGGACAAGGTGGATGATTTTGGCCGCAGAGCGTTGAACGGAGTTGAGGGGGTGAGATCAGACCAGGGGAGGCCAGTAAGGAGGAGGAGTCAAGGTAAGAGATGACTAAAGCATGGACTAGGGTTTTTGCGGTGGCATCAGTATGGCACAGCCAGATTTTAGCAATAATATACAGAGCAAAGCAACAGGGTTTAGCAACAGCCTATATCTGAGGCTTAAAGGAGAGGGAGGAGTCAAAGATGAATCCCAGGCTATGCGCCAGAGGGACCAGCCATATGGTGACTCCCTCAGTGGAAATTGAGAGGGAAGTAGGAGGGGAAAGATGAGGAGTTCGGTCTTGGCCATATTAAGCTTGAGTTGGCAACCAGACATCCAGGCAGAGATGTCAGCAAGACAGTCAGCGATACGCGACTGTATGAAGGGGGAGAGCGTGGGAGTGGAGAGAGAGTTGCGTATCATCAGCATACAGGTGGTACTGGAAGGGGATAAGGAGAGGAGAAAGAGTTAACCAAATATTCCTTGAAGTCTGGGGTTGCTCAAAACTGGTGCTTGGTTTGGGGCAGAGCGCTAAGTTACTCATAACAGGCTTGTTAAATACGGCAAGGCAACTTAATAGGTTTAAAGCTTAGGTTGGACTGCATGTGCTATAGATCAAATTAGAAATCACATCTCCGTGTATGTATTTTGTTCCTGCTTTCTTCAATACAACAAGCTGACATTAAGCTTAGAGCTGACACAAGTACCCACAGAAAAGGGTGTACCTTTCGAAATTGTGGCACTCAACCCAACCCGGTAACATCGGGTATGAATCTGTACCTGCTCTACCAAAATACCATGTTTCATCCTGGTTTTCTGAATTCCAGTACTGATTTTTCAACTTCTTGTCCTGATTTCTTTACCAATTTACCATTCTGCCTATTGGTACCAATGGGTTATACAGTAAGTCAGTAATTCGACAGGCAATACCCAGTATTTTCAGATAATCAGGTGCTTAATTAGGAGTCAGGTAGCCCATCAGGCACCCAACATGGTACATGAAATTGCAGGTGTATTACCTGCCGGGAGCAAAGAAGCTACCCTTTTCGGTTCTAATTAGGTGCCATAGACGAATCCTGTGGTCCCAGGTTATGATGTAGGATGAAGCAATCGGTGGAGTTGAGAACAATGGAATATATCTCAACAGCACAACAACTTTTTCTTTCAGGGTAAACCTCAAAAAGAATTTCTTAAAGTAGAGTCCCTTTATCATGACCTGACTTTTTACCATTTCCTTCGATTTGCAAAAGGAAAAACTCTCTGCATTTTGAAATTTTAGTATTGGTTTTGCTGAAACATTTCTTCTTGTACACATTATTGGTGGGCAGATTGGCCTTGGCAGAACATAGATTTGTGGGGGGGGAAATGCTAGATGGAAAATGGAACACATTTACGTTGATGTACTGGGCATCAATAGAATTAGGGAATGCAAAGAGGAAATGGTGGGTGGACTGAGTAAGGCACTCGAAAGGATTGCCCTGGGATGCAGTACTGGTGATGCCGTTAGACACTGTGGCCTGACAGATTGCTTTTAATTGGCAGTGTACATTGTTTTGTTTCAATGCATTTCTTCCTTGCCAGTGACAGTTCTGAAAATATGAATGCCAGGGTGTTAGTGAGGACGCACAAAGCACTCTGAATAAGAGAACAGACCATTGCCTAAAGCTCAGATTGTATCAACACGGGAGCTTTCAGGAGGTCTGAAATGGTTGATTTTTTTTATTTCTTTCCATATCCTGCTTCCAAAAAACAAAACAAAAAAAAAGTTTGTATGTTTCTGCATTTCCAAGTTCAGGCTGGTGATAGGAGGGGAGTGGCAGCTAATCCACAGATAGATCCTGGCCTGGACCTCTAGTTCATTTTTGGAGACCCAGGATACACTGCAGTTGCGTGGAGGGGTGCCTCTCTGAACCAAAACTTCACAAACGTTTGAGGTGTTAGCAATCGCACCTGAAAAACTGGATTTGGAAGTGGAAGATCAGACACTTATAATACTTGAGGCACAATATTTTTATGAGTTGTGGTTTTTTAAAAAATAAAAATAAAAAAATCTGTTGCCCAGTCTCTCCTTGATTCCTTTCTAACTCACCACATCTTCATTATTTGCTAATCCTTCTTCCTGCCCAAATCTTGTAACTTTGCAGTTACGTTTCATGCTAAGAATGCTTCCTGTCCTGTCATCTGTCCCACACAGGACAAAACAACATTGGAGAACCTGACTCAACAACTGGCCGTAAAACAGAATGAAGATGGAAAGTTTAGCCATGCAATGATGGATTTCAACATGAGCGGGGATTCTGACGGTCAGTAGAAATTCTTTTTCCTAGTTTCCTGCCGCGTATGTGCGGAAACAGTCTGTGCAGAAAGACACAAATTTCTTTGATACTAAAAAGTGAGGAGTAGCCACTAAACAAGGCAGGAGAAATTATTCAGCTTCTGGTGTTTTAGTGTCCGTGGGCAGATTTTATCTCTTTCTGTCGTACACTCCGTTTGTCAAGGCTGGAGCAAGAATGCATTTCTGACTGTAAAACAGGGAAAAGAAATAGGGATGGGATAACTGAGATCACACAGAGAGTCCATGAATTATAGAGCTGATCATCCATGGATGATACATGCTTTAGGTCTGTGGGAGCTTGTTTGGATTTGATGAAGCAAGCTTAATGCTCTTTTCTGCCTCTGCTGTTTCTTGTCTTATTGTGGAGAGGTGTAAGTGCAAGGAAAAGCAGCTATGCAAACTTTCTGCTTAGAGATTCCTTTTCATAAAAGAGGAAAAGCCTGATGTTTCCATACATTGGCACCATGCGAGTCGCCAGAAAGGAGACACCATAGTTTAAATTATAAAGAAACAAACCTTCACTGGAGAGAGGTTGCTCTTGAGGTTCGTAAGCAGTAAAAGCAGATTGAAAATGGGGCCCTGTTTTTCAATCTGCCTCTTCATCAGCTCAAACATGTATGCCATGGAAAAACTCAATGTATGATGGAAAGAAGGGGCTATTGATTCGAGTAGGGGACGTCAAAGAGAAACCATTTTGAATATACTTCCAGCATGTGCTCCAGCGCATGTGTCCTACTACAACGCACTCTACGTCGAGCTGCCCTTGATGACTGCTGAGAAACTGCAGCTGTCGCAGAATGCAGCAGCCCACTTGGAGTGGGTTGCCAGGAGCACATTACCCCTGTGCTTTGGGGGTTACCAGGAGCACATTACCCCTGTGCTTTGGGGGTTACCAGGAGCACATGTGCTTTGGGGGTCTGCAGTGGCTTTTAACAGCTTTCTGGACGTGATTCAAGGTGCTGGTTTTGAACCCTAAACCACCTGGGCCCCACATGTCTGAAAGACCGCCTCCTCCCCCATTATCCCATCAGTCCCTGACGTCAGCCAGGAGCACTCTTGCATATACATCTAGACTGCACAGAGAGGCATCCTCAGTGACTGCTCCACAGCTGTGGAATTCCTTTCCCCTGGAGGAAAGGGAATGCTCAGCCTGAGTCTAAGCATTTATGGAGGCAATGTAGACCTTTTTATTTTGCCACACTATTGGCAGATAGGGATAGGGGGTGGGAGGTTAGGGTTTAAGTCTTTCTATTATATATATATTTTATCTGTTGTAAGCTGTAACCTACCCTGAGCCATAGGGAAAGGGTGGGACATAAATTTCAAATAAATAAATACATTTGCAAAAGTTGCTGAAAGCAGAGGGGATATATACATCTAAAATAAGTTGGGGGTGATTTTCTCTTCTCCCCCTCCCTTTTAGGAAGTGCAGGGGTCTCAGAATCTAGAATTTATCGGGAGTCCAGAGGCCGCGGGAGCAACGAGCCCCATATCAAGCGTCCAATGAATGCCTTCATGGTTTGGGCTAAAGATGAACGAAGGAAGATCCTTCAAGCCTTCCCTGACATGCACAATTCCAACATCAGCAAGATACTGGGTAAGGAAATGGAAAGGGATATCTGTAGCAGAATTTCACCTGAACATTTCAGCGAGAATTTAGTGATGGTGAAAGATGCCAAATCAGGGTGTGTTTGTCACACAGACTCCTGGCCTCTAGAAACCAAGCTAAGAACGCCAGCTTGCGTCCACCAGACACTGTAAAGCTCACAAGGAGATGTTTTTGTCACTTTCCTGCCCCCCAACTCTTGGTTTGTATAAAGTCATCTTTTCACATGGTATCTGGTTCACTGGTTCGCATGGTGTTCTGGTCAATAGCCTACAGTCCCATCACAGGGCGGCTTATGTTGTAAGCAGCCCCGAGATGCCATGGGCATGAGGGGGCAGATAATAAATGTTTATAATAAATATTATAACAAATCTCGCAAACTGGAAAGGAGGTCCGCTAACGAGCCATGGAACATGTCCCTGGTTAGGACACGTGACAGGGGTACGGTTGATAAATCTCTTCTTCCATTCTCCTGAGGGAATTTCCAAAACCTAGGCAGCCCTCTCCACTTCCTTATCATGAATTCTGCTCGGCCACCAGTTGAGAGTCCTGTTCCCATAGTATGCAAACCAATGCCATCTTGGAAACCTGTTAGCTCAGCTGTCCTGAGCTAGGGCAATTACAGCATCAGCATCAGGTGTTTGGGTTGGTAGGGGGACAGAGGTGCGAGGGAGTGAAGAAGAGGGCAAGGAGGAGAAAAAGGGGCGCAGGGGGATTAGGGAGAGAAGAGTATGTTATAGGTACATGGGCGAGGGAGGGCCATCAAGAAAAGAGGGAAAGGGTGCTGTCTGAAGAGTTAGAAAACTTCTCAGGACCAGCCGTATGACACGGGGGCCACCTAATGGCCCACGTTTTATGGGATCCCATGCCCTGCCTGTATTGTTGTGACCCTGTGCAGTATGGGACCCACAAGGCGTTACGTGCCCTTCTGCCCCACTATGCTCTTGAGGTGGGCAGAAGGAGAATGGCAGCTGAGTGAGTTGTGGCTTCCTACAGTGTATGCATGGCCATCACCCACTTACCCAGTTGCTCCTCCCATCCCTCTCTTCCCCCTGTGCTGAGCAGAGGGTGGAGGGAGCTGAGCAGATGGCTGATGACCCCGCACTGTAGATAGCAGAGTCAATTGCAGCTCTCTTGGGCAGCTGCACTGCAAAGGTCACCTAGGGACGTGTCCATGTGGCTCCCTCAGGGGAAAGAGAAGCTGAGATGCCCTTTTGGCTGCTGGAACCTCATGGAAGCGTGCTGTGTGCTGTTGTTGCTGCTGCCCAAACCCACCAGACCGTTTGGAAGCCACAGCTTTGATTTTAGGGGGTGGTATTTGGGTGGGAAGGGTAAACCACACTGTGATCTTGTGGCTCTTGACAATACGGAAATTTTGGCATATGGCTCTGGGACTTGGGAACTGTACCTATCCCTAGTTTAGAGCCTTCAGCCATCCACGCAACCTGTCACCTGAGATCCCTCCAGTGCTGGGTCCAATACGTGCAGCCTCTTCAGCCAACTGCCCGGCTCCTTCTGCCTCCTTGATTTCAGCAACTCACCATGGAGGTACAAGTGGAGCAGGATATCTGGGGATGCAGGCCGGATATATTGGCCAGGGGGTTGTCCTGCATGTAAACAACACAGGCATCCCATCTACGCCCTTAGCCCTGCTCAAAATGTCTAGATGGCATATGGCTGGCTCTGGAACCACTGGTCTGGAAGGGAAATATTTTGTACCTTTAAAGCATCTCATTTTTAACATTCACAATACTCTATGGCCCTTATGACGTTCCCCTCATAATAGAGGTTCTCTTAAAGACATTGTTCCTGCTTACAGTCTCAGTATTTTGAAAAGATTTGCATGATGACAGTAAAAAGGTCAGAAGAGGTTTTCACATCCTATTCGATCTTCGTTTTCACCTCCGTATGTAGCTGCTATGGGTATCATCTGGTAAATCCATGCCGAGATCTCGTTTAGAATTAGAGTGTACTAAGTACCATACTAGGTCCATCCAGCACAGCATCCTGTCTCCGACAGTAGCCACCTTTGGTCGCTTCAGAGAAATGTAGACTAGGTCAACAGAACAGGCTGTTCATTCCCAGCTGTCAAGAGGTCTCCTCCATTGCCAACATAACTAATAGCCTTTCATGGACCTATCTTCTAAGAACATATTCAATTGTGTTTTGTTTTGTTTTTTAAACCTTGTTATGCCTTTGGCTTGCATAACCCTCTTTCACAGTGGGTTCCACTGACTAATTGTGCACAAAATTAGGGCTTAAATGAGATTTTGCCCTTCTCAAAACTCTCATCGAGAATAGCCTTCTCGACGAGATTTTTTTTTTTTTTGTCTCGAGAATGTCGTGAGAATCGGGTGTTCTCGTGAGATCCTTGAGAACCTCAAAATAGCCCAATAAAATGGTCGGTGCGTGTGCGCAAATGACCGCCAGCGCCATTTTGTGCGTACACTGCCATTTTGTTCACGCACAGACCATTTTGGGTGGCGTTTTTGAGATTCTCGCAAGAGTCTCGAGAATCTTTCGAGATTTCGCCAGGCTTGCAAGATTTTATTCTCGCTTCAGCCCTACATAGAATGAAAAACAAAATCCTTTTATTTGATTAGTAGTCGCATGGCTTGAGAAATTGAGTCTGGATTTGAATTTAGCAATATAAAGGTCTGATTGGTTAGAGGGGTGGTACGTATAATACCGTTCACTTGGTTGATATTAGGTAATGGAAGACGGTTAAACTCTGTGTCATTATGCTGAAGTGTGGAATTAAGCACAAGGTTAAATTAGTTTGAGAGATGAAACATATTGATTATGTAGAGCAGATTTAATAACTTTAAAAGGATGGCATAAGCTGAGATTAGAGGAACAAAATAAGAAGGCTAAATTTGTTACATAAATGATAAAATAATCTTAGACCAGTTAAAGGCCTCTGACCAGGATACGATAGACCGGGGTAGAAAAACAGCGTTGAGTTTCTAATAGTTTTGGTCTGTCCGTGTATTTAGATTAGGCTTGATTAAACCCTGCTTTTAAGTAATCATCTTCAGAAATCTGCAAGATCATTCTGAATGGCCCTTTTCATATAAGAAAGTACAAAGAGAGCTTGATGTTTTCCCCCTTAACTGATTGTTTTGGATAACAACCTCCGACAGCACGCTGCTAATTCATTCTGCTTAAAACAGGCGCTTGAGCTGGGTTTACATTTTACGCAGTCTCTGGGGATCCTGGTTGACATTTTAAAGGGCTTCTAAGCATTTTATAATACCCTAAAATCTGGTTTTAATAAGCCATTCTGCTGAAATTGTTAACATAAGGAATCACCTTTTACTGTTTGGCGCTAGATCAGGGGGATATGGGGACATCTTTTTCTGATTAGATATACAGTAGTTGGGAGTAAAATGTGCAAATTCATTACAGATCCTGTCGAGGTGATAGACAGTGGTAACTCACTCCAAACTCTTTACAGGTCTGCTGCCAGATTTAAAAAGAAATGGGAATTTTCTGAGGCAGTTAGAAATGTTGTTTCTTTTTTCTAACATTACGTTTATTTTATTTTTTAAAAGAAACTTTGCTCCTTTGCAATAGTGAGGGATGGCCTGCTATCCTCTTCCCTTACAGGAATGTTACAAAGGTCCCTTCTCAATTGCAAAAGGCCAGACTTTTGAAGTCAGCAGGGAGCTTTTCTGTTAACTGGTACAGGGTGAGCAACTTGAAACACACAGATCAACAAGGTATTTGGGTCTCTGTGTGAGAAATCCACTATTTTCCTTACCAATTTATTTTTGGCATTCCTTCTACACACGAGGGTCAGAGAGCTGCATTGTCATTGACAGCAGCTTAGATGAGGTGGCCACTGAGCAGGGGTCATTTCTATAGTGAAATGAGAGGCGTGCCCTTCCCAGCACTAACGTTCTCTGGGGATTAGGTTTGACTCTGGGTGAATTATGTTTTGAGCATAAAAACGAGATGCATGGATTTGTCACCAAATTCATCTGGGCATACGTTTGTCATCCATCTGTTCACTGCAGCCTAAACTTGGGGATCTTTTTTTTTTTTCTGGTACAAAAATTGATAAGGAATGTGCAAAACAAGACAAAACAAAAAACCCACAAACAAAAACAAAAACAAAAAACCTTCAGGTTTTAATAGTTGATATTTACTTGGTAACTATTTTTAAAGAATTTTAGAAAGTAGGGCTACAAAAGAGAAAGGTCTTTTAAGGAAAGGAAATTAATGCATTCTATGCAGAATTAATTTATATTTCTGGGCGGGGCTTAAGTAGGACCAATAGGGGTCCTGGCCTGGGCTGCGCTGTTGGAGGAGCCCCTGCGGAAAGGCCAGTTCGGGTAGCTTCAGGACCAGAGCTCCTGAGGCCCCAGGACGGGCTCTTTCTACAGGCCTTCACCCCACCTGTGACTCTCAGACCCCAGGGCAGCTACCTGTGGGGGAACCAGGGCTAGCAGGAAGGGGTAAACGGGGCGGGGTTGTGGAGGACAGGGGTATGTGGGCCCCATGTTTTATTTTTGTCCTGTGAACTGCAAATTTTAAAGCTGGTCCTCTGGGCCTTTTCAAACGGATTCTGGAGGCGCCGCAGTGCAGACGGGATGGGTGGAGGCAACGGCGAGTATGTGATGCATGTGCAGCCCGGCACACTAAATCTCCACTCATGGAGGCACCTCCGGTTTCCCCAGTGCCTCCATGCGTTGGGGTTCGGTGGAGATGGGTGGAGCACGGGAGCACACACACACCCATCCCCACCGGCAGTCACATGGTGAGGGGGTGCGTGTCTCGGGGGAAAAGGCCCTCTGTGTGTGCTTGAAGGGTGTGCTTAGGATGGGGGAAGGAAGTTCATGGAACTATTTCATGAATTCATCTCCTATTCCTTGTGTGCATGCCCTTCTCTCTTCTCCCCTTCCCTAAGTTCACTCTTTCAAGGCTTGCAGGCAGGAACTCTGTGGGCCAGATCCAGGAATTGGAAAGGGACCAAATCAAACTAGGGGTGGGCGTCTGGAGGAAATTACAGATTCAGATCCATTAGGGATTAGGATCTGTAATTTCTGAATTTAATTACAGATTCAGATTATGGATCTGTATTTATGTCTATTAAAAAATAAGAAAAATAATCTTACAAATTTTAATACTTTAAAAATCATTTAACATGCGCAGAATGGTTGCTGGACCATTCTGCAGATGCGTGTCCTTTATCAAAATGGCAGCAGCAACATCGCTGCCATTTTGGAAAAGGGTACGCATGCATAGAGCGGTCTGGTGGCCATTTGCACATGCACAACGATTTTTAATTTATTTATTTTTTAATTTGTAATACCAATCCACAAATGGGCGTGTTGCCACAGTTGCAGTTCAGTTCGGATTAATCTACAACAGCCCATTACAAGCAGTTATGGATTCATCCAAATCCGTAATACCCGCCCCTATAAAAAAAACCTCCATGGACTAGATGTTCCGCACCACTGACCTATACACATGTGCCTATACCCATCCACACCCCTATAAAATAAAAACTGCCTCCCCAGATTGTTCTGAAATTGTTCTGTCCACACACAAAAACACATCCAGTAAATTGACTGTCACCCAAGTTCTGCAATCAGGTCTGGCTAGGGGGGGTGTGGGTGTAAGGCAATGCCCTGCCCAGATGGGTCTGAATACAAAGTCACAGCTGAGCTTCCCACTGTAGCCGCGTTCATTACACATACCTGCTTTAATATCTGGAGAACAAGTCATGCCACAATTCACTGGAGACTGCCAAATCTTGCATATTAGCAAGTAAGCAAACAAATGTGATAAACAGAAAATCAAAAACAGTTCATTACAAAATCTGTTTTTTATTTATTTTGACAAGCGTAGTTTAGTTTTAATTATTCATGATACTTCAGAAAACACTGGTAAATGATCCTTAGTATATTTTGTAAAAACAATAAAGTGTCAGTAATAGGAGGCTTCGCTGCATGAGGCAGCTATTAAATATTTGCTAGGAAGAGAGGGGGAAACTGACAGCAGGTGTGGTTTTGTTTTTTGTCTTTTTTTAGTTTGGGTTTGGGATTTTGTTGGTGGTTTTTTTTTCTGTTTGAGTTTGCAGTTTAACAAATGGGAAAACAATGGGTGTTTTTAGAAAAGCACCTCCCCACCCATTACCCACTCAGGATGCAAGTTGAAGGGCTGCATTGGTGCCAACATGCATGATGGGTGGGAAGGCGCTTGTCTAAAAACACCTAATGAGTGACATCTTTTTCTAAGTAAGCAAATTACAAATCAAGTTATAAATCAGTATTCCAGTACTTATTTCCCTGATCCTGTGGACACATTTCATATGGTTTCATTTACTGCAGCGTCTCTACACGGTGCAGAGAATGACTGAATCTCACAATTTTGTTTTGCAAGTTCTGTGATTTGAGGCAGTTTCTTAAAAACTCAAGATGCCAGACTCTCAAAGGCAAACCCCATGAGGCCACTAGGAACCTAGCTAGGTTGGGATGAATCCTGGTGCAAGCAGGGGAGGGACTTCTCTGAACCAGAGGGCAGGATGGGTAAGGAACACTGGAATAAGTAGGTGGGGCTTGACAGGCACACCGGGTGCTTTCTGTGAGGGGTGGGCAGGTGGCACCTATCCCTGCTCCGTGCTTCTGCAGGCAGCAAAGCCCTGCCCCTTACGTCCCGGTGCATGCTACCCCCTACTCAAGTAGGCAACAACCCGGCAAACTCCAAGCACTTGAAGGGGTCACTGGCAGGGGACTCAGCTACATCAGGGGACGTGGCCCCTGCAGGGCTCCAGCATAGATGCACCCCTGGGGGCCATAAGCCACATGCCACTCAGTAGTGAAGCCCCACAGGGAATCTGTGGATTGTGGCCTAGGAATCTCATTTTTTGTTTTTAAAACACATGTTTCTAGCCCTTATGGTTGCAAAGAAAAGTTTGAAAGTCTGACTGCAATACGCTGAGAAGCAAATAAAAAGAGCCAAATATTTCAGATTTTTAGCATCTCATGATTTTTTAACTAGTTCTATGATTTTTTGGTGCCTGGCTCATAATTTTCAAAGTTTTCAGCTTTGGACCCATGGCCATATAATGTTGTGTTTATCTGTCTTTGCAGAGTCAGGATCTACATTTGTTGTTCTGTGATCCATTTATTCCTGGCGGGGATAGTGTGTTTGTGATTTACTCCATATGCAACTCCTGAGCTTCACTGTTTACATATTTTAATATGTTTCAGTGACTAGAAGAAGCTAATATTGGTATTTATTTAACGTTAAGGGAACAATCTAGACCCTTTAAGTCATTTCATATAGCGGGCTATTTAAAATTGAAAAGAGAACTCCATTTTGCTTTCTCTATTTCAGAATAACTAACATGTGGATCAGATCTTTTCTATTATTTACTTAGATGTAATACAAAGTAAAAGGATGCTTATCCTTTCACTAGAAGTATCAAATGGCATTTGAAACATACTACTACTACGTATTATTTCTATACCGCTACTAGGCAGCAAGTTCTCGCAGTGCTTTACAGTCACCGATTTTCAGAGACAGGTCCCTGCCCAGCAGGCTTACAATCTAAGGATGGACAAGGATGAGGAGAATCCACAGGGAAAGATAGACCGACACATACTCCCCTTTTACAGATGGGAACTGAGGCTAAGAGGGTGTGACTTCCCCAAGGCTACCCAGCGAGTTCATTGGCTAGGGTGAGATTCGAACCCTGGTCTCCCAAGTCCAGTCCCTTATCCACTACACACCACTGGCTCTCGTGTGTGATGAGATAACTGGGTATCAGTATTATTTTTTTATTATTAGGGTCAGCAACATGTCGACAAATGCCATCTGACCAGCCGTGATTAAAGACATGCCCTTGCCTTAAAGAGATTACAGTCTAGGCTGGACAAGGAGGAGAATCAAGGAAAAGGGGAAGATAGGATGAAACCGGAATACATTCAGGAACTGAATATGCAGGTGTACATGCTTAGTTTAGTTACAAGGGAAAGAGGGAGGTCTTGAAGAACAGGACGGTTATAGGAGACAAATCAGTTAGCACTCTATCATTTCTGGGATGGATCGGACGGTTGGGAGGATGCATTCAGGGAAGGCGTTCCAGGAGTAGGGGCATTCCCTCATCCATGCACCTTCATGGCCAGAAGCTTTGAGGGCAATCCAGTGGCCTGTGTGTGACGCCTGCGTGCCCGGTGCACGGGCAGAATGCACACACTGCAGGCATGTACGCATGGCAGCCCATGTGTGGTAAAGGTGCAACCAAGGTTGGCCCGAGCCCACCCAGCCTGGGGAATGGGGAAGGAGCCTTGCCTGCTCCATCCCCCAGGCCGCAGTATACGTGCTCCTAGGGTATTGGGCAGGCCCGGGTTGCGCCTTTGTGCACACTTGTGCTGCGTGCAGTCTTCCCGTGCAGGTGCGTAGCAGGCGGTGCACACAGGCCACTGGATTGTCTCTTTGTCTGGTTTAAAGAGGTGCCCAGATAAAGGGGTTTCTACTGCAGTCATGAATGTCTGTGTTTGAGAGCTAACGGGACAGCAGACAGGTCCAGGATAAGGAAGGGTCTAAATTAGGAAGGTCGAGGTGAAGAGTTTCTACTGTAATGATATGTGGCAGTTACACACTTTGGGCAGTGTTTTTTGCAGATCCTTACTTACTGGTGTTCTTAATCATTTACATCTTAAACTATCCCTGGCTTTCTAAGCACATACACATTTATAAACTTGCATGCCCGTGCTTCCACATCATTTATCAGAGAGTCTGAAATAGCTTTTGCGGCTTTCTCTTCGCTGATGTTTAACATACTTTTTGTTTAAAATCCATGAAGGTTTTAAACTTTATTATTTATAAATGAAAAGTGTTTGTCAGCAGAAACTATTCTTTTTTTTTTTTTTTTTTTTTTTTTAAAGCAGTAGGCACTAAAATGCTCTGCGTGGCCTGGGGGAGTCTACATTCACTTAGCGTTAGCGTCTGGCTTCTCTGTACTCTTGCACTTTGGAGAAGCCAATTTGTACTAAGTAAGGAGTGCGTGGATCCAGAGGGTCCACCATTATGCCTCTGCCATCACCGTTGTCAAGCTCTACCCCTACCTTGCAAACATATCAAACCAGCTTAAGTCTTGTCTGAATAGGGAATTTTATCAAATTTTCCCATTAGTTCTTACTGCACTGATAAAAGCAGGCTCCAGCAGTTCGTTACTACCTTATCTCCGTTAAGGGTGTGTTCTCTTAGTTTTCCAGATCAACAACCCATTAACACACTTTAATTACCCTTATGTTCTCCCATTCAGCCAGGTTAAAGCAGCCTCAGGTCTGGGGGGCCAAATACGGTTTGTGAGACTAGTTTTTATTTGGCCTCTTTCCAGTTTCTGGATCTGACCCATAGATCTAGTTCTTACCTTCAAGCACTAAATAACTGAGTTCGGAGGAAGGGAACAGAGATGAGGGTACGCACGCAAGGACTGGGGATGGATCCATGGCACAGAGTCATTATCTGGACCCTCCATTTCCAAAGTGCATCTATTTTAACACCCTTGCCCCCAAGCTCCTTTGGAGCTTGTACGCATTTTCAAAATGGCCCCTAAGGAGCGAAAGGTTCCCCACGCCTAGTACTGAATGAAGAAGTTCGTGACAGCACACCCTTAGAGTGTACTTGCCATGTTGGTCCCAAGAATGAGAAAGACAAGACAAGGCACCAAGATGATATCTTTTATGGGGCCAACCACTGTCCGTGAATGTTTGTGAGCTTTTGATCTGGCTGCACCGAGGTCTTCTTCATACCTTCCTGAAGAACTCTGCAAAACTTGAAGGCCTACCATACTTACGAAGAGAATTTGATGTAATATCATCTTAGCTACTTTGCCTCTTGCCTTTAGCTTTGGGTGTTAATAAACATGACGCTGGCTCAATGTGGCCCACCTGGGGCAGCGCCTCACCCTGCGTGTCTGTATCCGGGTCGCCAGCTGTGAGCCCAGTACAGACCTTGGCAGAGTAGGGGCCCAAGGGCTGCCTAGGCAGTCCAACGTGAGCTGAAACAGGTGGGCGCATCTGTTCCCGCGCCAACCCGGACCAACGTGGGGGTTGGCCATGGCCACAACCCATGGTTGCCTGTTATTGGCAGCCATTGCTGCCCATCATGGTGGTGGCGGGGGCATCCAGCTTCACATTGCTCCCCGCCGTCCTTTCCTTGCCAGGTCAGGCGGAGGAACCTTTCTCCAACCTGTCCCAACCAGGGGCAGCCCCCCTCCCCAGGACGTGCAGCCGGCACCTTTGTGTCAGCTGGTCACTAGGAAGGAAAGAGACATGGAACCCATTGGCAGTTTTGTTCGATTATCTGGGAGCCGTTGAATGATGCGTCTTCATATTGCTCTTGCCCATGATCTCTCGCTATAAGGGATGGGACTCTGAGCAAAATTTCGGGTTTGGTCAATTTTGGTTTTGGTTCTCATGAATTTTGGTTCTTTTTCAGTTTCGGTACTATCGAATCTTTTGCATTGATTTTTGTACCGGATTTTTAACATTGCAGGTTTTCAATGGGGGACAAGCCACAATGTTGAAAATCCGGTACAAACATCAATGCAAAAGATCCGATAGTACCGAAAAAGAACCGAAATTTTGGATTAATCTGAAATGCCCATTTTCGGGTACTTCCAAAACCGAAAGTCCCATCCCTACTCGCTATGCTACCGGCGGGTGGGGGGTGCATTCTTGGTTCTGTGCTAACTATTTTAAAAACCAGGTTTTCCATGCATCCCGTCAGAGTAAAGAAATGTTCCCCCTTAGGTCAGTTACCTCAAGAAGAGTTAAGGATTCATACTCTGCACTTGATCTTCTTTACCATTCCCTCATTCCAGAAATTCAGACTGGATGAGGGAAAGAAGATGCAGCAAATTGGGGTGGTGAGGAGAGGGATGTCAGTCAGTCTTCACAAGGAGACTTTCCAAAAGGAACCCAGCTGTTTTCTTCTAAAGGAAGGGAGGGAGACTTTGCCTTTTGTATATAAAGAAAGCCTAGAGGGACATTGTGAGCAAAGAACAGTATGAGTAAGAGCATTAGCTAAGGACACTATGAGTAACAAAAAAGGAAAGTACTGTAAGTCAAGTATCAACCTATTATGTGGACATATTTTTTTTCCAGAAGGAAAACAAGAATATTTTCCATCCCAATTAGACCCATACCTGTTGCCTGGAATGGGTCTAACACCAGCATTACTAGAGTTGATTGAATAATATCCATTAGGTAATTTATTGGATGCCGTGGTCTTATTTCTTCCAATGCAATTTTTTTTTTTTAATGATTCAACCCGTTTTATGAGTTTTGTGAGATTTGGGGCATTTTCACACAAGACACTCTCCACTGGTGGAGACTGCAACATGTCTAGTGGGTGGAGAGTGTCTCGTGTGAAAATGCCCTTGGTGGGAATAAAATGTCTATGGTTTTCATTACTCATCCAGCCCTAGTATACATAGGAATACACATCGAAAATTATTGATTGCTGCCACGCTTAAAAAGGAATCAAGTTATTTATTGCAGCCTCACTTAAAATGTTCTATCTCTGACCACTCAGTGACCATACAGGAAATGCTGTTTAAGTAACAAGAGTTCTTTTAGTGCTTTATGTTTAAACAGGACCTTTTGTTTAGAGGAGCCAGACTATGGTTTTCATACTTGACAGATACAGGGACTGCTTCCCTGTCCACTGAAACACAGCTGATTCTCATCTGGAATCTGGGTGCCACTAGTGTAGTTTGGGGCACTAGTGTAGTTTGGCGTACTACCTCAGATACATCACTATCCACAGACTTCAAACCTGGCCTCATCTTGATGTTTTAACAATAGGGCCCCTCGCCTTTCCTCTCCGTCCTCTTCCTCCCCGACCCAGTATTGGTATCAAGAACCCATGCCATTCCTTGGGGGACGGTGGTAGCAGGATGTCCACTCTGTCTGGCCAAGTTGTACCATCTTGTGAGAGGGGGGCGGGTAGGCCAGGCCAGCTGCTGTCTCCTGTAGTTCTCTGATGGATTGGAGTTGGCAGGAGTCCCCAGAGCAGAGAGAACACATCATTGAAATGAATGGGGTAGTTTCCACCTCTTAGAGCTATTGTTTTGGGCAGGACCTTGGTTTTTATATCCCATCTAAAAAGACATCACATGATGCGACATCAGATGTGCCATACTGCATCAGACCAATGGTCCATCCAGCCCAGCATCCTGTCTCTGACAGCGGCAGCTTTGGTTGCTTCAGAGAAATGCACAAGTCATAATGGAATATCCATGTGATAATTCAAAGCAAACAATTGCCTAGGTCCAAGTGTGTGAGACGTGCAGACTGAAGGCACAGCACACCTTTGTGGTGCTGTTGATGAAGTCCAACTGCACTGCCATCTGAGTCCACCTCTGCAGCACTGCTTCTGCGGTGGCAGCGACACATTCATATGCAGTGATGTGCACACACTCAGCGTACCTTCAGTCCTTGTGTACGCAGACCTAGCATGAGGGCCAGTCCCACTGACCAAGCTGCGTCCTGTAACATGGTCAGACCTGAGATGTTTGCCATCGAAATGCAGTCAAGCTTGTCCCTCCTTATGTCAGAGTTCTGATAAAGCTTGCAGCCCAAGGTGAAACGGCCGCAGCCTTCTCTCTTTCAATGGCCTCTTGGTTTGCATTGAGCAAAGGTTCATTTCTCTCTCTTCTCCTAGGATCTCGCTGGAAAGCTATGACGAACCTTGAGAAGCAGCCGTACTACGAAGAGCAGGCCCGGCTCAGCAAGCAGCACCTGGAGAAGTACCCAGATTACAAATACAAGCCCAGACCGAAGCGTACCTGCCTCGTGGATGGCAAAAAGCTGCGGATTGGCGAATACAAGGCAATCATGCGCAACAGACGTCAAGAGATGATGCAGTATTTTAATGTTGGGTATGGGCCCTTCGCAATGCGTACTCTATTATAATAGAAGGGCATCCACAATTCAACATTGGTACTATAGGAATAATCAAGCCTTCTTTGATAAAAACCATTTTGAAAGCAGCAAATGAAATGCACTGCCAAAATGTTAAATATTATTTCATTATGGTTTTTTTTTTACAGCAGATATCTAAATTAATCTATGGGTGAAAACAGACATGCACATAACTTTGATTTAACTTCACTTTAACATTTCTTAGGCACGTTGCAGGGCTGTATTGATGCCCTAGGCAGCCCTGCAACATGCATAAGAAATGTTAAAGTGGTGTTAAAGCAGAATTATGTGCATGTCTGTTCACCTTAGGAGGGTGTTCACATTGATCGAAAGGGCCAGAATGTTAGCTCCTCCTATTCAATCATTTGTCTGAGAAGCAATCTCACCTGCAATGTTACTGAGTGCAAATAGGGCATGACTCTGTAGGGAGCTAAATTCTAGCACTGGGTGCAGAGCTCAAGGAGTTTGGTCCATCTAAGCATCCAAAGGTTCATAAGATTGTCTAGACGTAGCCATTCTCTGATCTGGATACCTCTCCTGGAAATATCATGAGATGCTCTCTGAGTGCTGCTTCTCTATGAAGGATGGAGCAATGGGAGAAGTTGCCGAATCCTTCACTGGAGGTTTTCAAGAGGAGGCTGATTTGTTTTAAGGCTGGTTTAAATCTAGTTACCTACTGCGTCCTTAGTGCAGGGGTGTGAAGGTCATGATCTTTCAGATGTCTTCCAGCCCCAACGATTCCTGGGTTTTACTATCGGTAGAGCCAAAACGCCCGAAGAGCAAAATTTCCTGAGATGGTTCTGATTTTGATACAGTAAACCATGAGACGATGTACAGCTGTACAAACTTTACTGAAGGAATGGGGAAGCTTTTCCATCCATGGGCCACTTTGAAAATGAGTGCAAGCTTTGAGGGCCACATAGAAGTTTGGGACAGGAGCATTTAAAAGGGGTGCCTGCTCATGGAGAGGAGGGTCCAGGTCATGAATCTGTGCCATGGGAAAGTCCCCTATCCTTGTGTGTATGTTCCTCATTTCTGCTCCCTTACTCTGAACTCAGTTTTTCAGTGCTTGGGAGAAGGAGCTGATCCAGGAACCAGAAAGGAGCCACATAAAAACTAATCCATGGGCTGCATTTGGCCACTTGACCTGAGAATCCCTATTCCTGATTTACTGGTTCAGCTGTGCTATTTTGAGCCACAGGAAAGATAGAGCTTGAGTTTTGGTTCGTTTTGTGGGGTTCAACTTTGTCTTGTAACTGAAGCAGGTTGCTTGGGCTATTACAGGCTATTAGTAACAATAAAAGGGGGCAGGGGCGGGGGGGGGCATATCTGTCTAGCTACTGCTAAGTGTCATCAGGCAGTTTTTCAAACAGCCACAGCGCGCATTGTTATAATAAGCGGCTCAGCACAGAAATCTGAGCTGCTTAACCCTGTGGCGTTGGCAAGTCCGGTGATCCCACTGGTAAGCAGTGAAACAAACACAGGGAAGTCAGCCAATAGTTGGCATCAAAAGATTAAAAAAAGAGGGAGGGGAGCACCTTTCGGAGAAAGAATAGGTGGCAGCAGGGCCTCCAAAATTCCACTTATCTCGCCAACATGCATGCCTGACAATTTTTTTTATTTTTTTTTAAAATAATAATAATCTTGCAACACTGAAAATGTAATTTCACTTCCCAATTGAGTCGATTGAATGGAAACGAGACAGTAGGAAGGTAGCTTGTCTGGAGGTCAGAGTAAAGGACAAGAGTCCCAAAACTGGGGTTCTTTTCTTGGCTCTGACACTGACTCACTGCTTGACCTTGTGCAAATCACCTTGGGCCAAATTTGTAAGAGCTCAGCTCCTATTTAGGTTCTAAAATAAGCGCACAGATTTCCAAGAGCTCAGCACCTTGGGAGCTGAGCGTTTGTTTTTCGAATCAGTCTATGAGCTGGACACCTGCACCCAAGCGCTTTTAAAAATCCTGCTCTTAATCTTTTTATGTCTTCGTTTTCCCGTGTCTAAAAGGAGGATAATAATACTTAGCTCGTGTGAAGCTTTATACTCCAGTGTTTGGTCCTGCTGGAGTAGACATCCGTCTGTCTCCTTAGTCTTGACAGGTTTCCTAGACTGGATTTAAGGTGAAGAGTAAGGGTGAAGGGGCATCAGTCCATTCCCACTGGCAATACCACTGACTATCTGACCAGGCCTCTTGCTGATGCAGCCACTTTAAAAATGGGTGTAAGCACCTAGGACTGCATAGAAGTTGGATATGGGGGGTGCTTAAGGGGTGCACTAAGGAAGAGGAGGGTCCAGATCATGGATCTGTGACATGGAGCTGTGCCTGCCATTATCTCTGCTTCCTTTCCCTGAGCTCAGTGCTCGGGAGTAGGAACAGAATCCAGGGGCCAGATTTAGGAACACAAAAGGGGCCGCATAAAAACTAGCCACAAATTGCATTTGGCCCCCAGGCCTGAGATTCCCCACCTTTGATCTGAAGCTGAAGGGACAGTCATTTGCTGGAGCCACCCATTGAGACTTAGGGCACCCGCTTTCAACCTGTTTATCCATTAGGCCACACTGGCCCAGAACGAGAAATTCATCTGTTCCCTGTTTAAAGGCTTACTTTCTTCAGAGACGACATCCAGTGTTTTAAAAGCAAAGAAATAAGTAGAGTTCAAGTAAACCGGCTTCGGCATATTTGCAGATTCAGTTGGGGAATTCATGTACGTCAATGAATACCAAGTTCAAATGTATGTACTTTACAAACTTTCCTAAATTGGTGTGAATTTAGGTGTTTGGTATTTTGGCAGTTTGGCTATTCCTTCTTTGGTACTTGACGTCCTGGGGTGATTGGTCCCCTTTCATCAGGTGTCATGGGTTAGCCAATCGGCAACGTACAGAATTTCAAAAAGAACTGTTGCATGCTATGCTGCCCAAATACCAAACATCTGTTTCTGTGAACTTTGACCATGAACTTTTCAAATCCGACAGTGAATCAGCTGTGAATCTGAACATTCACATACAGTGAGTTCATTGAATTTGAAGTTCACTTTGAATTCTCGCTTCAGGGCTAGAAGTAACCATGGTAGCCTTCCCTGGTACAGCAGTATGCAAGTATTGTAAAGTGTGGTGAGCAATAGAAGAACAATGTTGGGATGCTCGACACTGCACCACCAACAAGGATCAGTTATATGGCTTAATGTGTAAGGGCTGTGGAACAGGGGAGGGTTTCACCCTTAAAGCGTTTTTACACAGAAGACATTTCTCCCGCAACTTAAAAAGGTCTTACCCATCCGTGTCTCAAAACCTCTGGGAGTCACCCAGCTGTTTCAAATGGAGCCCAGGCAAGTTCCAGTCCAGCGAGGAGTATCGAAATCCCAAGCTGGATTTTTAAGCTGTGGGAGAAATGTCTCCCATGTAAAAATGCTCCTCACAAGAGCTTCTGCTGTGTCTCCCGTGGTGAGGTTTTTCAGTGTAGACAGACACACCGCTGATGACATTACAAGGTGCATCATGTACTGCCTAGTATTACTGCAATGGAATTACTTCATGCAGCAAAGAAACAAAAGGAGCATGAAACCTCTCGCCTTGTGGTCCGATGCCCTGCACTTGGGAAGCAGGTGGGTGGCCGGGAGGCCTGTCAGGGACTGTGTGGCTATGGAGGGTACGCATCGGAGACTGCAAGAGCATTGTAAACCTCTAGGCTTGTGGGGACCCAGGAGCTCCTCAGGGCAATAAACCCTACTACAACACAGCCAAGGCTTGAGATGGGAAAGGCATTTTGATGACCCGAAAAAATGATGCTTTCATTACCTCGGGCACTTCTCCAAGGCCTCGGTGTCCTAGAGAGTTCTAGAAAACGCTCATGCTGCTCGATTTCTTTATTTTAAATTCTGTGGTTTTGCCTTGCAATTCTAGCCCCCACCCCCTCTCTCCAGCTTTACCTCCTTTCCTAAAAACGGTATAGCTTTTACAGACCACATCCCCTTGCCGTCAAGGGCTCTAGGTCAGGGATCAAGAGCCTTTTCCCTCCCAGAGCCACTTTCAAAAATGAGTTCAAGCTCCGAGTGCTGCATAGAAGTTGGAGGCAGGGGTGTGTAAGGGGTGCACCTAGGAAGGGGAAGGCCCAGATCATGGATCTTTGCCATGGATCTGTCCCTCGTCCTTGTGTGCTTGCGTGCTCTGATCCCTTACCCTGAACTCAGCTTTCCAGTGTTTGGGGTTGGAACCAAATCCAGGAAGTGGAAAGAAGCCACATCAACGCTAGACACAGGCTGCGTTCGGCCCCTGGGCGTGAGGTTCCCGATCCCTGGTCTTGGTAGTTGTGTCCGCCCCTCTGAATAAATTAGTCCTTGTCTCCTCCCCCTCCTCCCAGTGGATGGTGATTATGTGATCACCACGGTGACACAGTCATGTGGTATTATCACACGGCAGACTCCGATGAGTACTCCCCCATGGCTACATCGTCCCTGAAAGGCAGCTTGTGTGCCTTCCCGCCACCCACCTGCTTCCCAAGGAAACGTCACGTTCGCTGCGACGTTAGGGCTTTCACATAGATCCTGACTTTATTCAAACCAGTGAACTGCCAGCTGCCATCCAAATATCACTCCCGCCACCAAAAATCTTGTGTTCCATTTCTGGCCTCTGTGTCCGTGTGCGGCTTGTGATACTTCTGGAATGTTTTTATTTTGTTTTGGGTGGTTTTTGAGTCCATCGTTGGAAGGGATTTTAATAATGAGATGTTTGTTGTTGAGACTCCTGCCCATCAAATAAGGATCATATCTCATAGGCAGATGAACTCAAGGTTTCCACAGATTTGGGAGGTTTGATTCATGGGCTTTGTTCAGGCCTATAGAATTAGCTGATGTAAAGACATCCTTAAGAATTTGGGAGATCTGTAATGCAAAGACTTTGTCAGAGTCCAGTCTGGGTCATGGGCAGACATGCAGGATCAGAACCAGGGGCAGAGAAGAAAAGTATCCAAGTGGGGTCATAGAATTGGGTGCAGGGAAGATTCACACGAGGGCCAGAGTCTAGGCAGAGTCAGGCAAAAGGAACAGGATCAAGACAGGAACAGACTCCTGCTCAAGTGAGGAACAGGCATGGGTTGGGTTCAGGAACAGAACAGGAATCCAGGCACTGGAAGGATAGCATGGTTTGACCTAACTTTCTGTTGCTCTCAGGCACACTTATGTACCCAGAGGCAGCCAACCAGCAGGCAGGAGGTAGGCAGGGTGGTATGCGAGGAACAGAAGTGGCTCCCACTACAATCCCATACCTCAGGACGTTTTTACACAAGCCTTGTTTCTTCTGGACTTCAGAGTCCGGGAGAAACAAACTCGCATGGGGAGGGATTAGACATTCACTCCCAATATCAGAAGTCAGCCGTGCGCCATTGGAAACAGCGGGTTCCAGGAAACTCGCGTATGCTTGGAATCTCAGACTTGTAAAAATCTCATCGGGGTTTTACAAGACAGGGTCTCCAAGTGTGTGTGCGTTCCCCAGCGCCCGCTGTTTCCAATGGTGCCCGGACGACTTCCTGTTGCGGGAGTGAATGTCCAAACCCCACACACACACGCAAGTTTGTTTCACCTGGACTCAAAAGTCCAGGAGAAACAAGACTCGTGTAAAAATACCTTCAGTCAAAAGCAGAAGTGGTGCTGAAGAGTTGTCCACTGCCCAAGAATGACCAGGGATACTGATTTGAGTTTTAGTTTTATGCTCTTCACACCCTTCTAACGCTGGACCCATTGTTGGTTAGTTCATTCAAAAACCCTGTGGTTAGTAAAGTGCCATTTGCAACTGCACCAGTGACATGTGCCATTAGGTCATTCATGAACTGAATTCGGGAAGATGTGAGCAGTGAGGGAAGCAGAAACTTGTCTTGCCTTTCTAGAACCTCATCCCACCAGGTCCAATATTTAGATGCTATGAACTCCCCAGTAGAAGTGGATTAATGGTTGAGTGCACCCAGGCCCTCCTGAAACAGGGCCCCATCCATGTGGAAACTAGCACTGCGCTGTTGTTCGACAGGCACAGCTCAGTCAGAGCAGGCAGCACCTTATTGGATGATACAAAATCTGTACCATGACTGCCATAGAGGAGGGGTGACAGGGAGTGTAAATCACTAGGCCAATCCTTTAGGGAGTACTGGTGCCTGACCCATGTTCTCCACGCAGCTAGTGACTCAAAGGTAATATTGAGTTTTCTGTTGAGTGATGATCAGGGCAATGATCTTTAGGTCCAGTGTTCTTTAAAATCATTTTAAATCTGTCTCTGCCTCAAAGGGCCAGCCTGCTTCCTGTCTCTCTTCTCTCCCCAGTGTTTCAACCTCCCTTTTTGTTTTCTTAATGGCAGGCAGCAAGCACAGATTCCGATCGCCACAGCCGGAGTAGTCTACCCAGGAGCCATTGCCATGGCGGGAATGCCCTCCCCACATCTGCCATCTGAGCACTCAAGTGTGTCCAGCAGCCCTGAGCCCGGGATGCCCATCATCCAGAGCACTTACGGCATCAAAGGCGAGGAGCCTCACATCAAGGAGGAGGCACAGGGCAATGACATCAATGGTGAAATCTACGATGAGTACGACGAGGAAGAGGACGATCCTGATGTGGACTATGGCAGTGACAGTGAAAACCACATTGCAGGGCAAGCCAACTGATAAGGGGTCCAGATATTGCGTAGACCTTAGAGGACTTCAAATGAAAACCCCACCTGGTTCATCCTTACCAGTGGCCAAGCACATTAACTTTTCTCATACACTGACTGTTACTTTAACTGTTAGTCTTAACTAGTTGGGACATCAGCTGACTAATAGACATCAGCCTGCATCGGAAAAAAAATGTAAAAGCTCAGAAAGGAAACAATGACGGCAAACAACAACAACAGCAACAACAAACGAATGAAATAAGCTATGGGTAAAATAATGCCAGTAATTCAGCTTCTATACCCAAGCACTGAAGTCTTACCCGTTCGACCTTTTATTATTATTATTATTTTTTTTTCAAATAAACTTTATGGCTGTTTGTTCTAAAACGTTCTAGAAATTCTCACTCAGGTACACAGTGCCAACAAGTGGCTTGTGAATGTGTTTTGTTGTTTTGTGCTACGGTTTAAAGAGAAATAAGGTTTTGGGGGGTGGGGAGTTGTTTTGTTTTGTTTTGTAATGCACCTGACGGGGGAAAAAAGATAAAATTCCTTCTGCTCCCCACTTTCCTCCTCCTCTTCTTCCTCTTCCTCCTCTTCTTCCTTCGCATATCTAGGGCAGGAGATGTGCTTGTGTCTGACTGGAAAGTGGGGGTGGAATCCCTTTTTGCTAGCCCTGACAAGCAATTATTTCCTTTCTAGAGAGAACCTCTTTTCATCAGTTGCACACATTTCGTCTTTGAGCAAGTGCCAAATTTGTACTAATGCGCTGAGCTAGTTCCGGTTTTGTTTTTTCTTTTTCCAGTTGGTCTTTTTAATGTTTTGTTTCCTCTTCTGTCTTAAGTTAGGACAATGTTATTATGTCTTAGACAATCCCTTGAAGATCCTGACATACCAGCAGCTGGTGAGATTAGACTTTTTTTTATGGTAACTGTAGGTGCCCTTCTCAGGTGAAAAACAGAGAGAGAGAGAGAGAGAAAATAAATTTAGAGAAAAATATTTTATGATCTTGGATTTGTGTGTGTGTGTGTGTGTGTGTGTGTGTGTGTGTGTTTATGGTACTAATAAGAATAATATTGGACCATTGTGGGCAAAACCCATATTCCAGAATGAAATCCCACACCCTCCGGAGCCCTTACTTTTAATTTACACTTCAAATGACAACATAAAAATAGGTTGACCAGAATATAATCTGTGAAGTACAGGTCAGGGAAATGTGAGGTTTTCACTCCTAGTATGAGTTTAAAGCATAAAGAGGATTGGGATCAATTGTTCTCCTTGGTTACTGTGGATAGAACAGAACCAGCAGGCTTACTTTGCAGGAAGGTTTAAGCTAAATATTAGGATTTAACTTTGAGGCAAATACTATTTTCTGATTACAGGAATGGCCAGGGCAGGGGGTGCAACCGAGTGATGTTGTTTAATCTCCGTCATTTGGAACTTTTGAAAACAGATTGGGTGCATATCGGGATTGATTTAGGAACAAATCCTGTCCCTGTGCACTGAGCAGACTAGATGGTCTCTTGAGAACCATCCCACCTTTACAGTTCATCTACCATCTACAGATCTGATCATTTTTTAACAGAACAGTGCACATAGGACAACATTCCAATCTTTCATCTGGAAGGTGGATCCCAACCACAATATATTTTTCTTTTCGAACACAGAAGACTGACTCCCTTTGGCAACGGAGATGTTTGTGCAGAGAGCAAAACATCAAAGATCTCCCATTCCTATTGTGCAGCAAATGTTGACCCTCAATTTGATCCTGAACCTATGAGGTGCTGAAGACTACTACACTCTGTATCTCAGGCCTCTTTTACACATGACAAAAATGGGTTCTTATAAGTGCTCCCTCGAGATAATACCAGGTTTTATAAATGCTGGAATTTTGTAATGTGTGAACGCACTATTCTTCTTTTATGCAGTGAGATGCGTTCACACATTACAAAACTCCAGCATTTATAACACCTGGTATTACCTCAATCACTTATAAGAACCCATTCTTGTCGTGTGTAAAAAGATTGTACCATTAACTTGCAGGATCAGAAACGAAATTAAGAACAAGCTCATGTTCTAATAGATGTTTTCTGTTGTGTTAACTCCCTTTGCCTCAGTCACCGTCCCTGGTTTTCATGGAAGAACCCAGGTTGCAGATGTTGGAGCTGTAACCCAAGGCAGAATTCAGCTCATTTCATTTTTAGTGAGATAACTTGAGTTTTCAGTCTGCCAAAAAGGAAATAAGCAGAGTGAAGCAAGAATCTCTTTGTATTTCCTGAATTTTATCCTTCTTTGAAAAGATGTGCCCAGCTTTATAAAGCGAGATAATAGCATTAGAGTGGATGCAGATCCAAGTGAGCAGGCTACATTTTGATTTCCTGTAGCAGCTATTGGGAACCTTTCGTCTACCCTATGAAGTACAGCCTCACATTATGGACCAGTTCAGATTGCTCACACTGGGCAGGGTCCTGCAGAGCCTTGCTCACATCAGTAGACTTTATTCACTTGGGTGGCCAGCCTAAATCTTCTTCCTCCAGAGTGGTTCCACTAAAGTCAATGGGACTATTGTAAGTTTGAGGAAACTCATCATTCTCAACGGGAAGCCTTGCAGCGGTAAGGATTGTGTGTAGCCCTTGGTAAGATCAAGACTACAGTTTGACAGCTTAGATAGTCAGCGCCTTCTCCCACAGTCAGATCCAAGCAAGCAAAGGCCCAAAAGCAAATGCAGAGGAAGCTCTTCGGAAGTACAAGAGTCAGCCCACACACATCCTATTTCAGCATCAGGCCCTAATTTTGCCTGAAGAGATGCCACTTGAAGTGTAAAACTCCCTCCACAGACCTTTGGCACAGAGAAGGCCAAACAAAGCCCATGCCATTGAAGATTTAGGGCAATACTCCGACAAGTGGTTTGGATGTGGGATATTTTCACACCAGGCCACTTTTTCTGTACCTTTCTCCTTTTGGTTTCCACCTTTGTGTCCAAAATTCTTTTCAATCTCCTCTCTCTCAAAAGCCTTGCTCTGAGGTTACACTTGGAGTAGCTGATCGTATCCTCCATGTCAGAGATGATTATTAACTTTTATTTTTATTTTGGGGGGATTTTTGTTTGTATTTGATGGCTGTACTTTTTTTCCAATTGAACTGTCTCTTGCTAGTGTTGTAATGGTAATAATAATAATAATAATAATAATAATAATGCATTGGTCAGCTGTTCCCAGTTTAGTAAATTATGTATAATTTATTTCCCTCTTTTTTCCCCCTACTTTATTTTATTCTGTTCCGATTTGGCAGCACAGCAAACAAAGCTGTTAAGGTATTTAAAACTGATTCCTCCCCTCCTTTTTATGTATACATAATTGGGGGGGGGGGGGGGGAGGGAATCCCTTCCTCCTCTGCCCCACCCATTCCATCTTCTCTATTTTAATTTTGGCCCCAGCCATGTCAAGTTCTGATGTTTATTATGATGGAGTGAATTAATGGGAGTTTTGTGTTCAATCTTAATTAACTTCTACTCTCTCATCACTCATTTTGGTTATTTAATTATACCAATCATCTAGAGCCAATTTTTAAGCACTCTGGATAAGAAGAAGGAAAAAAGAAAAAGACAATTGTTTTTCTATCATTATTAATATGTACAATGTGAAAACGGGGGGTGGGGGGATTGAACTTTAAATTTGTTCGCTGTCTTTGTGAACAAATTATTTCTGACTCTTGTGGGTTCAACCTCACATTTGCTGGATGCTTGATTTCCACCATGTTGTTATAAAGACGCTCTGGTTTAATTGTGTGACTTTGGGCTACAAGAATACTTTGTTTTAGCTCCAGGTAGGCACCACCATAGCAAGGCGTGCTTGGAGCAAGTTGTAAACATGCAGACTATGGGCTTGGTACTTCAGGCCTTACTCGTAGACCCATCGAAGGCTCCAATCCTGCAAGCACTTATACTTCTTCTCTTTACTATTGTGGGTAGTCCCAATGAGTAGAAAGAATCAATGGCAAAACTCCTAGGGCACAATCCAGCTCCATACAAGTCAATGGGAGTTTAGCCATTGACTTCAATAGGAGCTGGATTACGCCCCTAGTGAGGCCAATGGGACTACTCATAGTAGTAAAGTTAAGCATTTGTATAAGGGTTTGTTGGACTGAGGCCTAAATCAGGGAGACTACTTGTGTGTATGAGGGGCACTTGTGTGAGTATATGATGGAGGGCTGAGCCTCACCCCTTTCTTGATGGTGGGTGATGTGACAGATTTCCTCTTTGGAAAAAACTGTATTTTATATTCTCTGTTGTCTTTGACTGAGACTCAGAAAGAAACTAATGGTAGAACAAGCTGATTGTACTGGTTACAAATAAACGTATGCCAGAAAGACTATGCTAGGACTGTGCTGTGGTTTGGTCAAGTTTTCAAACGTGGGTAGCCTTAACAAGAAGTCTAGATGCTCCAGTTGACACTTAGCCACAAAAGCAAGTGTTTTAATGTTCAGTATGTGCACACATGCTTTACGGGACCAAGGCTTGAGTGTCCACATGTAGTATTTGGATATTCTAGGAAGTGATACGGCCAATTAAAAACAAACCACGTGGCCCTCTTTACCCCTATTTAATTGATTTTTAAACAGCTATTTATAAAAGAAGTTCTCCGCTTGTTCCTATCTTTTCCTGGGTTCTGGGCTCCATGGCGTTGAGGACTATGAAGCTAGAATGGATGAGGATAGTATTAACCTGAAGAGGTGCAAATAACCTAGCATCCATATAGACCTCACTCCTCTTTTTGCTAAGAACCTGGATAATGATGATCTTGTTAGAACTTCTAGTGTTGGCCGTTCATTCCGTTTCCTCTGAAACCAGGGTATATTTCTACTCTTGAACTTCTTAGAGAACAATACCAGCAGTGGTAGAAAAGCGCGTCAAAAAATAGAGAATTGTACCACTGTCTACTAAGCTAAGTGAAATAACATAGAGTATATCCTATTTTTTTTTCCAATTTATTCATGCCTTATATTAGTAAAATAGGATTTTTAAGTGCATTTAACATCTTTATTTAACAGTTCCACTACATTAATAAGGCCTCCAAAAAAGAACACTAGCTATTATTATAGCATTTAATTAGTTTTGTGACCAAATCCTCTTATTACAAATGCAGAAGGAAGAAATTCTTTCTTCATTGACATTATTTCAAAGATTTGGTTTCAGCAGTAGACTTTCTTCAATTAAATAATTTTTCGAAAAGAAATTGTCTTTAACCTTTTTACAGCACATTTTCAGAGCTTTTTCTTCTCTTTTTAATCCAAAGAGATGAGCTGTTATTGTCCCCGAAGAAGCCTCTGACATCACTTTCGTAACATCAAAAATAATTACACTCAGTGGAAACGTAGACCTCACTTAGCAAGAATTCATCTGTAAGAATTAATGGCAACTACATAATACCGCGTGTTTAAGGGCCATGGTTTATCAAATATGAACAATTTCTTTGTCCACCTGCTTCTTGATAGAATCATATCTTCAGTTTTGCAAAGAAGTATCTATATTTCACTAGATGTGGATTCAAGTATATCCTCAACTCACAGGACATGGTGGGAGATATTTAGCTTGGTTTATATTTACTTTTCTTTTGCGACTTTATCTTAAACTGTCAGTTTCCCAGATTGAAGAACGTGTCATGTTCATTTTTTTTTTTTCTACTGACTGATTTCTCTATTCCCCAGTGGGTTTTTTGTCACTGGTTTGCTGAGACAGTATTTATATAGCTCCGTTGGCTCTAAAGCTCTTAGTCCTGCTAACGTTTTGGATTTTACACGTGAAACGAGAAATAGAAGAGAGACAATCAAACGCCTGGAGCTTAAAACAAAGTATGTGCAACCTACCATCTCACTTGAAATTTAATAAATGAAATAATTATGTAAATATAACATAGAGTTATAGATTTATATTTTGTTCATAACACATAGTGTAATATAAGTTGTATATTTTCATGTTTTGGTTTTATGTTATCATTCATGCCACAATAAATGGAAAAAACAGGAGTTGATGTACTCTTTAAAAAAAAAAAGATAAGATGTGGGTTGCCGCCATCCTGGTTTTTTGCATTCCCCTTTTTTTCAGTATTATTGCCCTGCAAGGCACCAATAAAAACAGCAAATGTGTTCTTTACCTATACTGCGTTTCTGTTTCCCAGTTCTTACTGCCACAGGGGGTTACTACTGCACCTCTCTCATTGTCGCAAGAGCAAAAGAGCTGGGCTCAAGGGACAAAATGTATATCCGGTCAACCAAAAGAGGCCAAATTGCACCACCCGCACCCTTTCCTTAACAGAAATAAGAGCCCAGTCAGTAGAGAATTTTGTCCACTGGAAGGAAGCAGTGGTGCTTCCCTTTCTCCTCTCCCTCCTAGACTCCTTGTTTCCGTCTCTCCCTGTGTGCCCTTTCTGTTGACCATTCTAGTTTGTAAACCCCTCAGTTTTACAAGAGAGACAGATGAACTGTTTCTCATCACAACCGTTCAGCACGAGGCACATGCAATGTTAACATACGCACTACTTGCCCATTCTGGCCCATCTGGCCCAGTACCAACCCCTACATGTCTGTTCCGGGCTCACCAGATGTGGACCTGGTTCAAACCCCAGTGGGGTTGGCGACCAAGCCGGAAATGTGGGCCCAGAATGACCCGCGCCCAGACTCCAACCCCGCAAGCCACCCAGGCGGGGCAAAGTGAGGCGAACTGGGCAGGTAGGTTTTTGCACCCACCTTGCATGGGGGGTTGCCATGGCTGACTGTTATTGGCAGCCATGGCTGCCCATCATGGTAGGGAGAGGGTCACCGGACACAGCGTGGGGGCGGAGCCAGCCAGACGCGTGTAGCTTCCCTCTCCCCTCCCCGCCCAGTTAAGGCCGGGGGAACATTTGGTTCCGTCCCCTGACCTGACCCCACTGGAAGTGGTTGCTGGATGTGCAGCCACCACAGATGTACAGCCGCTGTATGTCAACACCCATTGCTAGTTCTATGTAAATAATGATAATAATAGGAGAGTCCCTGCCTGCCAAGAGAATTAGTGGTATACCAAAGGCTAATACTAGTGCATAAACCCTGCTACAAAGGTACTCCATTTGAGAGTCCATGTTTCACATGCGCCTGAGATCCAGTTTGGACACAAGTCGTTCATTTCTCACACCATTCTTAATAGCAAGTAGAGCAGCTGTGCGCAACCCAAAGCCTGGAGATCATGATGTGGCTTCCAAGGGGTTCTCTGAAACCCTCCTTTATAGTAGCGATCTAGAACCTGGGTCAGATATAACAGAACCCGACTGCAACTGCTGCCAGGTCTGAGTCAGGTCAGTGTAACGTTCGCACAACCGATCTGGGCAAGGCCTGGTTGCACATCAGCTAGGAATGGCCCCATCCTTGCTATCATAGTGTTTCACAATGGGTGGGATTACATTAGAAGGGGGAAGGAGCATTGGAACAATGGGTGTTAACACAAGCTGGCAGCAGCCCAGACTCCGGAGCATCCCCATGTGGTCCCCATGTAGCAACCACCAATGTGGACAGCATTGGGAACCCTTCAAACGGGCAGCCCCCTGCCCACAATTCATGGACTCGCAGGGGCCGCCACACATGTCACTAGAACACTCCTCCCCCGCTCCCCTCCTGGGGCCACCTGACAGCTGGGCAGTCGCTCCGGTGACCTCGCTGGCCCAGGTGTCGGTTACAATGGTGCTGCCCCTCCACTTTCCCTGTAAGGTCACCCAGCAGATCACAGGTGGTTCTTTCCATCTGCAGGTTGCAGTCGGTTGTCTCCTAAATGAACCGATGCAAGTTTGTGCGCAGACAAGATCTTCCATGAGAATGTCTCAAGCCTTTCCGTTGTTTTTAATAGACAAATGACTTCATGTACAATCAACTCACAGTTATTCAGGTGCTGACCCATCCAGTTTGTGGATCATCTATGCCTGGGGCTAGCAGAGCTCCCCTGGCGTGGAACATAAATCTAGCACCCTACACCCTGGGCAGAAATCTGGTTGTCGGTGCTAGGAGTCTGGAGAGGAGAACCCATCTAGAGCCTAGAAGCAGAAGGGAGGCTCCACGGTAGACAACAGCCTCCAGATGTTGGTTGGGCTGTCTCCTCCCCTTTTACAGTCAATGCTGGGCACGTTACAGGAATTGAGAACTGACTGAAATTGGTCTGAAAAATGCATTGGTTTAACTGGGTGGAACCAGGCTAGGGGCAGCTGATAGGGGTGGGGCAGTGGGGTGCTGCCCTGCCACCCATGGAGCCACCCCCCCCACCTCTCCCTCATTTCCCTCTGCCTGAGGCAATGTATGCACAAGGTCATCTCAGCTGCGAGTCAGCAAGAGAAGGTGGTATGGGGAGGGGTGGCGGAGGGGTGAAGCCCTGGAGCAGCAGGGGGGACGGAGAAGCGCGTGACAACTGCCTCCTCCCTTCTACAGGTAGAAAGACCCTGGGGTGGTGCCAGCCAAAGGGTGACAGCGGTGTCGGCCGTTGTCGGGGCGTCAGCGGGGCAGTAGCGGATGTGGCCTCTCCATGTGAAGGGGGTGGAGACAAGACTCCAGATTGGCAGATAGGAGTTCGAGAGCGAGAGGGACCTTCTGAGCCCTGCACCTAGGGGCCCCGCTGCAATCTCCGGGCTGACCCCACTTTTGGACTGCTCCTCCTCCCTCCTGCCACGGGGGAGGGGGTGGGGCTTGGATCCGGACTGTTTGGAAGCTGTTGGGCCAGCTTAAAATATTGCTGTTGGCAAGGCTGTAGGCCCGTGCGTTTGTAGCAGAGCCTCTTGGAGATGTGATTTGTGGGGGGAAATGGGTGGGACTGGGATAGGGAGAGGGGAGGTCCCGAGGGCAGCCCCAGGTGCGAGGTGGGTGCAGCGCGAGGGTTGGGGCTGCCTGGTGAGAGCAGGCAGTAGAGAATGGGTTGGGGTGGGGATTGGGCCGGGAGGAAGGTTGGGTTTGTGTATTTTCTTTCAAGTGGACTGCTATTGGGTTGATGTTTGATATATGTTTAGATTATGTATTATGTATTATATTCTGTACTGTTTAGATTATTTTCAGGCAGCGGCAGCTGCCTGAATACTTAAATGTACAGCCACTCTTCATTATAAACAGGCGACTGCTGAAGCCCCAATTTTGCAAAAACCGCTTGACCTACGTTTCTGAAAATTTCATCATGGCTGTAAATTGTGAGGACCATCATATCCACAAAGTTTGAAAAATATCCATCAG